>CM053790.1:334413778-334886278 GCA_028749045.1 Cupressus sempervirens
AATGTTGTGATGTGATCATTGATGGTGGTAGCACTGATAACTTGGTATCAGAAGAGATGGTCTCTAAGATGAAGCTCAAGAGGGAGAAACATCCCCAACCCTATCGAATTTCTTGGGTAAAAGATGATCATAAGGTCCTGGTAAGTGAACAATGTTTAGTAAAATTCAAAATTGGGAGTTACCATGATGAAGTTCTCTGTGATGTTATTTTGATGGATGTTTGCCATCTATTTTTGGGTAGACCATGGCAGTTTGATAGACATGCAATACATGATGGACATGCAAACACATACTCTCTGACAAAGGATGGAGTTCACCAAAAATTGAAGCTCATGAAAAAGGAAGGTGAAAAGGTATGTAGCAGTTCTAGGATTTCTCTTGTTGATGGAAGGAAGTTTTTAGATGGCATGAAACATTAGCATATATGCTATGCTTTGATTCCTAGGAAAGATAAAGAAGGTAGTAGTGAAATACCATTTGAAGTTTTAGATTTACTAGGGGAATTTGGAGATATTATCTCTGATAATGTTCCAGATGGATTGCCACCAGTAAGGCAAATCAGTCATCAGATAGATCTGATTCTAGGAGCTAGTTTTCCTAACAAGGCTGCTCACATGATGACTCCTACTGAAACAGAGGAGCTAAATAGATAGGTTCAGGAGCTATTGAGGAAGGGCTTGATTCGAGAGAGCTTGAGTCCATGTGCAGTACCTACAGTACTTTCACTAAAGAAGGATGGAGAGTGGAGGATGTGTACAGATTCTCGAGCTATAAATAAGATAACCATCAAGTACCAGTTTCCTTTACCAAGGATGGATGATCTTATGGACTGCTTGAGTGGAGCTCAGTACTTCACAAAGATAGATCTGAAGAGTGGCTATCATTAGATATGGATTTGAGAAGGAGATGAGTGGAAAAAAACTTTCAAGACCAAGGAGGGTCTTTATGAGTGGTTAGTCATGCCCTTTGGATTGACGAACGCCCCAAGCACCTTCATGCGGCTCATGAATGAGGTACTTAAGAAGTTCTTGGGAAAATTTGTTATTGTCTATTTGGATGATATTTTAATTTTCAACAAGACTTTGGAAGAACATTTACTACATATTCGTAGTGTCCTTGAAAGGCTAAGGGAAGAGAAACTGTTAATTAATCTAAAGAAGTGTGTCTTTGCAAAAAGGGATTTAGTCTATTTGGGATTTGTTATATCACCTGAAGGTCTCAAAATGGATCCAGAGAAGGTAAAAGCCATCTTGGAATGGCCTACTCCAAGGTTTGCTACTGAGGTAAGATCATTTCATGGTCTGGTTAGTTTTTATAGGAAGTTTATTAAGAATTTCAGTGGCATATGTGCACCCCTAACTGATACAATAAGTGGGGATAGAAAAGAGTTCAAATGGACTGCAGCAGCTGTGAGAAGTTTTGAATTGCTGAAGAAGAAGGTGACTGAACAGCCTGTGTTGGCACTTCCAAATTTTAGAAAAGTATTCCAGGTGGATTGTGATTCTAGTGGTAGTGCTATTGGGGCTGTATTAAGCCAAGAAGGTAAGCCTATTGCATATTTTAGTGAAAAATTGAATGATGCAAAGAAGAAGTATTCTGTTTATGATCAAGAGTTCTATGCAATAGTTCAGGCCTTAAAGAAATGGAGGCATTATTTATTGCCAAAGGAATTTGTTTTGTATACTGATCATCAGGCATTACAGTACCTAAATAGCCAAGGTAAATTGAATCAGAGGCATATGAAGTGGGTAGAATTCTTGCAGAGTTATACATTTGTGTTGAAGCATAGAAGTGGAAAATCTAACAGGGTTGCAGATGCACTAAGTAGGAGACAGTCACTACTTACAGTAATGTAGGTTGAAGTAGTTGGGTTTGATGAACTCAAGAATTTGTACCCCAAGGATCTTGATTTTGCTGAAGCATGGAAAACTTGTAAAGAGCCTGTTGCTGTAGATAGAACCAAGTGGTTAGATTATTTGATTTAGGATGGCATGTTGTTCAAAGGTAGTCAATTGTGCATTCCAAGGAGTTCCATGAGGGAAAATTTGATTAAGGAGAAACACAGTGGAGGGATGACAAGACATTTTGGTTGAAATAAGACCATTTCCATTCTTAGAGAACATTATTTTTGGCCTCAAATTTCACAGTATGTGAAGAAGTTCGTAGAAAGTTGCCAAGGGGTTTAGTCACAATACGAGTCTTTATCAGTCGTTGCCTGTTCCATCAAGGCCATGGGAGGACATAAGTATGGATTTTGTTCTTGGATTTCCAAGGACACAAGGGGTAATGATTCAGTATTCGTGGTGGTTGATAGGTTCTCCAAAATGGCACATTTTATTCCATGCCACAAAACTCATGATGCTGTCCATATTGCAGACTTGTTTTTCAAAGAGGTGGTAAGACTACATGGTCTTCCAAGGAGTATAGTTTCTGACAGAGATACTAAATTTTTGGGGTATTTCTGGAGGACATTGTGGAAGAAGTTGAGAATAGACCTAAAATTCAGTTCCACGCATCACCCATAGACTGATGGTCAAACAGAAGTGGTAAATAGAAGTTTAGGCAATTTGCTGAGATGTTTAGTTGGGGATAAGCCCAAGGGATGGGATTTGATTCTACCACAGGCAGAGTTTGCTTATAATAACTCTGTAAATAGGAGTACTGGAAAATCACCATTCCAAATTGTATATGGGAATAGCCCAAGGACTGCACTAGAGCTAAGGAAGATAGAACAAGGGGAGAGGACAAGTGCTGAAGCTGAGGAATTTGCTGAACATATCAAGCGTCTACATGAGGAGGTTCAGGCACACATAACCAAGATGAATCAAGAGTATAAAGCTAGGGCTGATCAAAGGAGAAGACATAAGGAATTCCAAGTAGGAGATTTAGTCATGGTACACTTACGAAAAGAAAGATTTCCAGCCGGTACTTACAACAAGATGAAAATGAAGAAATTTGGCCCCTGCAAAATTTTGAAGAAACATGACTCAGGAAATGCATATGAAGTGGAGCTGCCAGATGGTATTCAGATTTCTCCCATTTTCAACATTGCAGATTTAATAGAGTATCATGATGATGGTGCAGATGAGGAGCTGGTGTTAGAGCCATGTCCAATTCCTACTTCTAAGAAGGAGGAGATAGAAGACATTCTAGATCATCGTGTGGGTAGGAGTACTAGAAACAGGCAGTATGAAGAGTATTTGGTCAAATGGAAAGGACGACCAATCGAGGACTCAACTTGGATTTTAGTAGCTGAGGTTTCCCATTTGGGATTTCCTCTACCATCCATAAAGTGACAGGGTCACTTTTCAATCTACCCTGGGTGTCTGATGTAGGAGCATCCAGAGGTATAAGGGCAATCCTATGTCACCCAAAAAAAAAAAAAGTACTTAGACTTAGTTTCTGTTTCATTTCTTTACATTTTTGGATACCCATTTGGGTCAAATAAAGGTTCCAACTCTCATTGTTCCACTATCAGTGTGTTTGAAAATCCCAAAAAAATAGGAGCATGCAATTTGGCCATCATTTTGGTGACCTAGAAGGTGTGAATTGGCCAGATGAATGTAATTATGATTTAGAGCATTCCAAAAAAAGAATTAGGTCAAAAGGCCCCACGGTTTGAAAGTTATTGCAATTTTTTGAGTTTTGGAGACCTCCTAAGAATGCTTCAAAGTCAGGTTTGGGGCATTAAATGACCTTGAAAAGGGTCAAAAAATGGGGGATGAGCAAATCTTGTCCATAGGGCTATAGAGCACTTCGAGAGCTTTCCGAAAATGTAAACGGTTTGTCAATCGGAGCTACGGTTCAAAAGTTATGCTTCTTGGAAGTTTGGCTACCGTTTTTGAATTATTCTAGATTTGCACCGACTTCTAACGCAGCTTCTGGAACCTTCTATTTTGTCGGTGGATGCCTACTAGCACTTTCTAGAATGTACTCCTAGTCCTTAACCCTTCGAGGTCTATTTAAGGAGATTTCTAGCATTGTAAAAGGCAGTTCGGAGTGGAGTTTGAGAGGAGGTGCTAAAAGGAGAAATATTCTCTAGATTTATGCTATTGTAAGCCCTTAGGGCATGTTCTAAAGTTTATTTTCTGTGTACTATTTGTACTAGCTTATTTTCTTAGTTAATATAATTTCCCTTTTCTGTTGTGTCCATTCTGTTCTTGGGTTGTGTCCCCATCAGTATTAGAGCTTTTGGTGCTTCTAGGAAAACATTTCAAGGATCTAAGCCAAAGGTTAGGATGTCTTATAAGAGGGAAATTATAAGACTTAACAGGGACAACTTCTCAACATGGCAGGGATTGATGAGACTTCATCTAGCTTCTATTTGTGATACAGGGCTGAAGTACCTTGATGAAAAATATGCAGAACCCTCTGGTACATTATCTGTCAATGATATTGTTGAAAAGAAGACCCACAACAACATGATGATAGATATAGCATTTGCTCTAAGTTATGAAGAATTTGATGACATCAAAGATTACAAAACCACCTTTGAAATTTGGAACAAGCTGAAAGAAATCTATGGAGGAGATGATAATGTGAGAAGAGCCAAAGTAGAAAGTTTGAGAGGACAATTTGATCAAATGAGGATGAGAGAGGATGAAAACATTGCAAAATATGTTGAAAGAGTTAAAGCATGTGTTAGTGCAATAGGGGCATCTGGAGGAGATATCAAGGAGGAGACAATTATAAGTAAAGTTCTTAGAACTCTACTTCCTATTTATGCAATTAGAGTCTCTGCAATTCAAGAAAGAAGATGTGAAGCAAATCATAAGATAAGCTTAGAGGAAATAGTCAGAAGATTGACTGCATTTGAGCTAGAAAACTATGATAATTATGTTCCAGCTACCAAGAACATTGAATCATCATTTGAAGCCAAGCTTTCACTCAAAGAAAAAGGCAAAAAGTTAAAGGATCCTCAATCAGATAGTGATGAAGAATCAAAACAGAGTTCAGATAGTGATCTTGAGGTGGTTGAAGCTCTGCTAGCAAGGAAATATTCAAGATGCAAAGGAAAATACAAAGGTAAGGTTCCTCTAATCTATTTTTCTTGTGAAAAAATTGGACATATTGCTGCTAGGTGCCCAAATGAGCAAAAAAAGGATGAGAAGAAAGGTCACAAGTGCAATGGCAAGAAAGACTTCAAATCATTCAAGGGTAAAGGTAAGAAAACATGTTTCATGGCTAAAGATTCTAATGATTCTGGTGATGAAGAAGAAGATGAAATTGTTTAAATAGCTGTAAAGGATGAATCTGATAATGATGAAGAAATGGCACTCATTTCTCATGTGAGAAAAAAATGATACATGGATTATAGATAGTGGTTGAAACTAAGTTTGAACACTTTGAAGACTATGATGGTGGCATTGTAAGATTTAGAAAAAATGAACCTTGTTGTATAAGAGGAAAAGGAAGAATCTCATTGACCAAGTAACTTGTATGTGATAATGCATATTGGGTAGAAGGACTAAAACACAATCTACTAAGTGTGGCACAACTACTTAATAATGGATTCAAAGTGGAATTTATGCATGGAAAAGAAAGACTACTGGATGACAAAGGAAAACTGATTGGATCAAGCACTCAAACAAAAGGTAACTTGTTTTATCTTGAACTTGGTGAATGTTCATGTTTTATTGCTCAAGTTGAAGAAAGTTGGTTATGGAATAGGAGGTTATGTCATGTAAAATTTGACAACTTGGTAAAAATAAGTAAATTCAAGAAAGTAAGAGGCATTCCTAACATTAAGAAACTTGAGGTTGGTCTATGCAAGAATTGTCAAATTGGCAAAATTGGAAAAACTAGTTTTAAAAGCAAGAACTATCAGTTTGAAGAAATTTTAGAAATTGTGTATACTGATTTATGTGGACCTATTGGCATTGAAAGTTATACTGGTGAAAAATTCTTCATTCTTTTTGTTGATGACTATTCAAGAATGATGACTGTCATGTACCTAAGAGAAATCAGAAGTATTTGAAAAGTTCAAATGGTATTTGGCTAGAGTAGAAAAGGAAATAGAAAAATGAATAAAATGTTTAAGGTTTGATAGAGGTGATGAATTTATTTCACACGAGTTCAATAACTTTTGCATTGAAAGGAGAATCAAAAGATAGGTCTCAGCACTAGGAACTCCTGAACAAAATGGAATAGCTAAAATAAGGAATAGATCTATCATGGACTATGCAAGAACCTTAATGATTGAGAAAAAAATTGCTATAAAATATTGGAAGGAAGCTATCAGCATTGCAGTTCATACCTTGAGCTGAGTACAATTGAAAAGGGACTCATTAAAGACCCCCTATGAGTTGTGGTATGGCTACAAACCCAATGTAAGTTACCTAAAAGTATTTGGAAGCACATGTTACATTTTGAAAGAATCTAGAAAAGGTAAATTTGATGTAAAAGGTGATGAAGGAATATTTTTGGGATATTCTCGCAAGAGTAAAGCATAGAGATGTTTGAATCTGTCTACTCACAAAGTCATAGAAAGTGCACATGTGAAAGTTGATGAGTTTGCAAAAAGAACTAAAGAAGAAAGAAAAAGGGAACCTGAAGACTATAGGAGATTTGTTTATATTGAACTTGATACAATGCCAAATATACCTATTAATCAGGAATCTTCAACTCCAGAGTCTTCAGTAATCGAGTCGCAGGAAGTTCAAACTGAGCTAATGCTTACTGAGTTGCAAGAACCCGAGTTGCAAACAGAAGCTATCGAATCAACATCTTAACCAAAAATTGAGACATAGAAGGATAACAATGCAAGTCATTCAAAAGGTAAGGAGCCTGTGTTAGCCAAGTATGTCAGGAAGCATCATGCACCAGATCAGATCATTGGAGATAAATTAGAAGGAACAATGACATGAAGTAAGTTGAAAGAAACTTGTTTACTTGCTAATTTTGAACCTAGAAATGTCAAAGATGAATTAGAAAATGAAATTTGGATTGAAGCTATGAATGAAGAGATAGAAAAAATAGAGAAAAATAAAACATGAACTCTTGTACCTAGACCTAAAGACAAAAATGTAATTGGAGCTAAGTGGGTATTCAGAAACAAGTTAAATGAAGATGGTAAGGTGTCAAGGAACAAAGATAGATTGGTATGCAAAGGATACTCTCAAGAAGAAGGTGTAGACTATAGTGAGACTTTTGCTTTTGTTGGAAGATTGGAAGGTGTGAGAACCTTACTTGCATATGTTGCATACAAAGGATTCAAAGTTTATAAAATGGATGTCAATTCAACATTTCTCAATGGAATATTGGATGAAGAGGTTTACATTGAACAACTTGAAGGTTTTGTTGATCCAAATAAGAAGGACATGGTCTGCAAACTGCATAAAGCATTATATGGTCTGAAACAAGCCCCTAGAGCATGGTATGAAAGATTTCATAACTATCTTATTTAGATTGGTTTTCAAAGAACTAATGATAACAATAGTTTGTACATAAAGGAAGGACCAGATAATAAGATTGTTTTAGCAGAGATATTTGTAGATGATACTTTGTTCATAGGAAATGATGATCTTTGCAAAGAATTTTCAAAACAAATGAACAAGGAATTTGAAATGTCAATGTTTGCTGAAATCAAATTCTTTGTTGGTCTTCAAATTCAATACAATATGAATGACATCTACATCACTCAATCTAAATACATCAAGGAGA
This sequence comes from Cupressus sempervirens, assembly GCA_028749045.1. Classification (NCBI taxonomy): domain Eukaryota; kingdom Viridiplantae; phylum Streptophyta; class Pinopsida; order Cupressales; family Cupressaceae; genus Cupressus; species Cupressus sempervirens. The sequence goes on from CM053790.1 coordinate 334,421,441, forward strand.
TATTGAAAAATTTTGGTATGGAAGATTGGAAACCAATTGGGACTCCTATATGTACTAGATTGAAACTTACCAAAGATGATGAATGAAAGGAAGTGGATCAGACATTGTATATATCTATGATTGGAAAGTTGTAGTATGTAGTGCATACAAGACCAGACATTGCCCTTGTAGTAGGAATTGTAGCAAGATTCTTAGCAAAACCAAAAGAAAATGACATGATGGCAATCAAAAGGATCATGAGATATTTAAAAGGAACTGAAGATTATGGATTATGTTATAAACTTGGAGGAAATATGGATTTAAAAGTGTTCACTGATGCAAATTGGGTAGGGAATGTTGATGACAGAAAAAGTACAAGTGGAGGAGCTTTCTTTCTTGGAAAGAGGTTGGTTTCTTGGACAAGTAAAAAGCAGAACTGTACATCCTAATCCACAGCAGAGGCTGAATATGTTGCAGTAGTAGTAAACTATTCAAACATTGTATGGTTCAAACAATTATTTGAATGTATGAAGCAAGAAATCAAATAACCTGTTATTATGTTTTGTGACAACACAAGGGAAATCAACATATCCAAGAATCCAGTAATGCATTCAAAAGCCAAGCATATTTCTATAAAGTATCACTTTGTTAGAGAATTGGTACAAGAAAAGGAAATTAGATTGGAATATGTCCATACAAAGGAACAAATTGCTGACATATTCACAAAGCCTTTACCTAAGGATGCATTCTTGTATCTAAGAGGTAAGTTAGGGGTCATTTCCCTATTTGAAGCTTACTAAAATATAGTTTTAGTGATGCATCAATAGGAATAGAATCAAAGATCTATCAATTGATGCAACAAAGTAATGAAGACATTGCATATGAATCAGTGCATTAGGTACAATGCTATTAATTTGATTTGCATTTTCTTTGGCATGTGTTGTCAAAGAGGGAGGGTATACTATCATATCTTTCTAAAATTTGCAAGAAAATGAGAGCTTGTGTAAGAGGGAGAGATTATTATGAAAGAGGGATATTTCTATAAAATAAAGATCTATTTAGACCCATTTTCAAATTTCATTCTACTATGACATGTTGTGTTGCCATCAATGCCAAAGAGGGAGATTGTTGGATACAGTTGTTCAGTTGTGTGTTGTCTTTGATGTTACACAAATGTCATATCAGTTATCAGTTAGAGTCTACCAAGCTCAGATGGTTAGCAAGGAAAAAGAAAAAGGTTACCGAGTTTAGGAGTTTAGCAAAGAAGGTTTACAGTGTCTATTGAGCATTCTCAGTCTTTACCTTACACAGGCATTTTTTACCAAGCTCACTCAATCATCAAGAGAAAATAGTGCATGAAATAGTTCTAGCTGAGCTTTCATGGATGGTGAAGGAAATTCAGTTGTTACTAAGCTCACTCAGTCATCAAGAGAAAATAGTACAGGAAATAGTTCTAATTGAGCTTTCATGGACAATAAACGAAATCTGGTTCTTACCGAGTTAACTTGGAAGCCAAAGGATTTTGGGGCTTTTGCAGTGTTAACCGAGTTAAGACGGTTAACGTAGGAATTTTTTTCTGAATGCAGTATTTATCGAGTAGGGTCAGCTAGTGAAGGATTCCATTATTTTGTGAAATAAAGTTTATTTGTTTAATGTAATATTTGTAGCTGACTGATGTATGGTTTATTGGTAAATGTAACTTTTGAATGAGTTGACTTGATAATCTGAATAGTATACATATGAGGTCAAGCTATGAATTCTAAGTGTGTGATGGATGTGAATGAGAAAGAAGGACTAAGAGAAAATTTTGAAGGATGATCAGAGATCATAGAGGAGGAACATAGCTATATTTGATCAAGAAGGATCTAATAGTGCAGAATGGAGATCTGTTATCAACAAATTTAGTTGCATCTTATTCAGGCCAATTTATTGTTACTTTCTAACCATTGTAGCAGTGATTTCAAATCTCTTAATAGAGTTGGTTTAATAGCCATTTTTGTAAATCCTTTAACAAGGTGATAGTTCAGTTGAATTGTTCTAAAGACCTCTAACAAGGCCACTCCTAATAGGGTCACACCCAACAGTGTGTATTGTAACCTTTAACAAGGTTGGCTCCTAACAGGGCTCACTTAAGAAGAGTGAAAAATTGGTAGCTAGTTACTTGGTGGTTTTTCCCATATTGGGTTTCCACGTTAAATCTGGTGTCTCTTGTGTTCATTTTATTTAACCTTTGCATGTATATTAATAATTATGAATGCTAGATAATCAATAATCAGTTAATCTACTGAGTCACAACATTTTTATGGTGTTTACCAAGTATCAGTAGTAATTAGTTATTTAAGACATCTAAGGGATTTGTGGATTTATTTTTGTGGTAACTGATTCACCCCCCCTCTTAGTTACTCCATCTATAATTCCAACAATATATATGTGTGTGTGTGTGTGTGTGCGTGTGTGTATACATACATACATACATACATATATATACAGTCCCTGAGGTTATTGGCATTGATGGACCTCTAAAATGCTAAAAAATCAAACTCAAAAGATCATGAATCTAAGAAAAGATATGGGTTCCTTGATGAACTATATGTGTGTGTGTGTGTGTAAATATTTACATATGTATATATATGTAAATATACATATATATGTATATATATGTAAATATACATATATATATATATATATATATATGTAAATATACATATATATACATATATATGTAAATATACATATATATGTATATGTATACATATATATATATATATATATATGTATGTATGTATATACATATGTATAGATATGTATACATATACATATATATATGTATATACATATATGTATACATATATATATGTATACATATGTATATGTATACATATGTATATGTATACATATATGTATATACATATACATATATATGTATATATACATATATCTATACATATATATGTATTATGTATACATATATATGTATATATACATGTATATATGTACATATAGATGTATACATACATACATATATATATATATGTATATTTACATGTATATATATGTATATATACATGTATATATACATATATATATGTATACATATATATATATACATATATCTATACATACATATGTATATGTATATATATGTATATATACATATATATATTATACATATGTATACATACATATATATATATACATATATATATGTATATATATATGTATATATATATATATATACATATGTATAGATATGTATTATATATACATATATACATATATACATATGTATATATATGTATTATATATATATATATGTATAGATATGTATTATATATATATGTATATTATACATATGTATACATATATACATATATATATGTATAATATATATATAGATATGTATTATATATATATATATATATTATACATATATATATGTATATATGTATAATATATATGTATATATATATATATATATGTATACATATATATAATACATATGTATACATATGTGTATATATATATATATATATATAATACACATGTATACATATATATATATATATATATATATGTATATATATATGTATATATGTATATATGTATATATATATATATATATATATATATATACATATATACATATATACATATATATATACATATATACATATATATATATATATATATACATCTACATATACATATACATATACATATAGTTCATCAAGGAACCCATATCTTTTCTTAGATTCATGATCTTTTGAGTTTGATTTTTTAGCATTTTATAGGTCCATCAATGCCACTAACCTCAGGGACTATATTTTCACCAAATTTGGCATTTCATGGATTTTGGAATTTAATGTTGGATATATGATATTCCTATGTAGAGCAATGGATTTGATTATGATTTTTTTATAGGATTCATGGGATCCATGCTCTTGGCTATAAGGTCAATTGAGAGTGTTATGTACAAAATTACCTTTGTGTCTATAGTGGCTTTTGTAATATTGTGCTTATCATATATTTATTATATATATTAATGCATGGGTAAAAGCACAATTGAGTGTCATAGTTTGGGTTAAATAGGACTGCTCAATTGAGTCCACTTGGCCTCCATTTGGTGCCAACATGGCTAGGGTCACTTGTCTAAGTGGGACTCAGTCGAGCTTTACTTGGTCGAGTACCCCAGACCCCATAAATTGGAGCCTAGGCTCTCTAGCCTCTCATTTGTGCATAAAGGGGCTAGAAGAGTAGCAAAAGAGGGGCTAAGGGGGTACTCAACCAAGTTAAGGTAAGTTTTTTAAATTTAAATTTAATTTTAAAAAAAATTGTAGTAATATAATAGTTTAAAATTAGTTTTTCAATTTGTAGTTAATTAAATGTATTGAAAAATATCAAATGTAGTTAATTAAAATTTATTTAATGTGTATTTGAAATGTACTTGTTTAAAATTTGTACTTAATTAAATGTAGTTAAAATTTTAATTTTAATTTTGTCTAAGTTAGGAAAATATGACATTTTAAACATTAGTTGTATTAGTTAAGAAATTTTGAAATTTTAAACATTAGTTGTATTAAAGTTAAGAAAATATTCAGAAGATTTAAAATTTTAATCATTAGTCACATTAATTAGGAAAGCTTGAATTTTTTAATTTAGTTATATTAGTTAGAAAAAATTGAAATTTTGAACACCTTTATATACATAAACTATCATCATTCTACAAGACCCAACCTATTGATGCATGATGAAAACTCTTCTCTAACTATAAAAATACAAATACAAATAAAACATTGCAAAGACTTCCTAGACTTTTGAATTGACATTTATATTTCAATAGTATAATTAAATTTATTTTTCTACAAATCAGAAAAATACAAACTCTATATTTTGGACCATTCATAGCTTCTCATCCTCTCTAATTCCCATATAATATATCTATCAATTCCTAACCTTTCTCTTTATCATTGGTCACTCTTGGCCATTTTCTTCTACTATGATAAAATCTTGATCAAGCAATAGAGTAAAAGCATAGGGAATGTGAAGTGATGCTAGTATCAACTGAGCCTTAATAAGTGCCAAGAAAATTCATTGTTGACCAAGCATTAGTATCAATCATGCAAGATAGTTGATGTCGAGTCAAGACTTCTACATTGATTGAATAATTTAGTGATGACTATGTGTGAGAACTTAGTGATGCCAAGTGATAATATTTTGAATGCATATGAGAAATTGTGATTTCTAGCTAACTTAGTTGATTTCTTGGGATATGGAAAGCATGTTGAAGATAAGATTGATGAGTGGGATCATTTAATTCAGGGAGAGGATTAGATATGATACCTATGATTGAATTTGATGGATGAGAAGTTTCTAGAAAATAAGGAAGATGAAATATATAATGAACCTGATGAATCAGATCATAAATCCTAAGATCTACGGTGATCATGAAAAAATGAAAAGCTAGAAATACCTATTGTACATGGTGGATTTGTATATTCATGAGACCTTAATGTAGAGTACAACTGAAGTAATAATGAAGTATTTTAAACCCAAGAAATCACTATTAAAAAAAGACTCCACAAATATCCCATGTTTCCCTAACTACAACCACTAAGATTTCTCTTAGACCAACATCTTGGTGATAGTTATAGAATAGAAATATTTAATGAATCAGATTTATTAAAGTATATGCTAGATCTATATGAAAATGCAGATTATGTGAAGATAATAACACTTGAATTCTAGAAACATGTGCATGTGTAAGCCTTAAAGATATTAAATGACATGAAATGAATCCTAAAATGATATCGAAATGACATGAACTCACTATAATGACACTGCTAAAAGAGATAATATCTCTAAATGTGCCTATAGTGCACATGCCTAAAACTTAGGTCCCTTTGTTCTTGAATTTCCATCCTATTTATAGGATTTCAAAAGGGTGTTGGGGTAAGGATCAAGATTTTACTTTTGACTAGAGTGTAATGGTGAAACTGTAAATATCTCATAAGGCACTAGGAGGAAGAATCCAATAGACTTAGTTTGTGAGGATAAAAGAGGATTTTTCAATTCTTTTAAATGTCAAAAGGAGGATTTTCACTTTTGAGAGGATAAATGGATTTATTGATTTATTAAATGTTCCATTTATTTTCAACTTTTGTCTTTTCCTTTTTCCTTTTTTTAATAAAAAAATTTATTTTATGATTTTATGAATTGTTTTTCCTATTTTTAAAGTGATTTAGGTTCTTTTTGATTTGATAGGTAATTTGACTGATTAATGACTTGATGTTGCCATTGATTTGAAAGTCTATTATTTTCCTTTGTAATCTGATTGTGTCCTTAATTTGCATTGTTTGATTAAAATTTGCATTGTTTTAGGTCTTTGCCAATTTTGGGGTGTCTACACCTATTTTAGGAGGCATATAGTCAAATAGAAACTATGTGTGAGAGTGAAGCAAGAGAAAGAAATGCTTGCATAGATACTACTAAAGTTGATAAGTGAACTTGAGAAGAAGCCTTAAGTTTGTTGGAAGGAGAAGATTGATTGCTTGAAGGGTTGCCAAGCGAGTCAAGGTTAGATATGAAAAAGGGGAACTTATTATAGAATAAGCACATGAATCGAACAGAGATGTAAAACTACAAAGTGAATTGTAGTTATACAGATCAAACCCTACTATTTCCTTTCTAATCATTGTGTATAGTTTGTATTGAAATCCTTTTAATCAAAGGTTAACCTAACAGTCATCAGAGGACTTAATAGTCTATGAAAATCTTTTAGCAAGGTAAAATTCTGAAAAGAATGATCAAAGCCCTCTAACAAGACCACTCCTAATAGGGTGATTAAATCTTCTAACCAAGTCACAATTAATAGTGTGTAATGTAGCCTTTAACAAGATTGGATACTAATAGAGCTCACTTCAAAAGAGTGAAAAAGTGGTGACATGTTGCTGGTGGTTTTTCCCAAATTGGGTTTCCACATTAAATCCTAGTATCATACTTGTGTTGAATGTTTTGTCGTATTTTACATTTACATGTTTTACATTCAACAAGTTTGTTATCTTAGGACAATGAACTACTAGTAATTCTGTTTATCAATATACAGTAGAGACTAAGCTATATTAGGATAAGTAGAATAGTGAATATTTAATGTTTGATTGTTCAAATGGTACTTATGGACCTTGAGTAACTGATTCACCCCCCCACTCAGTTATTCTAAATATTTATAACAATTAGTATCAGAGCACTAATGCTTATAAGAGAAGTTTGAAGGTACTTAAAGATAAAGGTCATGAATCATAGAAGAGAGGTGCCAAAGCTATATAAGGAAAACTTTCTTGAATGGAAAACATTTATGAGGTTGCATATATCCAATATCAATGGTGCTGCTATAAAATTTTTAGACGATGAATATGTGACTATAAAAACTATTCCTCTGATTGCTCAACAACTAAAAGAAAAACAATAACATAATTAGGCAATGTTGGAGATGTTAATCTCAGGTTGGTTTTGACCAATGAGTGTCTACACACTTAGGTCATTTACTTAGTTTGTGTCAAACAAGTAACATATTTTGAGCACAACATGTATAAGTTAGAACATTTTGAGTAAACAGTGAGTGCTGAGTCACTCATTTGCCAATTCACTCAAGTGCTAAGAAGATAGTATATGTTGAGTGATTTAGGAGCCAAGCAAGTAGTGCATGCTAAGTCATTTAGATGCTAAGTGTCAATATATGCTGAGCACCAGGGACCTCAGTTATCAAGTAATACAGTTTTGTCATAGTTGTTTTTATAAGTATGAACTACTATGTAAACTATTTTTGAGCTGACTTAAAGATTTAATTATGATATTTTGATGATAAGGACAAATCTTAAGTTGGAATCCCTATGCATTACATGGACCCAATTAGGTAAAGGAAAGGTTTAAGTGACAATATGGATGAATCACAATTGTTGATTCATACCTAACCCTAAGTCACCTAGGTCTACTTAAGGAATACAAACCCTAAAGTTTCTATGACCATGAAAGGGAATGAATAAATGAAAAAGGAGAGTTTTGCATGTCCAAACTAGGAAATTCATGATAACCAAGGTATCATGATCTAAATTTTATTGTAGAATCAATTAAAGGAGAATAGGGGAAGGAAATAGTAAACAATAGAGAGACATCTGATCAAGAAGGATCAAGTACATAGTAAGATAGAGGTGATCTGTCATCAAGCATCATAGTGCTAAATCACAGAATCAATGCTAAGACATTTTGATATGTGAATCAATTAAATCTCTTAACAAAGTAGTCCTAAAAAGCTATATTGAATTCCTCTAACAAGGTTCTTCCTTAATTATGAGTTAAAGTCCTTTAACTAGGCACACTTCTAATAGGGTGTTGAAATCCATTAATAGGGTAAGAACTAATAGTCTTTATAAGCCTTTAATAGTACAACTTTCATAAGGTAGATCATGTTTCATGGTCAAACATTGTAACCTTTATTAGATACACTTTATTATTGCAGTAGTGAAGATTTGTGGGTGTTATCCCCACCCCAATTTTACCTTCTTATTGGAGGGTTTTTGGGTAATCATATCTTGTATCATATGTGTGAATGCTTACTTGTTTACATGCCTTAGATGTATATTCTATATGGTATTTTAGTTTATTTTTGAGTATGTGAGATGGATGTGTGGTGAATATTTTATGGGTCAAAGTTTAAAACATTGATTCACCCCCCCCTCAGAAGTTTATCTTTCCTATTGTAATTCCATCAATTGGTATCAGAGCCTTGTTTTTTGAAAGTGAAGCTTTGCAACTTTGAGGAAAGATCTTGGAAATGGAAGTCTATAAGTTGGAATAGATTATTGAGAATCAGGGAATTGAAATACAACTCATTCTACATTAGTTGAATGAAGCAAGAGAAGATCTAAAGAAATCATTGAGAAGAAGGAAGGAAATTTCTATTGAGGAAAATGACACATAATGCAAAGAGATGGACACTACTAAGCTATTTACAAATAGAGACTCCAATGAATTTTATGTAGCAATTGAAAATCTAATGGAAAAGAATAGGATTTAAGCTAAAGAAATAAAAAATCTTAAGATAGAACAAGAATCACAAGCCATATTACTATGTGAGGTGATTGAACATAAAAAGAAAGCTATAGAAGACAAAGCAATGAATGAAGATAAAAAAAGAGTTTTGACTAGTAGATTGGAAGAGAAATCATCAGAAGTAACCAAGATTGCTAACATGCATTTAGAAACTTTGAGTCAACAAATGAATTCCAACCATGAATTGAATGTCAAGGACATTGAGATAACAACACTAAATTTGCATAATGAACAATTGAGCAGTGATCTAAAAAGGGAAAAGAAGTTTGCTGAGAGATTCAATAAACCAAATGAAGCTATCAAATACTTTGAGTAGTTGATGAGATATACTAGATCTAACAATGATACATCTGGATTAGGATACACAAGTACTAAGAAGGAGAATTATCCATAAGTGCTGAAGAAAGGAGTAATAAAGGTAAGAATTGCAAACCTATTTGTCATAATTTTGGTAAGAAAGGAAATATTGCCAATATGTAAAGGAGCAAGACTGTGAATCAGAATGCTAAGTAGAAGAGAATGGGCCATTGCCATAAGTGCAATGAACAAGGCCATCAGGCACATGCATGTAGAACTAAGACCATGCACATTCAAAGATTTGAAGGATATCTTTATAACTATTAGAAGTATGGACAAAGCTTTTGAGTGTAGATCCAACCCAATGTGGTCATCAAACAAGAAAACAAAGGTAAAGAATAATGAATTTTTTTATAATTCAGATTATAATACAAGGTATAGTTGTCACTACTGTCAAGAGTATGGAAATATTCTTGAGAAATATATTAGAACACACTTCAGGAGTGACTACAAAAGGTGGTTGAGTCAAACCACATGTCTTAGCTATTTGAAGTTTGGTCACATTAGCTGATATTGTCTAGCAAGGTCAAAGACACCAAGTTGTGAGTTTAGCAAAGGCAAAGGCAAGGTAGATATTGAAAATGTCAAAAATTAGATAAATAAGACATGGAAGAGAAAGGAGGATTACAACGCATCAAGTGCAAATGTGATCACTTCACCCAATGGGTCAAGTGATCACACCTCATCAAACTAAACAATCAAGAGGTATGCAGGACTGATATTTAAAAATGATGCATCATACATCAGTTCTAAAGATTTAGTTCTAAAAAGATTATATAAGCATGAATAAAGATACAAAGTATTATTAGGAATCAAAGAAAAATCTTTAAGTTTTGTCAGTTTTTCATTATACTACTGAGCATGAAAAGTTTCCTATGGTTGCCAAGTGAAATGCTAGTGGATGCTGAGCTAATAGATTGGCTATTTGATGTTGAGCTCATAATGGTTGCCAAGAAAATGGAAAGACAAGTGGATGGTGAGCCAAAAATTAGTTGATGCCTAGCTTACAGCTGTGTAAGCACTTAGCATTAATTGCAGTGTTTTAAAGGACTATTTGATTGATTTCTACTCATTTAACATCATTCAAATTTGAGAGAGAGAAAGAAGAGCTAAATGCGATCTGGAAGTTTCATTCAAAGAATTTGTAGGGGATGTGAGTAGCTATTCAACATCATTTCATCAGGATTTACAAGGTATTTATCATGTGTCGAGCTATGCTATTTCGAATTTCATAAATCCTAGATTTATATATGACATCTAGTTCTTCCAAAATGAAAGGTGTAGAAGGGAAAGAGGTTTTAAATATTTAGTTAGTTAGAAAGGAGATAAAACCACCAATTTTCAAGGCTATTCTAGACATATCATATAAGCAAGATTCCTCTAGTGCGTTATCTATGATACCACCACAAGTTTTAATGATTCAAGATGTTAGAAAGTGTTATAATTGTAAGATTGGGAGTATTGGTGACATGGAAATCAGAGAAGCATATGGGAGATTATGTGAAAATGGTGGATTGAAAGAAGAATTAAAGATTGTAGAAAAGAAAGACTTAACTCATGCCCTAGATTTTCCTAACATTTTCAAAACTAAGTGGATCAAGATTGTTCTAAGAAAAATTCATGATAGCTTAGTATGGTTAGATAATGGACCAATCAAAATCACAAAGAGGATAATCATAGAGTAATAAGATATCCAACCCTAGATCGGCCACAGACTATGAGATGTGAGTCCAAAGAATTTATTGATTTAAGAATACAGGGGTTGTGCGGAACAAGAGGGGAATGACCATAGACACAATCATAGATTCCTTGATAGCTTTTGTAGTGAGGGTAATTGCACATAAGTTTTATCAATCAAGTAGATTGAATAGTGTACCCTGAATTGCAGTGGATATGGGCTACAAGATTGTGAAGAAGGATCATACATATGATCTTGCCAAGCTATAGCTACAATAATTGATTGAAAAACTAGGAGCAATAAGGAAAACAAAGAGTGCTCGGTGTAAATTTGGATCTATTTTGGTATGTATCTTCTTTTATGTACAAAACACATTTCCTACATTTGGTACTATTGCATGGAAGACAAATAGGTCTATTGTAGTTCAAATAGGAGAATTCATTAAATAGTAGATGATAAATTTGAGTAAGGAATGACTAGTTATTTTGAGGATTTCAAACAATCCATGAAGAAGAGGTTAAGAATTCCAATGTCATTAGTGAAAAATATTATGATGATATTTGTTTCCTAGTTGATGCTAATCACACATTTGTTCAAGTAAAATTTCCTAGAGTGTGATGGCTAAGGCCATTAGTTTATGAGATTAATGTTGATGTGGCCTCTACAACAATCACAACATTACTTGTCAAAGAAGTGAACAAAGATGCCAAAGTTTTGGTAACTATGAGTTGGCCAAATAAAAGATTACTATGGAGTTGAAGACTAATTTAGTGATTAGGAAGAAGGATAAACTAGTGAAGGAACTAAAAGAAAAAATTGGTGAAGGTGTTGAGGAGGAAGAAGAAGAGGAAGAGGATGAAAAGGAAGAAGATACTTAGATTCAACCACCACTAGCATTGACACAAGGTTAGGGTAAGGATCAACAAGAGGATGAAATAGAGACTACATAAGGTTTTGAGGAAGCATCTATTCCTACTAATTAGAAGAAGAGAAAAGCCAAGGCACAAGTAGTGACAAGACCAAAGAAGGTTTCTAAACCAAGCCAACCCAAACCAAAAACACCTACCACAAGGGCTAGTACATGAGTCATTCAACAAAAGGCTAAAGATATAGCCAAGTCTATAGAGCAGGAAGATGGAGCATAGAAAAGACCAAGAAGAAAGTATGTTGCTCAGGCTAAATTTGATGAGGTGAAGACTGAATCTAATGACAATAGCCAATTCCAAGTGGTGATTCATAATCCATCTTTAGATCTAGATAACTTATGTGAGAATGTTAGAAACAATGCTAATTTATCAAGTTTCTCTCACATTGATTTTGAAAATCTTGGAAAATTTGAGAAGAATCAAGTGGAGGAGGAAATATATGCCATGATGGCTACTTTTAAGAAGGCTCCTCTAGAAATTATCAACTCCATACCTAAAAGTCTCTATGAAAGAGTTGAGAAAAAATGGAAATATTGTTTGAACTTAGAAAGGTAAATTAGGGAGATATCCCTCACCCAAGTTATGCTAGAACTCAACAAGACACAAATATCCAAAGCCATAAAAAAATATGATGTTAGATTTGTTCCTAAGTATAGGGCATTTAGCATACTACAAAACAACATAGAGGATATTTTAAAGAAGTCCAAACAAATGTAAAAAATCACATATGGACTAGCCATAATCAGAGAAGGTGAACAAGAACCTGTTGAAGTCAAAGATGATGATAATGAAGAAGGCATAGTTGAGGGAGGCACTAATATGAATATAGATGACTAGAAAATAGCTGAGAAAGAGTAGAAACAAGAACATAATGTACAAGATACACAAATATTGAGTGCCAACCCTCCATAGGTAATAAGTGTAAGTAATGAAATTGTTATAGTAAAGGATGTTTCTGATCCTACTACTCAGAACATCAATCCCCTAATAGAGGAAGATTTGAAAAAGATGCTTGACCAATCCTCACTATAGGCCAAATTATGTGACAACCCTCTATTGGTAAGTGTAGATAAAACTTAGAAATTAGTGACTATAACTATGAGGGAGGAGGTGAAAAAACAAAAACTACCTACAATCACTCCTCAAGTCACTAGTGTACAACCTTCACAACCCTTGGTTGTATATTAGAGGAAAGAGACAACAAAATGCACTATCAAGACATACATAGGTGGCACTCCAGTCTTGAAAATGTACTAGAAGTTGCAATAGACAAAGTTGAGACAATTGGAGACGATAAGGTGGAAACACAAGTCACTAATAAGACAGAGTCAAATAGGTCAACTAGATTCATCTGCACCTCTAGCACAAGAACAAGGTGCAATTCAAATCAATAAGGCAGAAATGGATAAGCCTAAAGAGATTTATTTGACACCCAAGCTAAAGGAGCTAGTAGCAATTCAAGCACTGGTAACTTTACCAAAATCTAGCACTCCTTCCAGTCAAACTCTTTAGAGGCCAAGCATAGATGCAACACCTTTGTAATTCTCAGTGCTAAGTCCTAGTTCATCCAAGGTAGAAGAGATATTAACCTATGGAGATGTTAGCCTAGATGAAGAAATTGTATTGCCTAAATTTGATTATGCAACAATAACAATTAAGTGAATGGGTATACTTCAAGATGCCCTAGAAAGAAAGAAACATCAAGAACTGCTTAGAAGAGAGCATATGTAGACACAATATTTTCTTGATATCAAAGACATCTTGTTACATGCATTCAGTTTGCCTACTCCAAATGAATCAAAGCTAATCATTGAATGATTAACCAACATAGTGGAAAGAGTAAGTGATACAGACCTTGATACTAATGCCAAATTATTAGAATGGTCTAAAAAGAAATTCCAAAGTGAAGTAAATGAAAAGATATCTAGTGACAATAACACTTATACAAGTTGCATTGGCAACTAAGATAGAAAGTGTGAAGAAAGTACTAGAGAACATTTTCTTTCTATACACCAAACTGTGTAATCCTACACTCATCACATAGGAAATAAGGAATAACATCCTAAGCTTGGAAAGTCAAATGCAATAATCTAGAGCTAAATTGCCCATGACTCTAGCTCAAAGTGAGAAACACTTCAGGACCTTGTTGCGAACCCAAAGTCAATTAGCTGCACTATCTACAGATGAAGCAAACATAAGGAATACATTGATAAGCATCTAGACTATATTGACTCCTCACATGGAGATTCTACACAAGGAGTTAGGCTATGCAAAAACTATTATGAATAAGGACCCCAATCTTTCTACATTAGATGGCCTAGTACACCTTGCTACCAGGTTGCCCATCCAAATCAAGTCTTTGGAGGTAGCTTGTGACAATTGGGATGCCACTCTTAATATTATTCTTGAGGTCCATAAATCCTTTTTGGACAAACACACTATTAGTGTATAACCCATTGACATTAGTGTCAAAAAGGGGGAGTAAGAGCTATGGGTGGTAAGAGATATGAGGGAGCAAGAATGAGAGAATAAGAGTAAGTGGAGAGAAAGAGCATAAAGTAGAAAACAAAGAAAGAGTATCAACAGTTGAGGCAAATTTACTCAGCAGGAGAGATTTTAATACAAACTATAGAATAGAACAAATCAAACAACTCAGGGGGAGTTATAAGATTTTTGAGATATAAGTTGTTGCAAAATTTTGATAATTTGAAATTTGGTATAGAAGATGAATAGTCAGTTATGTTATGCTCGCAAGAATAAAAGTATTAATACATGACTAAGTGTTTTTGACACTCATGTCAAAGGGGGAGATTGTTAATCTCAGATTGGTTTTGACTAGTGAGTGTCTATACACTTAAGTCATTTTCTTAGTTCACGCTGAACAAGTAACATATGCCAAGAACAACATGTATAAGTTAGAACATGCCAAGTAAACAGTGACTGCCGAGTCACTCAAGTGTTGAGCAGACAATATGTGTCGAGTGATTCAGGAGTCGAGCAAGTAGTGCATACCGAGTCATTCAAATTTTGAGTGATAGTATTTTATTAAATCAATTCAAATCAATTTCTTTGATCAAATTGTAATTAATTTAATTATTTCAAAATTTCCTAAGGTTTGATCATTTTATCCCAAGTCTTATTTAATTGAAAGAAAACCTCTCTTTCAATTAAATAATTAGTCCATATTTAATTAATTAAGAGAAAAAACCCTCTTTTAATTTAATTAAATATTTCCTATTTTATTAAAAGAACTTGCTTCCTTTTAATTAAATAAAATCCCACTTGAAAAAGGAAATAAATTAAATAAAAATAAATAAATAAATCCTTTTTTGTCTACACTTAAATACACATATTTCTAAGTGGGATTCCATTTAATTTTCCTCCTCATTTCTCATTGGTGGATTTTTTCTCACACGGATCCTTCTTTCTCTACCCTTGATTAAATCTTATTGCCTTTTAATCTTAATCCTCTATTCTTCTTTATAAGGGAGATCCCTCTCCTCATTTCTAACATCCATGATTATGCTATTGTTATGCTGCATGTTTGGAGAGTGATTTTTGGAGAAGGAGTTTGAGCATTAAAGCTTTTTGTGAAGAACTTATATCTTCTTGTCTTCTTCTCTCATGCATCCATGGATTCCATCACCATGATGCATCCTTGCATTTTCATATTAGCTTAGATCCATGTTTATTTTCATAGATTAATACTGTATTGTTATTTCCTTTCATAGATTAGATTTTCTTTCTTGCATTGCTTTGCATTGTCATCATTTAGATTAGCTTGTATCTTCATTTCCATTCATATTTTTTTCTTTGAATCTCCCATTCTATGGTGTACTTGCATGGGCACAAACTAGGTCAAACTGAGGGCCTCCATCAAAAACCCTTGCACTCCATGAATAAAGAGCTATGAGCTACGATTCAAGATCTCATTCTTGAGCTATCTTGGATATAATGACTCATAGAAGTGTGCTCACATTTTAGGTATACACTATGTAAACCATTTTTGAGGTGACTTAAAGATTGAATTATGATATTTTGATGATAAGGATGAATCTTAAGTTGGAATCCCTATGCATTACATGTACCCAATCAGGTAAAGGGAAGGTTTAAGTAGCAATATGGATGAATCACATCTATTGATTCATACCTAACCCTAATTCACCTAGGTCTTCTTAAGGAAGAAAAACCCTAAAATTTATATGAGCATGAAAGGGAACCAATGAATGAAAAAGGAGAGTTTTGCATGCACAAACCAGGACATTCATGGTGACCAAGGTATCAAGTTCTGAATTGTATTGGAGAATCAGTTAAAGGAGAATAGAGAAAGGAAACAAAAAACAATAGAGAGACATCCGATAAAGAAGGATCAAGTACATAGTAGGATAGAGGTGATCTGTCATCAAGAATAAGAGTGCTAAATTGTAGGATCAATGTTGAGGCATTATACTAGGTGAATTAATTAAATCTCTTAACAAAATAGTCCTAACAGGCTATATTGAAATCCTCTAACAAGGTGCTTACTTAATTATGAGTTAAAGTCCTTTAACAAGACACCCTTCTAATAGGGTGTTGAAATCCTTTAATAGGTTAAGACCTAACAATCTTTGTAAGCCTTTAATAGGGTAGACCTTTCATAGGGTAGATCATCTTTCATGGTCAAACATTGTAACCTTCATTGAATATAATTTATTACTGCAATAGTGAAGATTTTTGGGTGTCATCCCCACCCAAGTTTTACCTTCTCATTGGAGGGTTTTTGTGTAATCATATCTTGTGTCATATGTGTGAATGCTTACTTGTTTACATTCCTTAGATGTATATGCTTTACATGGTATTTCAATTTATTTTTGAGTATGTGAGATGGATGTGTGGTGAATATTTTATGGGTCAAAGTTTAAAGCACTGATTCACCCCCTTCTTAGAAGTTTACCTTTCCTATTGTAATTCCATCAGGAGATTAATTCATCACTAAGTTATGCCAATTTTGGTGATATAAAAGAAAATTATAGTACAAAATAGATGTGGGAAAAAATGAAGACCATATATGGAGGAGATGACAATGACTTGAGAGCGAAATGAGAAAGCCTGAGAGGTAAATTTTATGACATGAGAATGATGGAAGGTGAGAACATGGTACAATATTTCTCAAGGATCAAGGAAGTTTTTAATGCTATTCAAGAAGCAAATGGAACAATTGAAGATGAAACAATGATAATTTTCTAAACAAGGTATTGAAGACTCTACTTCCTATTTATGCCATTAGATTTTTTGCAATTCAAGAGTTGAGATGTACTCCAGGAAACACTTTGACTTTGAAAGATCTAACTGGTAGACTTACTACTTTTGAAATGCCTAAATTTGATAACTACACACCTACTACTATTGAATCTACATTAAAATCTCAATTTGTTGTTAGCAAAGGGAAAGGAAAACATGTGAAGAGTGATAGTTATAGTTCTGATGATGAGCTTGATGAGCTTGAAGTAGTTATTAAAAAAAATATTTGGAAGAGGCATAGGTAAATACAAAGGTAAATTACCTATTATTTATTTTTCATGCAAAAAGATCAGTCATATTGCTACTAGATGTCCTAATAAAGAAGACACAGATGAGAGAAAGGAAAAAAAGTACAAAGGAAGGAGAGATGATTGAAACTACAAGAAGAATAAGGAAGACAAAGGTAATAAATCTTTTTATATTTCCAAAGAAGTAACTGACATTGAATCTAAAATAATGATGATCAAGTTGTCTATGTTGCTATGAAAGAAGACTCTAATGGAGATGAGAATACTGCATTAATCTCATATGTGAACATAAGTGATAGATGGATAATTGATAGTGGATGCTATAATCATATGAATGGTGATAGAAATAAATTTGAGGACATCGGACTATATAAAGGTGGATGTGTTAAATTTGGTAATGATAGTCTGTGTTGTGAAAGATAAATGTACAATTTAATTAACTGACAAAATCAAGTATGAAAATGTTTACTAGGTTGAATGACTTAACTAAAATTTGTTGAGTATTTCATTGTTGAAAAATTTAGGATACAAAGTTGAATTCCATCATAGAAAGGCCATGATATATGATGCTAATTGTAAGCTAATTGGAAGCGGTGATCAGACACTAGGAAACTTGTTCTATCTAGATTTATCTAATGAGACATGTTTGTTTGCACAGCAAGAAGATGTTTGGTTATGGCACAAAAGGTTATTCCATGTGAATTTTGAAAATCTGGTGAAAATTAGTAATATTAAGAAAGTAAGAGGGTTTCCAAAACTATAGTAGCCTGACAATGCTATGTGTAAAAAATGTCAATTGGGAAAAGTGACCAAGTCTAGTTTCAAGAGAAAAACATATACATTAAGTGATATTTTGGAATTGGTTCATACTAACCTATGTGGGCCTATTATTTTAAAAGCTATTGCAAAGATAAGTATTTCATTCTATTTATTGATGACTATTCTAGGATGATAACCGTAATGTTTCTTAAAGTTACATCTAATGTTTTTTAGTTATTTAAGTGGTATTTGGCTAGAGTTAAAAAATAAATAGGGAAGATTCTCAAGTGTTTGAGATCTGACAGAGGTGGTGAATTCATTTCCAATGAGTTCAATACATTCTATAATGACAAAGGAATTAAAAGATAGATGTCGACACCAAGGACCCCTCCTTAGAATGGGATAGCTCAAAGCAGAAATAGATCAATAATGGACTCTGCAAGAACATTGATGATGGAGAAGAATATATCATAGAAGTATTGGAGAGAGGTTGTTAGTACTACTATCTATGCTCTAAATAGAGTGCAAGTCAAGAAAGGTACAAATGTTGCACCTTTTGAACTATGGTATAGATATGCTCCTAATGTGAAATATTTCAAAATATTTGCAAGTAAATGCTATATATTCAAAGATGAAAGGAATGGAAAACTTGACACAAAAAGTGATGAAGGTATATTCCTAGGACATTCCACCAAAAATAAATCTTATAAGTGCTTAAACTCTAACACTAATAAAGTTGTGGAAAGTGAAAATATAAAAGTTGATGAATTTGCAGAAAGAAATGATACTAAATGTAAGAAAGAACCAAAATATTATAGTACATTCATATATGTGGATGATGGTTCTTCTAGCACTACTACTAAACAAGAAAACCAAGCTATAGTTTCCCATCATATAGGAAATAATGAAGTGAAACAACAAATTGTCGAGCAACAGATAGTGCGTGATGAGAAATAGGCTGAAGATGTTGAGTCATAGATAGAAAATGTTTAACATTAGATAGATAATGTTGAGCATGCAGAACCTAGACTAGAACCTCAACAAGAAAGAGAAAATGAGATTGAGATTAATTTTCAAGATGAACTTGTTGAAGAACAGATAAGGAGACCACTTGTGCTAGCTAAGTATTTAAGAAGACACCATAAACCTAAACAAATAATTGGAGATGAAAAATCTAGTGTTATGACAAGAAAGAAACTTAGAGATGATACTCGCTTTGTTAATTTGAGCCCAAATCAGTGAAGGATGCTCTAGACAATGAAGATTGGATCCAGACAATGAATGAATAAATTGAACAAATTGAGAAGAATAATACTTGGACCCTAGTACCAAGACCAAAAGAAAAAAATGTGATTGTAACAAAGTGGGTTTTTAGGAATAAGCTAAATAAAAATGGTGAAGTTACAAGGAATAAGGTGAGACTAGTATGTAAGGTATATGCTCAAGAGGGATTTGACTATGGATAAACTTTTTCTCCTATGGCAAGACTAGAAGGACTTAGAACTCTGCTTGCATATTTCACCTACAAGAATTTCAAGGTATATTAGATGGATGTTAAATCCACATTTCTGAATGGTATACTTGAGGAAGAAGTGTACATAGAACAACTTGAAGGGTTTGTGGACCCATACAAGAAGAATATGGTATGTAAACTCAAAAAAGCTCTATATGGATTGAAACAAGCTTTAAAAGCATGGTATGAAAGACTTCACAATTTTTTGGTGAAGATTGGTTTTGAAAGGACAAATGATAACAGTAACCTATATTTGAAGACTAGTAACACTAATACATTTGAGGTCATTTTTTGACCATTATTGATTGAAACTTTGACCCAATTTTTGACCAAATTTTGACCAAATTCGACCAACCCATTGGTCAAAATTTTTCTCGTCAAAATTTTGACCAACCTACTGGTTGGTCAAAATTTCAACCAATACGTAGGTCAAAATTTTTCAAAATTGTTGGCACAATTTTTGCTAAGCATTAGTCAAAATTTTGACCAATGTTGGTAGAAAACTGCATAGCATTGGTCAAAATTCTGACCAATGCTTGGTGGAAAACTACCAAGCATTGGTCAAAATTTTGTCCAATGCTTGGTAGAAAACTATCAAGCATTGGTCAAAATTTTGACCAATGCTTGGTAGAAAACTGCCAAGCATTGGTCAAAATTTCAACCAATGCTTGTTCAAATTTTTTTTGAGGCTCACACTTGTTGAGGTCCACTTCAGTAATGGCCCTTCCTATGAAATTTCCATCTAAAACCTTTCTAATGAGATAATGTGTTATGAGCTCTTCATCAGTGGGATGGAATGTGAATCCAAGAGGTAGTTGTGCGTCACCCATATCATGATTGCAATTAAGTTAAGAGCCTCTATTATTGAATTCTCTTCCTTGTCACCCATATTCATTTCCTTTTCTATTCATAATTCACATGATGCATTTATTCAAATCTAACCCTACACTACAAACCACCTATGTACATATGATTACTTCCTATGGCCATTTCTATCCAAATAAGAAACAACACATTCACATAATATTATAGTAAATCATATAACTATACAATTCTCTACATAGTTGTTACTTGAATCATTCAAATGCAATCCTCCATAGATGATCCCTTCTTTTCTAGGAGATGCACCCTTGTCAATCTTTGCACTTGATCCAAACTTCCTATGCCCGAAAACCCCCCAACATTTACCATCTATCTAAAGCTTTTGCAATGATGTGCATTGTTGAAAGCCCTAAATTCTCTCCACTCTATTGCCACCATCTAGTTTGAATACTTCTAATGAAGCTAATTTGTCAAAAGTTGAAAGCTTGTCTAATTCTAGACAACCATGAAGCCACAAGTATTGCAAGTTTACTGCACTACCAATGCCATTTACATCCCTTAGCAAGTTACAACACTTGACCTCGATATTCTCCACTATTGTTGGTAGAGTTTTGATCTCCATTAGAAGGTTATTACTACTAAGTACAATCTTATTGAGGCTAGGACAACACTCATCAGAAATTGAAATATATGACACTCTTGTTCTATTGAGATCTATTTCTTTGAGATTGCTTATCAAAGAAGCAGACTAACCTTGTTCAAAGTCTACTTTCTTAATTGGGCATGACTCTATTTTTAGATTTTGCAGATTATATAACTGATTCAATGATTTTGGTAGAGATTGAACTTTTAAATTTTTAAGTACCAATCGCTCTAAGAGTTTCAGACTCCCCATGGAATTTGGTAGGGATTGCATCTTGAAATATGACTCACTTGAACCTATCTCCAACACTCTCAACCTGCTGAGTTGACCAATATTAGTTGGGATCTCCCTTAACCTAAAGTAGCCTAAATAGAGCTCACACAAGGAAGCTTGATTTGTTATGTGATGAGGTAACACTTTGAATTCTTTAATATTATTAAGATTCAAATACTCAAGGTTTGTTATGTTTTCTAGGATGTCTGACTATAAAGTGAGTCACCAACAACTATGTAAATGAATATGCTTTAGAAGCTTGAGTTGCTTGCAAGAATCTGACAACATCTTCAATAAATGGAAATCACGCAAATCTAGATGTTGTAGCCCTGTCAAGCTGCCAAAACAACTTGGCAATGATGATAGCCTTTGACAATCTTATAGCTGCAGGTACTCCAATGATTCAAGACCACAAATTTCCTGAGGTAGAGTTTCCACATTGCAACTAGACATTGATATATTCTTTGAATTCTTGAGATTTTCTATTGACTTTGGAATTGTTTGCAATGTAGGGTAGGAACAGATATTCAACACTCACAACTACATGGGAGCTTGGAATCAATTGTACTGAATGTAATTATGAATGAAGAGAAAATGGTTGTAAAGAGTATTTAATTCCAATTATGAAGATTGTAGAGAATCATATACTTACTTCAACCCCATCCTTCCATAGGTCTACTATGAGAGGGAAATCCATGAATATATTTTGATTACATTTTTATGATGCTTTTCAATGATATCCAACACTATTTCTCTTTTCTATTCTAGTTGATTCAAGTACATGATTCTCTTCTCAATACCAAACTAGAAATTTCATTTTTTATTTCCTTTTATAGATTCATGGAATGAGTTCTAAAGGAAATGAATGGTTGCATCTACATCATATGCCAATTGGAAGGGAGACATACCAATAGTACTTTTGTAAGTGATCATATCAGCCCAAAGTGCATCATGAAGTTTCTTCATCACTAATTTGTCAAAAAAGAAAATCAAAATTGACCCACAACACAATGCATGTGAAACAAATAGAAGCACCTGTGCATTACACCATGACCATGGCAATAAGAAACTCCCTTCAACAACTAGTACATGAAGCTCTGCAACATAATAACTTCTTAATAAGAAGGGAGTTGGGGACTAAAACAAGATAGAATTAAATACCAGCAACAAGACCAAAGAGCCATTGATTCATATAGATAATCTAAATAAAACTACCATAATTCACCTCAAGAGTTTTCTTAGTTCTTAAGGCACCTTAAAATACAAACACAACAATATGTAAAAGTTGAAACTCATTTCTTAGCATAGAAACATACCTTAATAAGATTATGAGGTTATTTTTCCTTCGATAGTTTGTCAATGTAATTCCTGAGATCACAATCCATGTATTCAAATACCAAATAGATGAAGAGTCTACCATCATTCCATTTCATGTGATGGACATCAAGCAACCTGCATAATTGCTTTAATTAGCCCCAATGAGAAGACTGATAAATGCAATGCAAACAAACACATAGGAATTATTGTCATTGAGAAACAATGCATGCAATGTAAATAAACATAGAGGAATTATTGGTATTGATAAACAATGCAGCCAATCTAAATAAATGCAAATAAATTCTTCACTTTGAGATACAATGTGTTCCTTACCTTACAATATTCAGATTCTGAGATAACATCCTTACAATGGATATCTCACAAAGGGTATGTTAGTTTGAGCTTCACTTGGTTTCAAGAATACTATAATATTCTCTACTTAACAAGGCCAACCACATGAAGGTGGAATCTCATCTAGCCTAATGCCCCTCCCCCTAACATCAATCTAAATTACCCATTATCATCTAACTACATACTTCATTCATTCATTCATCCATTTATGAACTATAACATTCAATCAATACAATCACATAACATTCATTGATATGATATAAAATTCATTACTACACAATACTAATCAAGACTTCATTAACACATAAAAATATTGATTAACATAAAATAAAATTCAATATTAATATTCATCATTCATAGATAATTACTTAAAACAAAGTTCTTTCATTATCCAACAAGGTTTATCAAAGAGAATTTTTAAAACATCATTTCTTCTTTTTGTTTTTCTTAGCTCTCTTAAGAAAAGTGCTCATAGGAGCATCCATATTTGTGTCATTCTCCTCCTCTTCTGGCATGTGTAGTGTCAAATTATGATTTCTCCTTCTCTTTGGAGGAGCAGGAGGCTGTTACACTAAAGGGGGCTCTGTTGCAAGAACAAGTAAACAGGATAAATTGGCATACTCTTTTTCTTTTTTTAACTGTTACAATTCTGTAATTAAGTATTTGTACAACATAACATGCATTTTTCTTACTTGAAATGCCACATCATGTACGTTAACAATTTGATCTGCCACCATGTCAACATGTTGAACACTTGGAACATGCTCCACTCCTTCAGCATGATGTTCAACATGCTTTGAAATATTCAAAAAAAGGATACACGTCAAATTGCAATTGAATATGTTAATTTATATTCATAATTGCATAATTAATTTCCAATAGAAAATTAATACCTCCACCACTATAATGTACATCATGGCCTTCATCATGAGCAAGTTCTATGGTAGGATATGAAGGCTGCAATAAAATGTTATGCACATTGTTATGCAGTCAATTTATGTTCAAAACTAATACCAAAAAATAATATTCTCAACTATTCAATTTCATTTACTTTTCATCTAAGAAATTTACCTGTGAGATATCATTTGGTGCGCTGGATTCTTGGGCAAGGATTTCAGATTCTTTGCATAGGCATGCAGCCACGACTTTATAGCCTTCCTTCAAGGAAATTTTTCTATCTTCATCTATGACCTCCACATTGAATTTTGTGCCCTGTATTTTTTGCTTACTATTGTCAGTTTTCCATGTATGGTTTCATTAAAAAAAATTATTTGCAACATTATATAAAACAATAAATATGAAATTTCATTGCTCCTATTTACAAATTAAGACTGGAAATTTATATAACCACCAGAGCCAAGTTTGTGTCGGCCAAACTTTTCTAGTCTCGCCTTTGTAGCCATGGATGTCTCTTGCAATCTATGAACAATTTCAAACATCTTAGATTATATGTTTACAAATATCAATAATTAGTGCATGATTACAATGTAATTAAGACTATCATGACATACCTTTTTTAGCCCTATGTTGCTTCATTTACTCTATTTTCACATAGCCTTTTCTCCTTTGCATCTTCTATTATTTCATTCCACTCCATCGATGGAATCATAGGAGGATGGTTGTTCTTTGGGTTATCCTTAAGAGCCCTTCTAAATTGATCCCTCACAATCTTTATATTCTTTGATGCTCTTTTGAGAAGTAGGCCAGTGTCAAAAATGTTTTTTTTCCAAATTTCTCCTCAAAAGATGCAATCAGCTGACCTTTTAGTTCCAAAGCTTGTAAATTCCACCTTTTTAAAAACAAATAGATTGTTAGATCAATAACTTTAATATATTACAATAAATGGAAGAAAAGAAAAATTATGTAGCAATGATATGAAACTATGTACCTTTTACGTATGGTGGGTCCAAATAGTCTCAATGTCATATGAAAAAGATGATCAAAGAAAGCATTATTACCTACAAAAACATAAAGGGTTTATCACTCCAAAATGAGTAATGTAAAAGTAAAATAAATTTACACTTTAAATAATAACAATTTTAAAGATCCTGGAAGCTTTTGGTCTTTTAACATAAACATAGTTTTCTTGTTCAGCAACAATGTCCCTTCATATGAACCAATACTAATCACATGGACTGCTCCAGGAAATGGATCAGCTTCAGAAGTACTAGTCTCTATTGCTCTATCAACTGAAACGTCATGATAATTAAAGCAGAAACTAAATGAAATGAAAGATAGAGAGACACCACCAGTCACACTTTGTTAATCTGACGAATTAATTTTCTTCCTAGACACAAATGTATATTATAATACTGACCAAGTAGAATAATTTTTCAAATTGGTCATGGCCAACTTAACCTAATATGGTCAACTTTATAAAAGACTTTAATTTACTGACAGACTTGATAGTTGGATTATATATCTGTAAGCTAGCAAAAGTATCTCAGTACTGGATATTCAAATTGAGTTTATTCAGAATGAACAACAATCACATTGCATCAGTAAGACTATCAGTCAACAAATTGAAACAAATGATTATAGTGTGTTGTAGAAAAGTTGTTAAGAGAAAAGATACAATAATTATAGAGTTTAGTCGAGGACAGTGATTCATAGAAAGGAGTAATATTTTATTATTTCAAAGAGGATAATAATGATTATTATTTTAAAAGGTGTGATTCATAACTAAAGAAGCATAATTAAATGTGTTTTGAGATATATTAATATGTGTTTAAGAAATAAGTGTGATTAAAGAAAAGGTGACAAAACTGAAAGGCTACGTCCATTTCAAAAAAAAAAAATTCTATATGAAGACATGAAGGTATACAAGATAATTGAAAATCATTAAGAGAGGAAAAGAGTGTAAGTTCTACAATATAACATCATACAGAATGGGGCAGATATAGAATAGAAGTACATGTATGGTGTGTGCAATAAGAAATATCTGAGTTAAGAGCAGATATAATGAGGGTAGGTGAAATGGAACATGTGTGTATCATATGTATGATAAAGATATATCATATAAACTAACAAAAGATATTATATGCAGATTTATAATGTCTATGGTAGACTTACAAGAGGAATAAGTGCACATTTGAAAGGATAATAAGTACAAACATTGAAGGATAAAAAGTGCTGATTTGGGAAAAGGATAAGTGCAAACAAGGTAGATTTATATGAAGAAAATATAAAAAGGCATGTATATTAAAAGAGATTATAAAAGGTGGATTTGAGAAGATCATTGAAGAAGAAAAATGCAAGAAGAAAGGTATAAGATTTAAAGAGATTATAATGTCCATCATCTACTGAAGATAACAACATTGTCAAGGTGAATTTTCAGACTTAAATGAAGTTGGTTCTTTGCTTTGAGGGGTTGGTGCTTACAAATTGTTGGGGTTGCTACTTCTAGTGAGTTGGCACACATACACTTAGGAGTTGGTGCCTCTAATAGGTTGGGGCCTACAAACATTATAAAATAACAAGATATATAACAACTATTTGTCACAATTATTTGCAACAACTCTTCAAAATTTAGATCTAGGAATGGTTATGGACTTGACAAGATGTTTTTGATGAAAACCGTAGATTGATAGTATTAGCATTGCTCAAAGAGTTAATTAATTTATTTTCATGAGAAGAATTGTAAAAAAAATACTACATTATTGTGGAATTGCTGAAAAATAACAATAGGCTCAAAGAAATTTTTTGACTATATCATGACAACATTATTACAACAGTATAACATAATGGCATAATAAAAGCAGCAATAAATATATCACGATAGGCAATAGCAGTACATCAGCAATAACATCAATCATTATGGTGGTGACATCAACAAACTGTAGTAAAATAGAAGTAAAAATTGTGATTTAGATTCACAGTTGATGATATAATAGTTAACACAACAATAATTTGGATTTATGATCTTACTTTTCAGAAAGGTTTCAAACTTCAAAATTCTTGATATCATTGGAGTTCGTCATTATTCAATTGAAAAAGAAAATAAAGGTGCATTAGCCATACTTTGGCACAATGTGGCATTGGATGCGAAGTACAAAGAAACAATGTCTTTTTGGAATGTGGTTGGCATGCGTGCTTCTATAGACATCATTTAAGCATTGATATGCTAGTTCATTGTTCATCAACTTGTAGAAATACCTCTTTTTTTGTCTCCATGTCTCTTTATGTGTGGGTATATATATATATATATATATATATGTATGTATGTATCTATGTGTGGTGTGTGTATGCATGTATTTGTGTGTATGTCGGCTTCTGTAGACATCATTCAAGCATTGATATGCTACTTCACTGTTCATCAACTTGTAGTAATACATTAAAAAATATAGCACATTACAAAATATAGCAAAACAAGGTTTTTCCAGTTCTAGTGGCCATAGACAAGGATGTTTGCATGGTCCTTGTTGTTGAAAATGCACCAGGCAATATCGGACCGCCAACTAAAGGAGGAGTCCACACTTCATCATGAGTTGAAGAATACAATACTATTAGCAAAGACATTTGCAATGGAAAAAGATCAAATGGGATACTAGCTAGAAGCATCCACAATAAAAAGGTAAGTGTTATAATGTTGATGAAAACAAACAAAGAAAGTGTTACTTACATGAAGGTTGTGTGCAACAACCCTCACCATGTTCACCATGTGATGTCGCAACTGGCACATA
Source organism: Cupressus sempervirens (assembly GCA_028749045.1). Taxonomy (NCBI): domain Eukaryota; kingdom Viridiplantae; phylum Streptophyta; class Pinopsida; order Cupressales; family Cupressaceae; genus Cupressus; species Cupressus sempervirens. The sequence goes on from CM053790.1 coordinate 334,449,374, forward strand.
TGTCTATACAAGAACACATAAAATTAGAGATCATGATCTATAAGATACTATAAAATATTAACATCTATTGAACTTCTATTATTGCTTTAGTCAAATTACTGCTTACCTTCAAAGATTGGATTCTATGGTCCAATTCTTTTCTTAGTGTCTCTTTCTCCTCCCTTGTCACCCTTGATGATAATGTTAACAAGTTTATCAGTGTATCTTTTTTTAATTTTCTAGGTGATGAACACAAGGTCAGTACTAAGGGTGATGTCATGTAGAAATGACACCCGTATTTTAGATTGCATTTGATTAGCGGTCATTCTAGCTTTTTCCTATCATTTGTGACATCAAATATCAGTAAAATTTCATCAAAATAACTCCAAAGACATAAAGAAAAGAACATAATAATATGAAATTTGTTTCTATATTAACATTAAAAAACAATAATTAATGTTTACCTCCGTTGAAGGTGTCTAAGATGGTGCATCCATGTCACCCTATGAAAAAAATAGTAAGTCTTAGAAATTAGCAGAAAAATTAAAGTAATAGACTTACCAAAAAAAAATATTAATAAAAAAGTAGATTGTATATGTAAATCATTTGTCTTAAGTTAGCCAAAAATTTGGTGTGACTAATGTGTATATCTAAAAAAATATTTGACATGTTCTACTTAATGTTTATATTTACACATATGGTTTGGAAAGATAAATTTGGTCGTACATGACCCTATCATAGTTGACATTGATCCTACCTAGACATTTCATTGATCATCATGATCTTCATCCATGTCATCATCATCATCATCACCATCATCGTACTTGTTAGTTTGATCATCTTCATCACCACCACCATCTTCATCACCATCATCATCATCATGACCATCATCACCATGATCATCACCATCTTTATCACCATGATCATGATCATCATCAACATCATCATCATCATCATAATTATCACCATTATCATTAGCATGACCAAAATCATTACCATCTTCTTCTTCTTCATCATTGGGTAACTGTCGTTCCCAATAATCATTTACTTTGTCTTGTGCTTCTTCAATATCTGCTTCTTCCATCACATTATACTTTACCGGCCTTCCTCTTGGGTCATGTCTAACAACATATGACCAACCTGGTTTGTGTGGAACACCAAAGTAAAACACTTGCTTAAATTGGCTTGGAAGAACATAGGGCTCATCTCTGACTAGATCAAATGACCTTGTATTAATCATAATAAATCCACTATTATGTTCAATAATAGTACTATTAGGATCATTTTGATTCAGTCGTAACCTGAACCATTTGACAATAAATAGAACTATTTTTAATGAATTAAAGTCACACTCAAGTATATCATCGAAAATGCCATAGTATCAATTTTTAGATTGTTGAGGATGTATGTTAGTTCTAGACGAAATATTGGTGACTGCGAAGACAACACTTATTTCAGAATCACACATTTTATTCATTTTCTCTAACTTTTTTGTGCAAAATTTAAAGCCATGGTAGTACACAGCTTTGTGGTATTTGACTTGAAATTATTCAAACATGTCAAGATTATTTGCATCAATTTATGAGTTGATATTAAAATTATGTCTCATGATTAGTAATCTTATGCATACCTTTGTATCTCTTAAGCCATATATTAGATCAAGTACCATTGGCATAATATTGAGATCTTCATTATTATGAGCTTCTTTAACCAACAGTGCAACACCATCCCATGTTAATGAGCAACCATTTTCTTGAGACTGTTCAATCCATATTGTCATCCAATCAAGATTGTTTGCAATATACAAATGTAGTGCATCCCAGTCATGACCAACTATAAAGAAGACAATTACACTAGTTAGAAACAACTTATATATATTGATGATCGATAAGAATTATTAAACTACAATAAAAATAACTTATAATTACCTCTCATCCCCCTCAATCTATCTTTCCTTGTTAGGTACCCCCCTTCAAATTTATCATTAGAGTTGGGATCCCAAATGCGATCTACATGGATATCTACTAAAAAATTTGGAAGATATTCACTAATGTACACCATGGTTTGGTATAACATATATCCCTCTATCATGGAACCCTCAGGACATGCTCTTTGTTGAACCAAGCCCTTCATAAATTTCAAGTGCCTCTCAACCATCCAAATTGACCTAGTTTGTATAGGTCCACACAATTCAGTCTCCTCAACTTGATGTATAAGGTAGTGTTTTTGAGCATTGAAAAGGTTGGAGGTAAACACTTTTGCATTTCACACATACGTTGTGGAATTTTTCTCTTCCAATATTTTATATCTTTTTTATCAATTTCTTTAGATGATAACCACCTAAAAGATATTCAACATGCAAAAACACATAAACGAGATTTCAAATAAAATTATACAATAGATTTTAGATAAAAAGTTACAAATCTAAGAAAAAACACTTCTAACCTCATGTATTTTCCAAGATCATATATAACTTGTTTAATACTATTGTCAAACTGGTGTGGAAGTGATAGAGGTAGGACATACTGTAATCATTAAAAAATGATCATTTCAATATATTATTAAATAATGCAATAGGTAGTACATTTAATTTTACAAATATGCTATAAATAAAGAACATGAATTACCTTGATGAAGGTATGTCAATCATGTATTTTCAACCCTGGCCCAAAATCACCTTTCTTTGATAGAAGAGTGCTTATATTTGTAGCAAATCCTGTTAGAATTTTTTCCTTTTTTATGACTTCTTTTAATGCATCACTTTGTTGCTCAGTTAATAACCAAAGAAGGGCATTTGTATTTATGCAGTCTCCATTACTATTTGATTCAATGAAAACTTTTAGTGCATGATTGGATTCATGAATGTCAGTACAAATTTTGGCAATTTTTTCTCTATCACACCTTCCATCCAACATTTTCTAAAGTTATCACTTCCAGAATGCTTAAAATCCTACATTTGATCATTTCGTAGCAACAATCGAGCTTTGTTCCTGAGAGACAAATCTTGGACTCGATGCTGATGGTTCATGAGGTTATTCATTCTTTAGAAGCTTCCAAGCGGGAAGGTATGTTGCTCAAACTGGATCTTTCAAAAGCCTATGATTGGGTGGATTGGTCCTTTCTTGGAAAGGTCCTTCAGGCCTTTGGTTTTGACAATAAAGTGTGTAAACTCATTTCTCAATTGGTGTCTACCACCTCTCTTTCTATTCTGATAAATGGAGCCCCCTCTGAGTTCTTTAAACCTTCTAGAGGTCTCAGACAGGGAGACCCCCTATCACCTATCCTCTTCATTATTTTAGCTAACTGCATTGGGAAGCTTATTGAATGTAAAAAGTCTGATGGAAGTCTTATAGGGATTAAGCCTTCTTTGAGAAATGACCCCTTCACTCACCATCAATTTATGGACGACACTATTATGGGGGGGGAAGCTTCTGTGAAAGAAGCTAAGACTTTGAAAGAGGTTCTTGATACTTACTCCAGAGGGACTGGTCAGCTGATTAACTAGAACAAAAGCTTGACCTTCTTTGTTAACACCCCTGAAGTAAGACAAAGGAAAATTTCCAGAATCCTTGGTTGTGGGGTGGGCTCTCTCCCTTCATCCTATCTAGGACTCCCCTTGGGCTCCTCTCCCCCTGACTCTTTCTGGAATGGTATTCTGGATAGATTCAACAAGAAGATGGTTGGATGGAAAGGTGCCTCTCTCAGCCAGGCTAGGAAATGTCTTCTCGTCAAATCCACTCTTCAGAACCTTCCCATTTATGCTCTGAGCCTTTTTGGAATTCCTGTGAAATTTGCAGAGAAAATGGAGAAAATCCAAAGAGACTTTCTATGGACCGGACTGGAAGGAAAGAAAAGGTACCCTCTTATTTCCTGGGAGAAGGTCTGCCTCCCCAAGAGGTATGGAGGTTTGGGCATCAGAAAGCTTACCCATCTCAATAAGGTGCTTCTTGCAAAACAAACCTGGCATATCTTCAATAACACTGGTGAATGGAGCGACATTCTGGAAAATAAATACCTCATAAGACCCTCTCTTCATTTTACTTTATTCAATGAGGAAATCCCTAAAGGGTCAACTATTTGGAATGGTATCCTGAAGGCTAGGGACCTGGCTAAGGCTAGGGTCTCTTGGAAACTAGGCAATGGGGAGGATATTCAGTTTTCGTTTGACAGGTGGTTATGTCAAGGCCCACTTTCTAGCAACCCATTTTTTGAGAGATGGGTGCAAGAATGCATGGAGCTATATGGGTTTAAAGTAAGAAATTATAGGGTTGGTTAGGAATGGAGAGACCTTTCCCTCATTTCTGAGGACTTGAAACCAATTATGACTATGCTTAATGCTTTGATCCCTAGTAATAATAAGGATGAGATGGTCTGGAGGGATAATCCCAATGGAATTTATTTTGTTTCTTCTGGCTACAACTCTCTCTTGAGTTTAAAGGAGAAACCCCCTTGGACAGATACCTGGCTCTTGGGCCTCACTCCTAAGATCAACATATTTTATTGGCTGGCCCTTCAGAACAAAATTCTAACGCAAGATAACCTCATGAAGAGAGGCCATGTTATACCTAGCAGATGCCCGCTCTGTAAAAACCAGTCTGAGTTGGGAAATCATATCTTCATTCAATGTGACTTTTCTAGGGAGGTGTGGGATTCTCTTAATCAAGAAATGGAGATTCTCTGGTGCTGGCTAAATAACCTCATCAATTTTTTCAGTCATTGGAAAAGCCTCTGTAAAATTGCAGGCCCACAGGATAATTATGCCTTATTTTTGCCTCACTTTTGCTGGAGTATCTGGAAGGAAAGGAACAACAAAATTTTCAGGGACAGAGAGGAGCCGACTATAATTCTGGGAAGGAAGATTTTGAAAAACATAAAAGAAAACCTTCAAGTGATGAAGGAGGGGGAAGTTGATATAGGGGACAAGAAGACGATCAAAGAAAAAGACAAGGATCCCAAAAGACAGGATGCCAAATGGATTCTACCCCCGGAAGGATGGTCAAAAGCCAACTTCGATGGTGCTTCTAAGGGAAACCCTGGCCCCTCTGGAAGTGGTGGAATTATAAGAAATAGTTTTGGGGAGGGGATTGTAGCCTTTTCTCTCCTGCTTGGAACCCAGACCAACCATTTGGCGGAAGCCAGAGTCGTGTGCAGTGTGGTTAAGTTGGCTTTTGAAGCTGGAGTTTCCAAAATTTGGCTTGAAGGGGACTCAAAAAACATAATTAACAATATTAATGGTATCTCCCCTCCCTCGTAGTCGATTGAAAATATAATTGATGAGACATGTGCCACCCTCACAAAATTTGAGAAGGTCCACATCACTCATGCGTTTAGAGAGGCAAACCCAGTTGCTGACTAGTTTGCTAACAAAGGGGTAGGAGCAGACAAAGAAATGATCTGGCATTCTAGAAAAGATATTCTGATGGAGGCTAAGTCACTAATCGAGCTGGAGAAAATCCATAGAAGTACGGGTCAATGTAACTGTAATCATGTTTAATAAAGAAAGAATGGATGTTGGTACAAGCAATAATATGTTTCTTGGTTTTCGTATTCTCAAGCAATTTTCTTCATCTTTTTGACACGTTTGGAGGATTGTTATCATTTTCACTCGCTATTGTATCAGAGAGGCAAACGATCACGAACCCAATAATAGAAACAAAGCCAAAATCTTGGCTGGAAAATATTTGCAGAGATTGGGGCTCATGAGAATTGTTGAAGAAAAAATGGACGTCATGACTAGAGAATGGAGTAGAAAGGAGCCGGTGGGTGAAGTGGAGAAGTTGAAGAATATGGGCAAAGTCTGGAAAAAATTGGAAAAGGGCGGAGTTGCAATTTTTTTTGAGAAACTCCATGGTTTTGACCCTGAGGTCACCAACAACATGGTGAACTCGTGGAACAATGGCAAGGTCAAGGTGAATGGGGTTTCCTTCCAAATCATAGAGGAGGTGGTTGTAGAGGTCACTGGTATCCCTATGGAGGGTTTCAAATTCTACAGGGACAAGAAACTTTCGTCCAATGCAGTCAAGGAGTTTGTGAAAAATTCTGCAGAGATGAACAAGCTGGAAAAGAAAGAGTCTTTCTATGTGACAGAGACTATAAAGAAGTTATGGAGGTATGCTTTATATGCCCTCATTGATTATTTTACCCTAGAACCTAGGTTTTATTGGGTCAGAACTCACCATTTTGTGATTTTAAATCATTTTTTCCATAAGAAAATAATTTCCATACCCTTTTACCTTCTCACTTCTATGAACGAGGAAATCTCTAGTTTCAAGAAGAAAGCCACTGTTAACCCTGCTTTGCATGAGGGATTATTGCTCCTCATCCATGAGCATTTCAAACCTTAGTCTATATGCAAGAACCCTCCTCATGTTGAGGATGTTGACAAAGGTAGCTCCAACTTTTCTTCTGGCTCTGATGACATTGAGAGCATTAGCTCAGAGGAGGAGAATGTTTCCTTAGGAAAGAAGAAAAAAGGTCAAGCCAGGAAACTGTCCACTACTACAACTCCCAGTAGGAAAAGCCCTAGGGATCATGGCCAAGCTCATGCAAAAGAGGGTTATGCTGAGGAGGAGGAGGAAATGGATACAGAAGATTCTGACAAAGTGTCAGAGGAAGAGGTGGAAGAGGAGAAACCTGGGAAAAAATGGAAGAGGGAGGTTGTGAGAGTTGAGGAGACTAGAAATTAGAGGATAGATGCTATTCCTCTTCCCCTCTCCCCTATTCAGTCTCAGCCTCCTTTGCAGGAAAAAGTGAATGTCATCACTAGTGAGAATGAGGGGGAAGTGCAGGTCAAAAATAGGATAAAGGCCTGGAAAAATTTCAATGCGAGGATTGCTACTATGGGGATTTTTAGGGAAGCTATGAACCCTCAGATCCTGGTGGACAACCTGGAGCAGCCTAGGCTCAATGAGTTCATAGACCCAGCTATCATGGCCATCTCGAACAACGCAAGGGAGAGTGGAATGAACCTTCTAAATAATGCCCGCAATAGTATTATTGACAACTTCAGATCAATCAAATGGCTCTTCCATGAGCTTGAGGAAGTTAGAGAAAGGGTATCCTAGATGAAATGTATTAAGAATAAGATAGGTAATGACAGCCAGGAGGACTAGGAAAATAGAGAAAGCTTAAATGAAAGGAGATTAAGAAATATTGAAAACTACAACCACAACCTGGCAAGTCAGATGATTTCTCTCCTGAGTTCGATGAATGACAACATCCAATCCCTTGTTGGTAAACTTAAGGACATGGGCTTGCTGGTGGAGGAGGGAGGATAGAATAGGGATAAGGCTAGGTCGAATGATGACAAGGCCATAATCAGTGCTCTCACTAGTATGGATCAGGGCATTGAGAAGGTCTAGGATCAAATGGAAAAGGAGCAACAAAAGATAATCAAGGTAGCTCAGACTATGCAGGAAATGGAGAAGATAACTGAAGACTAATTTTCTTGTCTTTTGTCTTTTTGTCTTCCTGGCTTTTGGCTTTTCGACAAGCTTTCTGTAGTCTATTTTAGTTAGTTTGTTTTTTGGCCTTTCTGTGGGCCTTTGTTTTGGGCTGGGCCTTTGGGTCTTTTTTCAGCTGTTGGACCTCTATTTTGGCTGGGCTTCTTTGGCTTATTATCAACCTTCTTTATGTAAAACTTATGGGTTTCAGGATCCCTTAAAACCTATTTTTCTTATCAAAAACATTTTCCATAGTGTCTCTATTACATTCTTTCCAATATGCATAGCATCAAACAAATGCATGATTTGGAGATCCTTGTAGTATGTTAACCTACTAAATTGAGTAGGATAACTTTTCATTCCTTTAGAAAGTTGGTCATTGATGCCTTGATGACCTTCATGAGCATCAATTACAACATTAGTAAATATAAGACAATATCAAAATACAAATTTTAAACTTCAGATGACAAATTGAACATTACCTCAATGATTTAGTCGATCATATTTTGACTTGCATAGATGAGGTGTCATTCTTTGTGGCCTTGCTTATGTCTCTTCTTTCCCATTGAAAAGATGTTTGTCAATAATTTAATACCTATTATTATTATGGAGAAAGTTCCTAAACTCATTGAACACCTACTTTCTAAACTTCTTGAATGACTAGATTTCATCTTCACACCATAAACTAAACATGTGAATTTTCCCTTTGTCTAAAGACTTAAAAGATCATGTACAATTATCATGTGTAAGTTAAGCATATGATAGTAATGTGTAAGCACTATAATAGACCAAAAATATGTGATCTTGATAATATAACATACCACAAAAATAAGTTAGCCTAAGGGCATCATGTATTGTCCATACAAGCATTGCATGGAATTGAAATTGTAGATGTCCTATTGGTCTAGAGATATCATACATAGTGATGCCATTCCATAAATTCAACAACTTATCAATTAGGGGCTCAATATACATGTTCATATCTTTAACTTGGTACTTACCTGGTAATTGAATGAATATAAACATTACATAATTATTATGACCATTTTCATACACTATTTATAAATTAATTTAGATAACTATAAAATGAAAAAATACCTGGCACAATCATTGACAACATTATGTGCTCCCTCTTTATGGACATCCAAGGAGGAATGTTATTGTTAATAACAAAAATAGGCCACACTAAGTAAACATATCTCATATCTCCATTAGGATTGACACCTTCCGCTGCTAATGAAAGCTTCAGATTACGAGGTTCTTCTTTAAAGTGTGACCATGTTTCTTCTATCTCTTTAAATGAAGAAGCATTGACATACATTTGCATAATGTCATCTTGACTTCTATTGTGTGCATGGTAATCCATAAATTGTGCCAAGCTAGAATACTTGAATAATCATTGAAGACATGGAATAATGAGAATGTACTGAAGAACCTTGTGAGGCACCTTTTTTGTTAGTTGATCTGACCGATATCTACTAATATGACAATCAGGGCATTCTATTGCAAATTCATATTGTTTATTATATAGAATGTGATCATTGGGACATGCATGTATTTTCTGATACTTCATTCTAATTTGATTCATAATGTTAGATAATTCTCGGTACAAACAATGCAAAATATTTGATGGTGGTAAAAAAAACTCACTAATCAACCTGCAACAACAAATATGCATTGTTAATATAATGAATACTAATTTTATGCTAACATTGAACATGACAAAAATGGCATACCTTAGCATATGTGACATTGCTACATTGAACATACCATTCATAACCTTTAAGTTCACCAACAATGCTATAGCCAAGAGTAGAGTTATTTGGGAGCCTTTGTATAAGGGCTTGTGTGCCTTCTCAAGTAGAGGTATATCAAGACCATCTTCATCATCATTATCATATTTACTAGTACCATCATTGTGAACCTCTTCATCACCTACCCAATCCCATCTTCTTTAATCATTTCCTTGGGAACATTATCATCTTCTTCCATGTGAGTGTTATCCTCAGCTTGGATATTCACACCTCCATGTTCCTCTAGTAAGAAATCCACATTCAACAATGGACAAAAATTGTGGCCCCCTTCAACGTGACCATGTTGCCTACAATGACTCTAGGCTATTGTGATTAGAATTCTTTGATTCTTTAAGCCCTTACACTTTTTGCAAGGACAATAAAATTTATTAGGTTTTCTTCAAAACTTAGCCCACAATGTAGCCATTGTCTCATTATTTTGTTCTGGGTTCATATTGTCAAGTACGATCTTTCTTCATAGGAAAATATATCTGCAAATATATTTGGACATGTTGTAGTTAATGTTTATATCTGCACATATGAAAATTGGGATTCAAACTAAGCAAGAAGATAACTAAGATAAAGAAGCAAATGTATTGGCCTAACATTTATTTATTGTAGCACAAATAAATTCTTTACAAGCATGCACAAGTCTAAAACTAGCTCAAAGATTCAACAATTACACTGATAAGAATATGAAATATGATTCAACAATTATACTAATAAGAATATGAAATATGGAAACATTCTGAGTTGTCCTATTATTGGTTGATGGACAAGACCACAATACACCTATAGAGGGATCAAAATAAACCAACCACAGTAGGGAAAGCTCTTATTTCTCTTATCAATAACTTGGCAAGGGCAGAGCCAATGTTACATCTGCATCTTTCATACTTCTGACCTATGCAAAATACCTCACCACCTCCAAGCATCTTGTGTCTTATGGAGGGATGGTAGTGATTCCTTGCAAACTTAGAGCAATAGCAAAGCACTAGGTATGAAGAACACTCACTAACTAGATGTCAAAACTATAATGATGCTACTAATAGTAGAAAAAAGGTGTAAAAAGGGATTTTTTTTTCTTTTATCCTTGTTTTCTAAACATTCAGGTGGCCCCTACTTTTTAGGTCTTATTCTGAATGAATTTTGACTGACATTATTTCTCCATTTTGGGCAGGTGGAATACATCCTAGGTTCAAATCCCATGAAGATGTCATACATGGTTGGGTATGGATCAAAGTACCTAGAGAGAGTTCATCACAAAGGCTCATCTCTACCTTCAGTTGCCCAACACCCACAGGCCATTGGGTGCAACGTAGGCTTCCAAGCCTTGAATAGAAATTCCCCCAATCCAAATATTCTAATTGGAGTAGTTGTGGGTGGCCCAGATTGTAATGATTACTTTTCTAATGACAGAAATGATTATGAATAGTCTAAAAGTTCTACCTATATCAATGCTCCACTAGTTGGCTCTCTCGCTTATTTGGCCCACTCCACTCGCTCTTAATACATACTACTTTTTCTCTATCAATATCAATATGGTAATAGAGTTGGGTTAGCTACCTTTAGTATGATATATAGAATCTTGAGAGTGTACTAAGAGTATGTTTAGCTAATTGTGAGGATGGCTCAAAGTAGGAGCCTTAGTCCCCCATTGCTTGATTATGCTATGTTTTTCCTTGTGATTAGCTTTAACAAATAGTTAATGATGTTTTTGAAGCATGATAAAAGGCTTTTGAGATCACTCTGTCTTTTTTTACTAAGTTTTTAATGTTGGCTCTTCCCTCTTTGAAAATATTATGATTAAAAAAGGCTCTTTCTAAACATTGTGAGTGTGTTAGTAGTGAGAGGTCACAACTGTGACTGAGTATAAATTTTGAAGAAATCAAATTTTCTCTCTCTTTCCTATTAAAAGAACTAAAATTTGACATTTACTAACTGAGTCTACCAAAATAGTATGTCTTTGAATAGATAAATCCATTCACAAAGAAGAAGTTATAGACCTTATTTTTCCAAATACTCCTAATTTTGTAATTTCCATTAACAATGAATTCTAGGTATCGCTTCATCAAAATAGGACTCAGAACTACAAGAAATGGCTCAAAATACTTTTGTTTAAAATGTCAAGATTTCACTGTCCCATATGAGTAGATAAATCAAATGGATGTTTTCCTAAAGTGACATCTCTAGTTTGAAATGGATATGTTTGGTTTGGAAATATTGTGGAAACACTTCTCTTTAACACATTTTTTCAAACACTTGGCATTCAGCCTTAAATTATCCACATTTTGCACCCTTAAGTCATAGTAGCTCATTAAATTGTGCACTCAATAATAATATCTAAGGACAAGATATGATGACAAAGAAATAGACATACTAATGCTGCAAGATTTTACAGCTGTCGAGTTCTCTCTAGATATTAACTTGAAATGTAAATGGAAAGATGTGAGAGAATTCACCTCTTCTCACCAGAAAGGATAGGGAGGGGATGCTAATTTAGTAGGGCCTAAACGCACCAAACACATTCCAAATTGGAATTGTTCCCCTTGTCATTGACTAGTTTGGAACACACATAAAATTGATGATAAAGAGACAGATATCTCTAATGTGTATGCTGGCAATGATCATAGAGATAGAATTGAATTGTGGAAATGGATGTTTCAATTAAATAGAATTCCATAGATCACTAGCAGTGACTTTAACATGGTTGAGGCTCCTCAAGACAAGATTGGAGGTGACAAGTTTGAATGGAAAGGGTGTGAAATGCTCTTTTGGTACAATATGATTAATAAGCATAAACTTTTTGACCCCTTACCTAGTTGCAAGTATAGTTATAAATGCATTTTAGCATACCTGGTACAGTTTTATAAAATGGAAATAAGAGAACTTAAGAGATTTTATGTTCATAGGGATGTTTTTAGTTTTAGGAAGGATGACACAAGTGTTATTGTTTGAGTCAACCCCTATTCCCTATTGAATCCCCACCCTATTATTGCTAATATTTTTCAAATTGGTAGGGCTTGTTTGGAGAAGGGGGGAAAGATGGATTAGTTTTTAAACTTACCTACCTAAAAGATAAAGAAATTAATACTATTATTAATATTATCAGATGGTTTAATGAAGTGGTGGTGAAGCACCAACCTTCTATTGAGAGATGATCCCAGAACATCAATAGCTACTAAACCCTTTTTTAGGTAGTGACATAAAGAAAGCCAAGGTAAGAGAAGAATGGAATCTGAACTCCAAAAACCTATATAATGCTAGAGTGCTTGTAGAGTAACCTAGTCAATATTGCTACTAAACAAGAGTCTGCAGCCTAGTCCAGCGACTCCTTCTAGAGGTTGCAATATTTCAAGAATCAAGGTGTCAAAAATAGAGCCAGACTTAATTGGATCAGCCATGGTAATAAGGGTGCTAGATACTTCTTCCAGATTCTCAAATCCAAAGAAGCTAGAGAGAGGATTGAGTCTATTTGATATGAAGGGAAAGAACTTAACTCCCTAGATGAAATTCTTCTGGCCTTTGCACATTAATACAAGAAACTCTTCATTTCTGAAGATGTTGGATAGGAAATGGAAAATGCTAGGAAAAAACTCAGTGGAACCATTCCTAAAAAGGTGCCTACTAAAGAGACAACTATGCTTGACAAACCTATATAACTGCGGATGAAAAAAATGCTATTAAAAAATTGAGTAATGAAAAGGTCCCCAAGCTAAATGGAATCCTAGTGGAGCTCTATGAAAACAATATTAGTTGGATGGCCAATGAATTCCTCCATATTTATATAGAAGCCATTAACATGTCTCTTGGGGTGGACATCAACTCCAGTATCATCAAAATTATCCCCAAGTAAGGAGATAGAACATTCATCAAAACCTGGAGGCTTATTACATTGTTGAATGTATCTTACCAAATTTTGGCAAAGATCTTGGCATTAAGGCTAGAGAATTTTCTTCCTTGTATCATCAACCCTTCCCAGCCTAGGTTTGTGAATGGTAGATATATCTTGGAAATTATTATCACTTTTTGTAGGCTATGGATTAGGGTAGGGAATCTAATTAGCAAGCTTGCATGTTGCTCCTCAGCTATGAGAAAGAATACCATAGAAATGAATAGAAGTTTATTGCCATGATGGTCAACAATTTGGGTTTCCTAACTTCTTCTTTTAGATGGTCCTAACTATCTTGAATGAAGCTAATGCAAGGGTGCATGTGGATGAAGTGAGATTTGAAGATTTTGATCTTTCAAGGTCAATAAGGCAAGGTTTCTCATTGGCACCATCACTTTTTGTCATCATTGCAAATGCTTTATACTATAGACATAGGGACAACTCTCTATCTCCAAGAGTTAAGGGTATAGAGCTTCCTAATGGGGAAGATATATCTAATGTCCAATTTTTTTGTGACACATCAATTACCATTGAGCTTGCTGAGGATAATGTCTATAACCTAATGAACAAGCTTGACTTATTCTATGTGATGGACTTAATCTAAAAATTGGTGACCTGTGCAAGATACAATGCTATTTACTTATAGACAAAATCTGAGACATACACTTGTAGGATTTAGATAAGTATGATTCTCACCAAGTAATAAATTAAACCAAAATTAAAGTGTACAATATAGTGGACACAAGTTTGTTCTCTAAAAATTATGCATTTTCATTCAAATCACAAGAGTATTGTTGTCAACATATCCAATAGTGAGTGACAATTACATGAAGAGAAAAGGACTCAATAAAAGCTCTACAAGAAAACCTTCAAGACATCTAGATACATGAAGAAGAACTAACTCCAAAATGAGTTGAAAAACTCAATAACTACAAACTACCCACAACCTCCTAGGGTAAGATGCAAGAAAATAGCTCCCAAAATAGGTCACCCCACTCTCTGAAATGAAGTCTAAAACATAAAAAAGTCCCTCCAAGTCATTGAAACATTTATGACTCCCTAAAACCACCCCAAGAAGTGCTCCAACTCCTCATAAATAACCTCTAGACTCTATGGAAAAGTCAAATTCAACTTCCCTATATTCTCTCTTAATGTCTCCAAATTGGTTGGATTCCAAGAAGTCTTTGAGCTCATGAATACATCTTTTACATTTAAGAAAATGCATCACTATTATGTTTCTTTAAAAGACTTTAACAACTATCGATTGATAAATATAACATTTATCAAAATTAGTAACTGTTAAATTAGAATATTTGATTTTAAAAGGAAACAAAAATAATACTTTATTATTATCTTTATTTAATAATATAGTAATATAGTAATATATTATTAATGTATTTCACTATACTATTAATAAAGACATATGAAAGTGAAAAAATCCCACAAAATTGCAAGGGTGTCAAACTTGAAATTTTCTTAAATGCACTTAAGGGCACTTTTAGATAGTCCAACATCCCTAAAACACTTATCATTTTACACTTACAAAATTTGGAGAAGAGAAGGTCTTGAGAGTTTTGAAACCCTAACTACCTACCATTGTTGACAATATGTTAATTTTTTCGAGTCATAAGGAGCTTGAAAATTGAAGTTCTCAGCCATTTCACAATGACATCTACAAATTTTAACATTGGTAAACATTTGTTTGCAAAGTTTTGTCATTATAAGATGAAAAATTATTCATTTCAAATATGACCTTGTATTGGACCTAGGTTTGTGGCTCCTTCTATAGATCTCAATGGTGTCATTCCCTCTAATTTGTTAATGAAGATTGCTAGGAAATTTGAGGGCTCAAACATGAATATTTTCCTGTCATTTTCCAAATAAAACTCCATCCAAGGTAACTCCAAAATCTACCTTTGTCACTTTTTTACTCATTGTTATAGAAATATCCATTTTCTATTTGTTTGTATAGTATGTGCCTATTGCTTAAATAAAACCCTGAAGGTTTTTCCTACTATATTTATCTAAACTAGTTATTAACATTGAGATCTATGATGAGGGATTCAAGGAAGGGTGCATGTTCTTTCCTTTTAAATTTTGTGTGTGTTTTGTGATTTCAAATTCTAATATTTGGATTTGCGATTTTGTCTCCAAAAGTATCTATTTGGTACCATATTGAACAATCATGCTACTAAATAACATCTTTTCCATTCCCTATTCTTGCATTAAAATAATAATACTCTCAAATAATTCCATTGACATGGTTAGAAGATCTTTAAACCACCATTCGCTATCTGTCAATTATCTTGAGCTCACACTAACATTGCCCAAAAATTGGGATTGTGATAATTTCATTCTTAATGCTTTTTTTTTTAAGGAGATGAATAATTTGATTAAAAATAATATGAAATCTTAGCTACATAAAATGAGATCTAAAAAGACAATTTTATTATAAAATATTAGGAAATTTGTTGTTAGGCATCAAATTATTTTAGATAATAGGGTTCATTTTATGTTTTATAGATATTTGGATATGGTTATGGTAACTCTATATTCACTAATAACAGACTTATATGTTGGATGGTAAGTGGTTAATTTATAGAGTAGGTTTAAATTAATAAAATAATTTTCTTAGCAAGGTACATGATACATGAATATAATCTCGGGAAGCAAGGTGTCACTACTTAAATCAATTATGCTAGATTTGGTAGATCAACCTCTTGGTTGGTGCAACATCCTTGATCTCGCAAGGAGAGACCCTAATCATCAAATAAAATACTTAGGTATCCCATTTTCAGTCAATCCCAACTTGCAAGGAATGTGGGACTATATTAAGGGTAAAATTGAGACATAATTCAGCAAATAGAACACAAATAATCTCTCTGGCACTATGGGTAAGGAGAGTGGGGGGGTTGGGGGTTGAAAGACCTTACAACACAAGGGCTTACTCTTATCATCAAGTGGATGTCCAAAGCTACACCAGTGGAAGAGTCTTTGAAGGTGCTAGTTAGAAACAATATAGCTAGGGCCAATCCTAATAATACCTCATCCTGGAAGGGTCTCCAAATTAATTACTTATTGCCTAGTAATTTTGCAATCAAATTCATAGGAATTAGTGCATTCAAAGCCATTTGGAAAAGTTGGGAGCATGTTAAGAAGTTAATAAAAAATAATAGTTGCATTGATGAGAATAACACAATTTGTGGAGAAAAATCAATATGGTGGAATCTCAAGCATGGGGATAAGCCATTGGCTCTCTTTTACGGCTGCTATGCAAGAAGCTGGGCTAGCATTATCGATTGGTAGGAACTATAGTATATATTTAGTATTCTTCAATCATATTGAAGAGCACATACTATGATGATAGAAGCATGCAACAAGTTAAATTTTCTAAAGGACTAAATATCGTCCCTTAAGTGGGCCTAATGGTGCCAGTCTTCCCAACACTAAAGCCAAACTTGTATACAAAATCCTCCATGATAGCCAAGAATTCATTAAACATCTTAACTCCCATTAGAACATGAACCTTGGACACATCAAATTGGAGCAAACACCTTACTAACTTGTGGCATAGGTGTGTTGAACCCAAGAATCCCTGCTTCATGTGGTGCTTCTTCCTGCATAAATTGCCTGTTAAAAAGCCATTGGAGATGTTAATATTTTTCCCTTTTGCTAAACCTATGTTATTATTTTCCATATTTTCTTTGACTTTCCTTTTCTAGCAAAGTTTGGGTTATTTTTGGCCTATTTTTGCACCATTATTTCAACTTACTTACTAACTTGAAAGTTCTTAGGCCTAAAAAGTAGTAGCAGTTCAGTTTGGTCTATTCTTTTTGTTGAAATGATATGGTCCACTTGGAATATGTGTGATAAAGAAATTTTTAATGGTAGAGTTGGAAACCATATTGATTCTCTTTGAAGGCTCATATATTAGGTGTTGTCTATGGTGCCACAAAAATGCACTTCCTAAGACTGTAAATATAACACTCTTAACACAAAAACATAGGGAACAAGTGCAAGTAAGTTGCCCCATAGCTAGTAGCCATATATCATAGCATTGTTATGCAAGTGACTATCATAATGAAGTTAGATGAGAAGTTCATTGAGGTGCTAAATGAATATGTTGTTAGAGTGCTGAAAAAGGAGCTAGCTTATAGACACTCCACTGCCTAAGCACATACAGAGGTGCCATCATTTGATTAGGCCCTAAATAACCTAAAGAAATAGCTACATTATTTGACAAAGAAAGCCATACTTGAGAAGGGTAAGCCAGTTCAAGCCACTCCAGTGGTTGTCTTGCCTCTATTTTTTGTCCCTCTACAACCAAGAGTATAACCTAAAGAAATAGCTACATGATTTGATGGAGAAAGCCATACTCGAGAAGGGTTAGCTAGTTCTACAAGGAGAAATATTTAAAGAAGATTTTGGGACAAAAATAATACATAAGTTGGAGATCACAATTGCCTCTATTCTGTAGCAATACTGGAAGTAGAAAGCTTCAAAACCAATCTCCTGATATTTATGCTCCATCCAAATCAAAATTCACACAAAAACTAACCACCCAATATATGTTTGAAGAATAAACTTCTTTAGAAACAAGATTCTAGGGGGAAAAATAAATAGAGATTTCCAATGTGAAAGAAAATGTAGAAAAATGAGCAAATTTTGAGAACAAATGACTGATTTAGAAGAGATGCCCTAAACTTCAACTCCCACATGCATGGTGAAGAATAGAATACAATGAAATGTGCCAAAATTACCATTTTTACATGTTAAGCTCATGTTGGTCAAAATTTTGAGCAACACAGGCATGGATTAAAAAAAATCATATTTTTCCTTTCCATAGTCCAACCAATCTAATAGATGGTCCAAAATTTTGGTCTAAAAATGGGGTCAAATATATTAGTGTAAGAACAATGAAGTACTACTATTTGAAATTTTGGTCGATGACATTATATTTAGAGGTAGAGAAGCATTGTGCAAATCATTTGTTGATGAAATGAAAGTATCTGAAATGTCAATTTTTAGTGAAATCAAGTTCTTTGTTGGATTGCAAGTATGGCAAATGAAATCTATTATTTTCATTACTTAGTCCAAATATATCAATGAGATATTAAAAACCTTTCAAATGAAAGAATCAAGACTAGTGAGCACACCTATGCCTACAAGATATAAGTTATCTAAAAGTGATGAACCCAGTGATGTGAACCAAACACTATATAGATCAATGATTGGAAAATTGTAATATGTTGTTCATAGTAGACTTGATATTGTATTAGTTGTCGGGATAATTGCTATATTTTTAGAAAATCCTAAAGATATCACATGATGGTAGTGAAAAGGATATTGAGATATCTAAAAGGTACAAAAAACTATGGATTGTATTATAAGAGAAGTGATAGATTTGAATTGAAGGTATTTACTAACTTAGATTGGGTGGAAAATATTAATGATAGAAAAAGCACTAGTGGAGGTGCATTCTTTCTAGGAAAGATATTGGTGTCAAGGAAAAACAAGAAATAGAACTATATTTCCCAATCAACAACTGAAGTAGAGTATGTGGTAGTTGTAGTGAACTATTCAAATATTATGTGGAGCAAAAAATTATTAAAAGGAAAGAAAGAAGAAATTATAGATCCAATGGTTCTCTATTGTGATAACACAAGTGCTATTAATATTTCAAAAAATTCAGTTATGCACACAAAAATAAAGCACACTGGTATCAAGTATCATTACATGAGAGAACTAGTTCAAGACAAAGAAGTGAAGTTAGAATATGTGCACACCAAAGAAAAAATTGTAGACATATTCACTAAAGCCTTACCTAAAAATACTCATGAATATCTTAGACACAAGTTAGGGGTGATTCACCTAAGAAAAGAAACTTAAGGATAAAAGCTGCATTGTTTCAAATGTGCTAATTAGAATATCATACACATTGATGCAGATAGTTCTACTTTATGAGATGCTAAGATAATGAAGTTCAATAAAAAGAAGACCAACATAACAAATTAGTCATATAAAGATGATAGAATTTAGCTAGACATGCAAATATCTACATGATCCATATGTATGAACCATATGAAGCCAAGAAAGATAGTGTCTTTGGCATTGTTGTTAAAGAGTGAGAGAATCATGAAAGAGTGAGAGAATTACCCAAGAAGGAGAAGATACATAAGTAGAGAAATATACTATAGAGGGAGTTTATGAAATTGCATAGTTGAGAATCAAAATGAAACTAAGGATATTGGTCACTTATGGAAGTGAAATATTTTGGATTGCATGGTAACAAAGAGGGAGATTGTATTCCTATAATGCAACATATTTGAGACATTTAAAGTCATATTGTAAGATGAATTAAGGTATTTCCATCAATACCAAAGAGGGAGATTGTTGGAAACTACAATTGGAACAATTTTTGTTTTGTCATTAATGTCAAATTTACTGATGCAACACATTTCTATCTCATCCAAATGTCATATCTATTTGATTGATGAAGAGGGTTTGAGGAGTTGCTCATAATAATAGAACCTAGAGGAAAGGTTGAGTTATGAAAAGGAAGTTACAACGGACATTTGATTAGTTAGACTTTGATAAGATAAACTGATTGTTTATATCATGTTGATGCTTAAGTCTTTAAAGTGAAAGTCAAGATATATCATTGATGTAAATCTTGATCGAGCAATATAGTAAAAACATAAGCAATGTTGAGTGATGCTAGTATCAACCGAGCCATATTAAGTGTGAAGAAAATTTAATGTTGACCGAGCACTATCAACTGAACAAGATAGTTGATGCCAAGCCAAGAGTTCTATAGTGACTAAGTAATTCAATGATGATCGAGTGTCAAAACTTATTAATGGTTGAGTGACAATATTTTGAATACATATGAGAAATCATGATTTTCATCTAACTCAGTTAATTTCTTAGGATATGAAAAGTGTGTTGAAGATAAGATTGATGAGTTGGATCATTTAATTTAAGGAGATGATTAGGTATGATACCTATGATTGAATTTAATGGATGAGAAGTTTCTCAAAAAGAATGAAGATGAATAGATACAATGAACCTGATGAATCATATAATAAAACTTAAGATCTACAGTGATCATGAAAAATGGGATAGGCATAAATACTTATTTAAAGAGGCATAAATCAAAGTAAAAGTGTGCATGAGAGTGAAGCAAGAGAAAGAAATTCTTGCATAGATGCTATTAAAGTTGATAAGTGAATATGAGCAAAAGGTTTAAGTTTTTGGAAGGAGAATATTAATTTCTTGAAGGGTTCCAAATGATTTAAGGAAAGAGATGACAAGGAGGAACTTATTAAAGAATCGACACATGAACTAAATAGAGATTTGGAACTAAAAATTGAGTTTTAGTCATACAGATTAAACCTTACTTTTTCATTTCTAATCATGTAAACAATTTTTATTGAAATCCTTTTAATCAAAGGTTGACCTAACAATCATTGAAGGAATTAATAGTCTATGTAAATCCTTTAGCAAGGAAACATTCTAAATGGAATGATCAAAGTCCTCTAACAAAGACACTCCTAATAGGGTGATTAAATATTTTAACCAGGTCACATTTAATAGTGTATATTGTAAACTTTAATATGGTTGGCTCCTAATAGAGCTCACTTGAAAAGAGTGAAAAAGTGGTGACATTTTGCTAGTGGTTTTTCCCAAATTAGTTTTCCATGTTAAATCCTAGAGTGAAACTTGTGCTGAATGTTTTTTGGTGTTTTACATTTACATGTTTTACATTCAACAAATTTATTATCTTAGGATAGTGAACTGCTAGTAATTTTTTTTATTAGTATATGGTAGAGATCGAGGTACAACAAAATAAGAAGAATATTGAATGTTTGATGTTTGATCATTCAAATGGTACTTATGGACCTTGAGTAACTAATTCACTCCCCCTCCTTAGTTATTCTAAATATTTCTAACAGTTAGGACCCATAGAAAGAATGAAGCTAATACTAAGTTTGAATTATAAAGAGGAACACGATATAAGGAAATGTACTCTCATAGGCCCTTAATAGGATAATGTGAATGTGAACTTGAACTAATTACTTAAATAATGTAAATCTAGATGATATGTAAAGATTATTAGCTCAATTAAGATGTAAATCTAGGGTAAAGATATAAAAGGAAATAAAATATAAATGAATCCTCTAAATGCGTAGAAGAAGATGTGTTTTTGTTGCAAAACTCATAGATTTGAACTATATCTAAATCTCTATTTTTAGATTTTGGAATGAAGTGATGAAAAGAAAAAAGCCCAAAAATCTCCATGGAATTTGAGGTTGAAGGACTAGCCAACTTGGGAAGACATCCTACAACCAAGTTAACATAGTCTAGTGATCTGCAATAGAAAAATCCAGAAATCTTGCGAACTATAGGTTCTAGATTGGTAATCCTTTTTGCTCCCAACCTAAAAATCAAAACAAAAAAGAAAAGGTTTGAGGGTTGGGGTTTGATGAGGGCTTACCTTGGTCAAGCCCTAAGTTAAGGAGTTAATTGTAATAAAGAAATGCAAATGTATATGATTGAAAGAAAAGATAAATGTTAGGGTTCGCCTTGTTTGTATGTATGTAAATGTAATGTAGTTCTTGAATTAGGAATGTAGGGTATCTCCACTCTTTGCAGTAGATCTACCATAATTCCATCATAGTGTCATGGTTATAAAAATGCATCAATAAAGACAATTATGAATGCTTCAATATAGATCTCCTCCTTTAATGGCCAACAATAAGCTAGATATTGAAGAGAAGATGTTCACAAAGGATTCTTATG
This sequence comes from Cupressus sempervirens, assembly GCA_028749045.1. Lineage (NCBI taxonomy): Eukaryota > Viridiplantae > Streptophyta > Pinopsida > Cupressales > Cupressaceae > Cupressus > Cupressus sempervirens. Next base: position 334,471,282 of record CM053790.1, read on the forward strand.
TGCTAGATAGAAATCTCCTTTCTTGAATGCTTCAAAAACTTGAATACTTGAACTCCTTGAATGCAAAAGAAAAAATTCTTTACTTGAGAGAAAGAGAATGAGTTCCTAGACAATAATTGAGATGAGATACATGAAAAATGAACCCTCCAAGTCTCCTTATATGTAATTGTTGGTCATTTTTTATTTCTCTCCAAAATTTCCATATTTGAATTCAAAAATAGTAATGTTCATATATTTGAAGTATTCAAGTTAGGACACACAAAAATATATCTTTAAGACTTTAGGTTATATCTCATTTCCTAAAGTAACTATGCACTTTAATTTTTTTGTAGGCCCACAACTTTCCCTATTGTAAGATCTTCCTAGATCTACAGTCATTGTAATCTCACTTTACCAAGAAGCACGATCTTTAGATAATGCAAGAAAGTGATGAGTGAACATGTGTACATGGTGGGCCCATTTTGGAAGGTAATAATGTAGTTAGTAATTGTGGTCAAGGGAAAAGGTAGTCAGATGAAGTATTCCAATTTTATGATGAAGTAATGTCATAATATCATAGGTGCAAATGATGAGACCGCCAAAGTCATGAAAAAGAGCTAAGTTAACCATAATCATAGGATCATAAGGGTTAAGTGTTTACATTTTGATGTTATGCTAGACCATGATCATGATATCATAAGGTTAGTTAGCTGTGTCATAACATCACAAGGAAAGATCAAGGGTCTTACGACCATATGACAAGGTAGATCGTAAGATTGCAAGGGCAGATTGGTAGGCTTTCGATGCTACGAAAAGATCGTAAGAAGGGTAAAAGGAGGGCCTGATGTTAAAATGAGTTGACAATTATAAGATTGTAGAGGTTATAGAGGGTGCCTTCGACCATGAGATACATTAGCAATTATAAGATCGAAGGGGATAGGCTCCAAGTTGAAGATGATACAAAGGTTTTGACCTCATTTGATGATCATAAGATCATAGGACTTTGAGTTGACCATGAAGGCATTTCACTTGTCTAGGCTAGAAACAAAGGGATCTTCAACCAATGAAATTATAGGAAGGGTACAAGATGAAGGTTGAATATGGTTGACTTACTGATATATCTGATTTCACAAGCATTGGGAATAATAAAGATGGATCTTAATGATTAGATTGATCTTTTGATCATCTGTAACTACTTTTTGCTATCTCTAGGCCTAGTGAATGAATTTTGAATCTTCTTGTGGCTATGGGTTATCCATCTACCCAAACTTCAGTTATGGCTACCATTTCTATCCGTTCTAGAGTTGAATATGGTTATGGAAATCAGATTTTTTGCATATGGGTGTGCATGTGAGAAAATCCTTTTGTATTGGCATTGATGTCTCTCTATAACTTAATAATGGTGTTTGATTTCCTAACTTTTAGTAGAAATTTCTTAGTTATGCTTGAACTATAAAAGAAAGTTTTATACCCTTTCAAAAGGTTGATTTTTCTCTGATTTTCTAGTATTGCCTCTCATGAATACTATTGTAATTTCTTATGACTCTAAGCCATTGTAATTCTCTCCTATATCTCTTTTAGCCATTAATACACAATGCAAGACTTCTTTTCCTCTAGTTAATGGTCTTGTCTATATTCTGCAATTTGCATGATTATATCTATTTTTGGCACTTGAATGATATGGAGTGAAGTTTCTTCCTATAGCATTCTTTTGTCCTTTGATCTACATGTGATTTATAGATTAAGAAAGGTTTGAATCTATATTCTTTGAGGTTATAATTGGTTAACTATGCATTTATGTGAAAAAATAAGATTAATCAATCTATTTTGGTGCATCACCTCCTTATAATAGATTAGGTAGTTTGCTTCTATGCATTCCTTCTCCCTTTTCCTCTCCAAGAGTAGTTAGGTGCATCATGATAGTAAAGGAAGCCAGCCTTTTCTAGAGACTCAACCTCATAGTTCAAGTCCCATAGCTTGGAGGTTGTTTTGATGTTTCACAAGGTTGTCCTTAGGTAAAAACTTTGGACAAGGGTACAAGATTTTGTGACACTAATAATTTTTAGGTAGGAAAATAATACATGCTGAATGGATAACTATCAAAAACTAATTAAACACTGAAGGTATTTTGAGCCCCAAGCTTTGAAACTACCTAGCACTAGGTCAACCTAGGAGGACTAGGTTGACTAGGGTCAACCTAGTCTAGACTAGGTCAACCTAGTCCTAGAGGTCAAGCCTTGGGTACAATAGAAAGTTGAGGTAGCTGCCAGAAAGATAGGGTGGAAAAATGAAGAAGATAGGAGAAAAAAGTGATCAAGCACAAGCATATCCATGGTCCAAAGAGGGAATTATGAAGAGAGAGCTAAAAGGTCTTAAAAGAAAAGTGTGTCCATTTTGGGATGGTATATTTATTCCCCACTTTAGTGGTCTTATTGTGAACCACACAATAAAAAGAAAAAGAAAGGTGAAAGGTCTCTACAAAGGAAAAGGGGATGGCATTGAATAGTCTAGAAAGTGTGTGTGGAATGCTAGTTAACCCTTCATGCAAAGGATGTCAATGAATCCATGTAGGCATTGACTATTGTATCCTTTGGAAATATGGAGGGAGTGAATTTAACTGTATAGCACTAATATTCACTTTAAAGTGTTCAAAGATGAACTAAATGGTCTAGCAAATATGTGTGGTATGCTAGTTATTCCATTGAGGGATTCAACTTCAAGGGAACTCCATGTCCCAAAAAGAAGAATTGAAAAGTGACCTAGGCACAAGGATGTGTGTTTCCTTAAGGGATTAGGACAAGATCAAGCTTTTCAAACTATTAGTAGTCAAAAGAAGGATCGTGCCTCCCATCAATAGTTTAGAGAGAGACCCAAAAAGAAAAGAGACCCAACCCCAAGGAACAAATCCTAGAAACTAGAAGATAAAAAATGAGAGAGGGAATGAATATGAAATAAGAATGCATAGATTTGGTCACACCTTAGAAATCATACCAAGTACTAAAGGATGAAGTACTCCAAGATATACAGCATATCTGTATTTTCATTTCATGGAAAAAGGATAAGAGAGTGTATGACCCCATTATAAAGTGATTTCAAATGCCTTAATTGGACAAATAGATTTAACAGAAGCATATATGCATCCACTAAGTACTATTTCCACTATGACATTCCGCCAAGAAGAGAAAGATATCAAGGGAAATATGCACGTGACAAAAAGAAAGAGCACAAGAGGGATCTTTTAACTTTGAGGTCAATAAGATCATATGATAATGTATAATATTATATAAAGTATGAAAATATCATCATTCCTTGAAGGAGGTAGAGCTATGACACAATGGAGGTAAAGACACATAAGAGCTATGGAGAAGAGTCTTTTTGGGCCAATAACATGGAGACCAAAAAGAGTCGGTGCTACCATATTTTAAGAAACCAAAAAGACTACACAAGATCACTATTATAGATAATAGCACAAGCACAACATACCATATAGAAGGAGAGAGATACATATAGAAGAATGTGAATGACTAAGAGATTACTTTGTCCTCTTGAGCTCAAGATAATAACAAGGATCATCTATGAATTAAAAGACAAAACATTAAATAAAAACACAAAATGGGGGAAAAAGCAACATGAAAACATAAAGACTAAGTTATGATGAATAAATTCCAAATCTTGCATCTCACGTGCCTCCTCATCTCTATTGGAAATGCTAGGGGAAGGATGGTTACTCATTAGAGAAAAATATCCATTATAGTAGGAATCACATAAAGTTCTAAGCAAGGACTTTGAGAGTCACTATTCTCATTACTAGGAGCGATTATAAGTTGTGTAGAAAGAATGTTTAGAAAATCACTATCCATATCAATTAATTCTTCATCACTACTATCATCTAAAGTATCCTCCATATCTATACTAACATAATATAAAATATGAACATAATCATCATGTTTATCCAAATTGAAAATGTTACCTTCTTTAACTTCCTACAAATACTTATGCATAGTTTGATCAAAGTAATTTAAAGGTTAAGAAGAAGATGAAGGTTGAAAAGTATGAGAATGAGTTGTAACCTTTGCTTTAGCTTGAAGGTTGTGGAAATGCCCACGATCATGCTGAGTATGAATAGTCTTACAAGAAATATTATAAGGATTAGGATCAACCACCATATGTTTTGAAGAAGAAATATCAATGGGTTGAGTATATGTAGATGGAAGAATAAGTTTAGATGTAGAAGTAATAGTAGGTAACATAGGTGCAAGTGAATAAACCTTAGGAAGACTCAAATCCATTATCTTAGCTACTTTTTGTTGTTGATAATTTATATAGAGATGATAAGGACAAGTAGGTGGTTGTTTAGGATGAGATGGTCAATAAAAATGAATCTCATCACAATCTCTAGGATGTGATAGTTTATGAAGAGAATGATTAATAGTAATAATAAATCCATCACAAGGAAATCTAAGACATTTATGAATAGAAGAAGCTATGACTTGCATGGAAGAAAGCCATGGAATGCCAAGCTTAACTTGAAATTGATTAGAAGTAGGAATTAAAAAAAAGAAGTAAAAATGGATTTTCTTAGTAAAGTAACCTTCAAACTAATAGAATCTTGATGATGATAGAGAAAACCATTACACATTTAAATCCATACATGAGTAGAATCATAAGTATCTCTATTTAGTCCTTTGTTAAAAAGGTGTCCTTTGGTGATAACATTTACTATAGAGGAAGGACCAACCAAAGTACGATGAGAAGGAATATGATACATTCTAGTAGTGATGTAAAGAAGACCATTAGGTTCCTCAAACATATCAAACTAAATAAAGGTAATAATAGGTGTCTATTTAGGTTTAAGTGGAGGAGAAATAAAAGGTTGAGGTGCTAACACAACATGATTAAATGAATGATTTTCTTTTTGTATCTTCTCATCATAATCAATATGGTAATCAGAAGGAGAAGGCTAATTAATAACATTCACTAGGTATAAAGGCAAAGATTAGTGTAAATCTGAAAATTATGATTAGGCGACACAACATATTTATTCAAATTATTAACTTGAGAGTCCATAGATATAGATTTAGAATCAATAGATATAGCTTTAGAATCAATAAGGTCTAGAATAGAATTCTTCAAACCATAACACTTTTGAGTATCATGACCTGGTTGATGGTGATATTGACAAAAAGCATTGGAATCAAAATACTTAGGTCACAATTTACTAGGTCTTGATTGATTGATATGTAATCTGCAATCTCTAGTAATATGTCCAAAGTTGATGCACTTATAACACATAACTCCATTTCTAATGGCATTAGTTGTGCCAATATGTCTACTAGCTATAGGTTTAGTAGTTCCATAAATTCTTTTACTATTATTCAATCTAGGTTTCCTATATTTATTATCTCTATGTCAATAAGCATAGCAATTGTAACAATAACTAGAAATATGGTTAATATACTTGTGTACTTCTTCATGTGACCAATTTTATTGCATGCAAAGAATCTTCCACTATATTATTTCCTCACTTCTTTAGATTGTTTAGTTACTTCCTTGTTCAAACCTTCTTGATGTTGTTTAGGCTATTGGATCACTAGATCTAATTCTTCAGTAACTTCAAATCTCTTAGATTGTTCCCTTTCATAGTAGCCAATACTAGTTATATTACCTTTATGTCTTTGTGCCATGATTTCATCATCTAGATTTTTTGTGTTGTAATACAACTTCTCAAGATGTTGCTTTGTCTATGTAAGCTCTCCTTTCACAATAGTATTGTAATTTTTAAGTTCTGTAAATTATAGCTTTGTAGATTCATGTTCAGATGTCACCTTGGTAAGTTTGGATTTTAGATCTTCATTCTTAGATGCCAAATTAGATTGATTTTAGTTTTCATCTTCCTTCCAACTCATACTAAGATTTGGAATTTTAAGACCATGCTTTAGAATCTCATTCTGCTTTTTTATCTTATAAATTGCATCATTATCCTTGATTTGAACATTTAACTCTTTCATCTTAGAATTAGTAGATTCATGTCTTTTTACTTATTAATGTAAGATTTTTCATCTTTAAGTTTGACCTTAAAATTCTCTCTTTCTTCTATGACTACATCAATTTCCTCAAGAGATTCTTCTAGGTTCTTTTTCAATTGATCTATATCCATAGAGATCTTACTCAAGTTGTTTGGCCTTCTTTGAGTAACTAAGCTCTAATACCAATTGTTAGAAATAGGAAATATAGAGGGGGAAGGGGTGAAATAGTATTTCACAAATTTTTTTCCAATTATGGATATCTTTAGCAATCTTTAAACATGCATATGCAATCAAACTAAAAATTAAACATAATAGTAACACAATGCAACTCATAACACCATTATTTGTTAACTTGGGAAATCCCAGCAAAGGGAAAATCTTAGTGGAAATGGTGTCGACAAAATGATCCACTAATCAAAGGTATCTTGTGAAAGATATTGACCTTGTTAGGAGTCTATTACATCTTTATAGGGTGCCTATCCTTGTTAGATAAACAAGCCTTTTTAAAAGCCTCAACCCTATTAGGATTTCGTATTATAATTATAAAAGTAGCAAGATGAGCCTGGCTCTCAAACATGTATATACAATGATATATTCTATACACAAAAGGTGTAGATACAAAAGCCTCTTGATAATAATGGTATCTTCATTATCTGATTTTTCCTTTATATCTCTCATTAAAAAACTTCACATATACTACCTTGCTCTACTATAACATAATTTTTGCATCATATATTTATCACACTTTAATGACATAATCATCACATAACTTTGCATCCAAAACTCTTTCCTTTATACCAATCTATGTTGTTTTGTTGGTGTTCAAGTCATCACACATGTCCCAAAACACAAAATTGACCTTTTTCTACTTAGGGTTAACATTTATGATGTCATCCCATAATAGTTAAAAATTTATTTTGGTGAACTAAAAAAATTCCCTAACACAATTTACCATTTCATTGCCTTTGTCATGTTCTTCCTATATATGACTATAACATGTAAAATTGTTAATCTTAGATTGGTTTTGACAAGGAAGTGACAAAAAACTTAGTCATTATCTAGCAATATTATAGTGCAAGCTGAGTGATCAAAGAGATTCGAGCAATTAGTGTGAGTTGAGTGATCAAAGTATGTTGAGCATCAGTTGTCAGACAATACATGCCAATAAATATACCTACTATGTGTCAAGTCACTCGTGATGATGTAGTGCAAGGTAGGAGGATCCCCAAAGGAGATGTCCTAGACCCCAAAAAATAACCACACAATGGAAACAAAACAATGCTGCAACACAAATGCAAGATCTAATACCAAATGTAACTCTTTATTTATAAAACAACTATTTACATGTAATATGCCAGGTTGTAAGGCCTTTTGGGTTAGGGCTAAATACAATAGCAATTACAATAATAGTTTTGTAAGATCCCTCAAGATCCAATCCAAACCCTAGCTAGGCCAGATCCATAATTGGATAAGAACACCAAGAAGAATCCACAGTTGTACCCCTAGGTCCACCAAGCTATTCTTTGGTTCTCAAGCTCCAACCCTATCTCTACTCACAAACTCATAACTCCATAACAATAGTACTATAAATTGCCTCACATTTAGTGCTTTGTCTATAGACTTAGGAAAAACTCACTCTTCAACTACTCTCTAGACTCACTCCCTCTAAAATGAATGAATCACTCCATGAATCAATGACTAAAAGACTCCACAAGACCCCCTACTTATACCTAACTAAGCCAAAAATCATCCTAGAAATTACAAATTAAATAAACCACTTGCATTAAATGCATATTTAAGCCACAAGTCAACTCACAACAAACATTAAATACAAACATCAAAACTTGTGTTAACTCATAGTTAACATGTGATAACCACACAAAAATACTTAGGACAAGCCCCAAGTTTACAATCATGATAAAATGTAGATAGGAGAGATAACCAAGACCAGACATAGGTCCACACACACTCCCAGATCGATCCATGACATGATCACATGCTGTATGCATTAAATACACTAAGAACTCTAGTTAGCACCAACAGATTATCGAGTGATAGCAAAATCCCAAGAATTTCCAAACTCCCATTACATCTTGAGCACAATAGACCATGCCAAGCTTGAAGACCATTCCATGCTCCAAGACCATGCCGAGCTCCTAGACAATGCTAAGCTCCAAGACCATGCCAAGCTCCATAGACCATGCCAAGCTCCTAGAGCATGCTAAGCACTAGTCCTTATTCAATCAAGTACCAGTCCAAGCACCCTCCAAAGCAACTACTAAGCCTCCTCACATGAACTCGAAAGTAGTCATTGAGCAAACCCAAGATGTTCCTACATCAGACTCCCTAGGTAAGTAGAAAAGTGTGTCCCACACTTTGATGCCCAAAGAAAGATCAACAAGCATCTTCATCTTTACTAAAGGCTTCCACTACAATAGGGACAAGAAAACCAATCTACACCTCATCCACGTCTACATCATTCCATCAAACACCAGAATCTCAACCTCCCAACCAACATGATCACTCCCAAGAACAAATTGAACATAATTCTTCATCAACAAATCCTCATCCACAATAACAAGTAGTGAATCCACATCAACAATAACAAAATTCACATAAATAGTAATATGTATATCTCCATCAACACATGCCAAACACATAACACCAACAAAATCATTGCTCACAACAAGATGCTTTGCAACATACAACTCATCACCAATAGCAACCAGATCATTTGCAACCAAGTGCTTTGCAATCTCCATGTCAGACCCAACTGACTGATCATGAAAACCAACCTCCATCCTAGCATCAAAAGATTAGGAATTCCCTCAAGAACAACATCTAGTTTCTCTATAGGGTTTGCATCAACCTCCACAAACTAATCAACAAAACCATCCTCTTCTACCTTGACCTTCTATGCCATCTTCTCTCTTGAATAAGTCTTCTAACTACCTAGACACCTCTCTTTTGGATCGGTAGACTCCAACTCCACAAACATTCATGGAATACCTTTCTCACCTTGCCCTTGACTCAATTAGCCAAGCTAGCTTCAAATGAAATGGATATCTTAGAAAAACTCCTTTATATGACATCATAGAGATTTGTAATCATCACAGGGTCCAATTCTCTCAAAGCCATCTCATAAGATCTTCATAAAACGTCTATGACAAATCCTTCCCACAATCCTTGTGATAAAATTGAATTATTTGCAAGTTAGATTGCAACTTGCTACCTCACACAAATAATTAGGTACCAAAGCACAAGTCTAGGGATATAGATATGCTATGCACAAACTCTTCTATGAACATGCCTCAACAAGATCAACCTTCCATCTTCGAATTCATTGATCCATCTAAAAGCCCTCTACAATTCACAAGTTAGAACTATTATCTACCACCTCACAACCAAGAGATCTAGGAATCCGTAAAGAAAATCCACTACCAGATCAAGATCAACTCATATCAACATCTTTCAACCCAGGTCTTGGTAAAAATTGCCTCAGCTTCAGTGAACTATCTACACACTTAGGAAAACCTTCACTCTGATACCACCTAACATAGTGCAAGGTAGGAGCATCCCAAAAGGAGATATCCTATTCCCCAAAAAATAACCACATAGTGGAAACACAACAAAAATGCAACACAAATGCAAGATCTGATACCAAATGCAACTCTTTATTTATAAAAAATTATTTACATGAAATATGCCTAGGTGTAAGGCATTCTAGGGTAGGGATAAATACAATAGCAATTATAATAATAGTTCTATAAGATCCATCAAGATCCAATCCAAACCCTAGCTTGTCTAAATCTACAACTTGATAAGAACAAAAAGAAGAATCCACACTTTTACCCTCAGGTCCACTAAGCTATTCTCTGGTTCTCAAGCCACAACCCTAGCTCTACTCACAAACTTGTTGCTCCATCATAATCCTATTGTAAACTACCTCTTATTTGACACTTCATCCATAAAATTAGGAAAAAATCACTCTTAGCTACTCTCTAGACTCACTCCCTCTAAAATGAATGAATAACTCCATGAATAAATTACTAAAAGACTCCACAAGACCTCCTACTTACACCCAACTAAGCTGCAAGTCAGCCTAACAATTACAAATTAAATAAACCACTTGTATTGAATGCATATTTAAGCCATAATTTGGCTCACAAAAAACATTTAATACAAAGTGTTAACCCTTGCAATAACCCATAGTTAACATATGATAACCATGCAAAAATACTTAGGAGAAGCCCCAAGTTTACAACCATGATAAAATGCATATAGGAGAGATAACCAAGACCACACATAGGTCCACACACACTCCCAGATCAATCCATGACATGATCACAAACTACACACATTAAATACACCAAGAACTCTAGTTGACACCAATAGACTACAAAGTGACAAAAAAATCCCAAGCATCACCAAACTCCCAATATATGCCAAGCACAATAGATCATGCCAAGCTCCAAGACCATACTGAGCTCCTAGAGCATGCCAAGCACCAATCCTTCTTTGACTGAGTACTAGTCCAAGCACCCTCCAAAGAAACTATTGAGCCTCTTCCCATGAACTCCAAAGTATTCATCGAGAAAACACAAGATGCTTATGTATCACATGAGCTAAGTAGACTATACATGAAAAGTGAATCAAGAGTCGAGTAAACAATGTATGTTGAGCCATTCAAAAGCTGAGTTACAAAATTGAGAATGTAGTGATGGCCGAGCATTAGAGCTTTTAGATACTGAGTGAAAAGTTTTGGACATAGTTGTTTGCAATGGAACTCACTTATGTGTAAACTATTTTTGGGCCAACTTAACAATTGTTTTACGATTTTAGAAGATATGTATTGAGGTATATTATGAATCCCCATGCATTACATGTAGCCAATAAAATTAAGGGATGTTTAAGTGAAAATATGGATCAACCTAAGCCATTGATTCTTACCTAACCCTAGCCTACCTATGTTTACTTAAGGAGGCAAATCGTAAGGAGTTTGTATGAGTGAATGTGTAGAAGGAGACAAATGCTAAGTGCGAAGAGAGAATTCGTGGTGGCTATGGAGGTTGTGAAAATGATCGAAATTACATAGTTAGTTAGAAAGAATATATGAAAGTAGAGAGATGAAAGAGGAGACATATTTGATCAAAATGATCAAGGATTCATTAGGAAAGAGAAGATCTGGCATCTAATAACATAGTGCTAACCGAAGGATCATGGTGCTGAATCATTTTAATAGGTGATATAAAGAAAATCTCCTAATAGAATAGTCTTTATAGACTTGTGTAAATCTCTTAACCTTCTTGATTTATTGTAATTTTAATTCCTCTAACAAGGCACACTTTAGTAGGGTGTTGAAATTTTTTAATAGGGTGAGACCTAACAGTCTTTGTAAGTCTTTAATAGGAAAGACCTTGTATAGGGTAGATTATAGTTATGGTCAAAAATTTTGTAACCATAATTGGCTACACTTTATAACTGCAATAGTGAATATTTGTGGATATCACCCCCCCAAGTTTTACCTTCTCATTGGAGGGTTCTTGGGTAATAAATTTATTGTTTCATGTTATGGATGAATATGTGTAGTTAGCTATTTAGTTTACATGCTAAATTGTGAGATGGATACATGGTGAATGTGTTATGGTTAAAGTTTTGAAGTGTTGATTCACCCCCCCATCTTAGAGTTTACTTTCCTATTGTTATTTCCAATAATTGATATTAGAGCTTATAAAAGAAAGATTTATAACTTTAGAGGAAAGATCTTGAAGATGGAAGCCTAGAAATTTGGAAAGGTTATTGAGAACCAAAAGATTGAAGTACAACTTTTTTTAATACTAACTCAATGAAGTATGAGATGAACTACAATGTTCATTGAAGAGAATAAAGGAACTTGATATTGAGCTAAATGAAACTCATTACCAAGAAGAAGACACTAGTGAATTGTTTGAGAATGAAAATTCAAGTGATTTTGATGTAGCAGTTACAAATTTGATGTAAAAGAATAATTCCTAATTGAAGAGGTCATAAATCTTAAGATAGAATGAGAAGTCCACTAAATATAACTATGTGAGGTTACAAAATAAAAAAAGAAAGTTGAGGAAGATAAATTCATGATTGAAAATGTCAAAAGAACACTAACCAACAAACTAGAAGAGAAGACATTAGATGTGCAAAAGTTTGTTAACATGCAACTAGATACAATGAATCAATTAATGATTACAAAACATGAATTGAATGTAAAAGGCATTGATATCAAAACCCTAGAGTTAAAAAATGATCAACTAAGTAATGAACTAAGAGTAGAAAAAGAATTTTCTAAAAGTTTCAACAAACCTAGTGAAGCCATCAAATACTTTGAGAAACTGATGAGATCTCCAAGACCTAACAATGATACTACTGGATTGGGTTACACTGGCACTAAGGAAGGAGAGTCATCTAAAAGTGGTGAACAAGGAATAACAATGGTAAGAACTACAAACTCACTTGTCATAATTGTGGAAAGCTAGGTCATACATAAAATATTTGCAGGAGAAACAATGCAAATCAGAACCCTAAGTAGAAATTCAAGGGTTACTATCATCAGTGCAACAAGCATGGACATTAGGCACATGAATGTAGGACCAAGACAATAAGAACTTAGAGATTTTATGGATATTGCCACAATTGTTAGAATTATGGACATAAAGCATATGAATGTAGATCTAAAGCCAAGTGGACATCATACAAGTAGAAAATGGTACAACAAAAGGGAAAATCATATGATTGGGATTAGAATATATTGTACAATTGTACTATTATCAATAATATGGACATGTTCCTGAGAATTTCATTATAACACATTTTAGAGGCAACTACAATAGATGGTTGAGTGAGACCACATGATTTAGTTGTCTCAAGAGTGGTCGTGTCAGGAGAAACTATCCAATTAGGCCACCAACACTGAGTAATGGAAATAATAAAAGTAGAGAAAAGATCAATTTAGAGAAGGTAAAGGTAAAAATGAATAAAACATGGAAGAAGAAGGAGGATTGCAGTACACCAAGCTCAAATAAGGTCACTTCATCTAATAGACTAAGTTATCACATCACCCCCAACTAGGAAATTAAGAGGTATGTATGGGACTAATATTTCAAATGTTATATTATGCATCAATTCCAAGAATCTAAGATCTAAAGAGATTATATATGCATGAATTAAGATACAATGTATTGGTTTGAACTTGGAAGAAATCTATAGTTTTTTTGTTTTCCATGTTGTTGTTGAGCATGGAATGTTTCATAGTTATTTCCAAGTGATGCAATTGTGATTAGTATTGGATAAGCTTGCTATGTTAGCCAAGCATATTGGAGATCATGTATAAGCTGAGTGAATGGGAAGTTGCATGATAGCTAAGCATATAGCTATGTAAGCACTAAGCATTTATTACCTAATATGAAGGGTTATATAGTCAATGTTTGACTCATTTGCATTCATTCATCATGAAGAGTATGAAAGTGAATTGGAAAAGAAGATACAAGCATTTACAAACTGGGTTTGAATGCTACTCGACATAATTCATCAGATTAAAAGGTATTTAACTACTGTCGAGTTACACTATTTGAATTTTCATAAACCCTTACTAGTCAATATGGCAACCAACTCTTCTATGAAAGTTAGAAAAAATGGAAAGGAGGTTTTTAATGTTTAGCTTATAAGTAATGATGTAAGACAACCACCTTTTTGAGAAATACCTGAGATAGAATATAAAGGTGACCCATCTGTTTCTTTATCAATGATACCACCAAAAGTTCTAATGATTCAAAATGTTAGGTGTTGCTATGTAGGAGAGATAGGAGAAGTAGGTGACATGGAGATAAGAGATGCCTACAAAAAACTATGTGATAATGGAGTCTTGAGGAAAGAATACAAAATTGTTGAACATAAAGGCTTGAATTGTGCCCTAGATTTTCCTTAAGTGTTTAAGACCAAATGGATATAGATTGTTCTAAGCTGCATACATGATAAATATGTTTGGTTAGAAGGTGGACCAGTTAAGCTCACAAAGAGGATCATTAGCCCCAAGTATCAAGGTACCCTACCTTTGATTGACCTAAGAGCATATGTAGTAATGTGAAGGAGGTGATTGAGAAGAATACTAGTGCAATATGGAACAAAAGAGGGATGTCTATTGACATAATCTTAGTTCCCTTAATTGCATTTGTAGTGAGAGTAATTTCTCACAAATTTTTTTAGTCTACACAACTGAATAGTGTTTCATGTATGGCTATTGATTTGGGCTACGAGATAGTAAAGTGGGACCATTCCTTTTACCTTGCTGAGTCACAAATACAACAACTATTAGAAAACTTGGAGGCCATCAAGAAAGAAAAAAGTGCATCATGGAAATTTAGTTCTTTACTTGCTTGCATTTTTTAAATGTGAAAAACACATTCCCCACTTTTGGTAGAGTTTCTTGGAAGACCAATAGGCCAATTGCACAAAAAATTTCAAAATTCATAGAGCAACTAGGAGATAATTTTGATTTAGTAATGACATGTTACTTTTAGGATTAGAAGAAATCCATGAAACAAAGGTTAAGGATCCCTATATCACTTGCGGATAAACATTATGATGATGTTTTCTTCCTAGTGGATGAAGGCTACACATATGTGCAAGTCAAGTTAGAGGGCTGAAGCCCTCACCATATGAGATAAATTTAGATGAGGCCTTTGCCACTATTACAATTCTATTAGTAGAAGAAATTGACAAGAGTGCTACCTTATTTGGTAACTACAAGGAAGCCAAATCAAGGATAACAATAGATTTGAAAAAAAAATACTATTCTTAAAAAGAAGAATAAACTAATAAAAAAGATGAAAGAAAGATTTGGTGAAAGAGAAGAAGAAGAAGAAGAAGGCCAAGCCCCATTGACATTAGCTCAAGGTCAAGGAGAGGATGAAGAAGAAGATGCAAAAGGTGCCAAGAGAGAAGAAGCCAAAAAAAGCACCAAAGGACACAAAGGCCAATAATAGAAAGGTGAAAGAACAAACAACAAAGAAACCTAAGAAGCCTATAAAAAAGCCACAATAGAAGCTTGCAGGACCCACTACTAGGTCTAGCACAAGGGCAGTCACTATTTAAGTAAAATAAGTTGCAAATCCTAAAGGCAATAAGACATCTAACACAACAAAGTCAAGTGAGCCTATGAAGAAAAAATACAAGAGATTGAAGAAGAAGTTAGTGCCTCAACCTAAGTTAGATGAGGATAAAACAAAGTTAGATGAGATGAGTCAATTTAAAGTGGTAAGCCATAATCCCTCCTCTAACTTAGATAATTTGTGTGATAATATCAAGTTAAATACAAATTTATCTGGTTTTACATGTATTGAATTTGATAAGCTAAGGAAAGTTAAACAAAATATAGTAGAGGAAGCCATATATGTCATGATGGCTACATTCAAATCAACTCCTCCAAAAATTTCCAACTCACCACCCAAGAGTCTATATGACCAAGTTGAGCTAAAGTTACAATACAACTTGAAATTTAAAAGATAGATCAGGGAATCAACTCTAGCCCTAGTTATGCCAAAATTAGACAAAAGAAAGATTGCTAAAGCTATGGAAAAACACAAGACTAAATTTCCCCCCAAATATAGATATTTCCATATCTTGAATAAGAATATTGAGGATGTGGTTATCAAAAGAAAAACAATTTGGAAATTAATATATGGGTCATCCACTCTAGCAATCAAAGACAAAGGTGAGAAAGAAATGAAAGATCCTAAGAAAAGTGAACAAGATGTAGCAAAGACTGGAAAAGAGGTTCTAGTCAAGGATGGTAATGTGGAAGGTATTCAAGAGACAACAGTAGAAGAGGCCACAAATAAGGAACACCAACAAGATACACAAGATGTTCAAGATGAACAAGTGCCAAGTGCCAGTCCTCCACATCTAGACCAAGTGAGTCAAGAGGACTTAGTATAAATAAAAGATGTTGCTAATAATTTAGCTCTAAACATCAATCCCTTGACTAAAAAAAATTTGAGAAAGATATTGAAGGATTCCACAATGGAAAAACAATTATGTACTAATCCTATACTAGCAAGAATAGATGAGATTGAGAAGGTAGAACTTGCATCTACAGAGGAGAAACCACAAGAAACATCCAATGTGCCCCCTCAATCTACTAAGGTGAATGAGACAAAATCACATGATAAACAAGTTGATCTAAGTGTACATCAAGGATAAGAAGATGCAACCCACCAAGTACCATCTATTATGCCTACTATTGTATTTAAATTGAAAGAGGTAGAAGTAAAAAATGTTACATCATCAGTGCCAAGTCTCAACAACTCTAATTTATAAGATTTGGTAACAATTGAGAAAGATGGAATTAAAGTGAAATTAGGTCAGGAATAAAATATTGTACCTACTCCATAAACACAAGGTGAAGCACAATAGGAAGAGAGTAAAAATAATAAGCTTGATGAGGTTCAAATGACTACTGCACCAAAGGAACAAATTGCCATATAGACTTTGGTTACCCTACTAGTTTCTATTACTCCTCCCATTCTTCAAGCTCTTCAGAGGCCAAGCACACACGTTTTACCTCTGCAAATATCAAGGCCAAGTGCTAGTACATCAAGGAGCACATATGATACATCTTTTGGAGATGTTAGTTTTGATGAGGTGATTGAGTTGCCCAAGTTTGATCTAACAACGATCACAATTGAAGAGATGAGCATTCTATAGGAAGATCTATAGAGAAAGAAGACACATGAAATGATGAGAAGGAAGTATAAGAAAAAAAGAGTTTTGCATGAGATAAAAGACATTTTTATGATAGTTTCAGTCTCCCTAAGATGAATGAAGAGAATCCCATCATTGAGAAACTTATCACTATTGTTGACAAAATAATGATTGAAGACCTAGACACAAATGTTAAATTACTTTTAGAATGGTTTGAAAGGAAATTTCACACAAAGGTAGTTGAGAAGTATCTAGTGCTATTGCATTGAAATAGGTTGATTTAGCAACCAAAATGGAGAGTGAGAAGAAGGTGTTAGAGAATATTTTCTCTCTATACACCAAGTTATGTGATGTGAATCTTTTCACTTAGGAAGTTTAGAGGGCTATTGACCAAATGCAAGGATATTTACAAACTATAGTTACTACTCTTAAGTTATCTCTTGGTCAAAGCCAAGCTCATTTTTAGAGACTACTATCCACATAAGGTGCACTTGTCGATATGAAATCACAAGATGCAAACATTCAAGCTACCTTGATAAGTATTCAATCCATGTTGACCACACTAATGGAAGTGTTGCATAAGGAACTAGCCTATGCTAAGACATTGATGAAGAAAGATAATCAACTTTCAACTCATGATGGCTTAGTTGACCTTGCTACCTAGGTAGACATTCAATATCAATCTCTAAAGGTGGACAAATTGAGATGCAACCTTAAAGATTATAATGGAAATCCATAAATCATTTTTGGATAAATACACTATTAGTGTACCACCCATGACATAAGTGTCAAAAAAAGGGGATTATGAAGTTTTGAGTAAGGGGGAGTAATAATGTAGAAACATGGAACAACAAATTATCTATTGAATAGGAGTATCAGATTTAGATATAGAAAGGAAATATTTACTCAAGTAGAGTAACAAAGAAACAAGGTATGACAGTTAGTCATCCATTTTGAAAAAAATTAAAGTTTTGAAATTCTGTATGAGAGCTAAGTCAAATGCATGCATATATTGTCTAAGTTATGCTCACAATAAGGATTTTATATGCATGACATTGTATTTTTTTCACTCATATCAAAGAGGGAGATTGTTAATCTCATATTGGTTTTGACAAGGCAGTGAAAAAATACTTAGTCATTATTTATTAGTATTACAGTACAAGCCAAGTGATTAGAGCAAGCCAAGCAATCAATGCAAGTTGAGTGATCAAAGCATGCTGAGTATTAGTTGTTAGATAATACATGTCGAGCAATATACCTAGTATGTTCCAAGTTACTCATGAGTTGAGTAGAAAATACATGACAAGTGATTTAGGAGTCAAGTAAACAATGTATGCTGAGCTATTTAGAAGCCAAGTTACAACATTAATAATGTAATGATGGCTGAGCATCAGAGCCTTTAGATGCCAAGTGAATAGTTCTAGACAATTGTTTGTAATGATACAAAATTCTATGTTAACCATTTTTGGGATGACTTAAAGATTTTTTATGATTCTAGAAGATATGCATAGAGGTTTATTAGGAATCCCTATATAGTACATGTAACCAATCAAATTAAGGGATGTTTAAGTGGCAATATGGATCAACCTCAGCCATTGATTCTTACCTAACCCTAGTTCACCTATGTTTACTAAAGGAGGAAAAAACTAAGGAGTTTGTATGAGTGAATGCGTGGAAGGAGACAAATGCTAAGTGCAGAGAGAGCATTCATGGTGGCTATGGAGGTTGTGACAATATTTTGAATTGTAGAATTAGTTAGAAAGAATAGAGGAAAGAAGAGAGAGGAAAAAGGAATCATATCTAGGATTCATGAGGAAAGAGAAGATTTGACTTCTAGTAATAGAGTATTAATGAAGGATTATGGTGTTGAATCATTTTAACAAGTGATATAGAGTAATTCATCTAACAGAGGAATCTTAATAAACCTATGTAAATATCTTAATTGAGTGCTTTCTTTATTGTAAGTTTAAGTCCTCTAACAAGACACACTTTTAGCAAGGTATCAAAATCCTTTAATAGGGTGAGACCTAATAGTCTTTCTCAGTCTTGAATAGGGTAGAGCCCTCACAAGGTAGATCATAGTTTATGGTCAAAATTTTTGTAACTATAATTGGCTACACTTTATGTTTTTCAATAGTGAAGATTTGTGGGTGTCATCCCCATCCTAGTTTTACCTTCTTATAGGAGGGTTTCTGGGTAACAAAATCATTGTGTCATGTGTTATTTATTTCATACTATGGATGAAAATGTGTAGTTAACTATTTTAGTTTACATGCTAAATTGTGACATGGATGTGTGGTGAATGTTTTATGGTTAAAGTTTTGAAGTGTTGATTCAACGCCCACCACCCCCCCAAGTTTAATTTCCCTTTGTTATTTCCAACAATCACTAACTATACAACTCATTATGAAATTTTCTAAGAGATAAGAGATCTTTATACTTTGTACTATCTTCCCTCAAGTGAAGACATTCTAATTCATTATCTATGAAGCTTGCTAATAAAAAATGTGTCTCTATTGATAGATATTATTCGTTAAGCTTAAATTTTTTTTTGATTAATTATCTCCTCCAAAACATAACTCCAAAGGCTTCTCAATAAATATAATATATATGTTATCATAAATGAAAACCTTATAGCATTTCTATACTCTTCTCTTAGCCACATATTCAAAAAAAATAAATACCTTCACTAAATGCAATCTCATGAGATTATTCATCTATTTTATTGATGAGGGCAATAGTAATGCTATCCCTTGAAATTTCCCTATGTCCATATATTGCATGATGTTCTATTTCATCTCAATTATTTAATTTATGGAAATTATTGTCTATTTAATCTAGTAGCCCCTAAGTATATGTTGATCCATCAACTTGTTTAGCATAGTGGATTGAGAAAAGAATTGTACCATATTTCTCAACATATTTTTGATACTCAATGCTGAATAAGTCTAAAATTTCTTCCATGCTGAGAAAATACTCTTCCTCATTAGGTTTGATGGTATCTCATGATAAATTTTTACTATCCTTATGAATAAATGTGTTGATGTCTCACCTTCATATCTTTCTATATTGAAATGTTGATCTCATTTTGGTTTTGACAAGGCAATGACAAAACACTTATTATCCAATAGAATTAAAGTACATAGTGCATATTGATGTTGGAAGACTGGTTTAATGATGATATGTTACATTCATGACTAATTTTTTTATTGATGTCAACATAGCATGTTTGATGTCTTCTGTGGTATCTGACAAAAGAATAGTAGAAAGCTCAAGTTGATACAGATGACTAGTTGAGCATGATAACCACCCAAGGTTATGGGAGATACATTTTAGTATCTGGCATATGAAGTTAATGTCAGAATTAGAAAGGATAAGTCTAGAAGAAGTTATGTAAGTTTTGGTGATACCTATTTTGACATAGAGTTTACAGAGACATGTTTTGGTAAACTTGTTATATCTCTTAGAAAATTTGATATCTTGAGGATCAAGGTTGAGGAAATGGAGAAGACATGTTGAGGATGATGTGGCTAAGCTCACTCATCATTGTTTTGGATGTGTAGAAAGTTATTCAAGTTGAAAGATGGAAGATTTGTGTTATCACTAAGTGTAACATGTTCTTAATGTGGTCTTATAATAATTAATTGAGGACTAACAACCAACTCAAGGAATTATTTAATGGATTTGGTATAAAGGAAGGATATTTTACTTTATCATGGTATGGATATATGTGAATTATGAATATTCAAAAAGCAGCAGAGAGTGTGAAATGCGAAGTTGAGCAGAGCAGTGCGGAAGTGAAGGAAACTTCATTGTCGAGGTTTTATTGAGTGATCCGAGGTTCGGTATTTGGATCTAAGGTTTGTGACCTAGTCTACAAGGTCTAAATAGTGATTGGTCTAGTTGACAAGATAGAGGAAAGAAAAAGGAAAGAAAAAAATAACAGTAAACTATTTGTTTGAGCATGGAGCTCTTCTTGTAGTTGAAATTGCATGTTTGGGCAGTGGGCTTTTCTTGCATACATTGCACGACAACTCCTAACAGGGTTGGAATCTCCTAACCAAGATTCAAAGTCTCCTAACAAGGGCTCATTGTACTAAATATTGTAATAGACTCCTAATAGGGTCCATCCTCTAATAAGGAATATTCATATTAGTGCATTATCTTGTGGGGATCATTCCCACTAGGGTTTTCCCTCTGATCATGGATTTCCCTAGTCAACATATCTAGGGTAATTGTCTATGTGAATCTTTGTGTGGTTGCTATTTACTTTGGTTGAATGGTTAAGTTTGTTTGAAGAAGATAAGTGTTTTAATTGTTCGATAACTGATTCACCCTTGAGCTCTTAGTTATCTTGGTGGACTATTATTTCTAACAATTGGTATCAAAGCTTCAGGTCCTTGAAGAAAAAGTTTAATAGCTTGGGAGATCCATGGTGAAATTGTTTAGGAAAGATTGTCCAAAGTTTGGTGGAACAAATTATGATTTTGGAAAGAAAAGATGAAGATACATTTGTTGTGTATGGGTCTAGGATATTGGATCTTGACAAAAACAACTAAGACAATCATTGAATAAAAGTACTTGGAAACTTGCACCTAGGTAGAAATAGATATTTTTATGTGTGACATGAGAGCTAGAGAAGCACTATTGACTTCCTAAAATTGAGTCCAATGAGGTAAAATCACTTTCTACTTCACATTTGATTTGGATAGCTTTGGAAAATAGTTGTGAAGGTGATGAACACTCTAAGAAGTTAAGGCTACAAAATTGGATTTGTGTGTTTCAAGATGCCAAGATGATGGAAGATGAATATGTAAGAACATATATAGGCAAGATATTAGAAATTACTACAAGTATTAAAGCTCAAGGAGGAACCAAGGATGATGGTGAAGTTATATGGAAGATATTGAAGACTCCAACACCACCATTCAAGTCAATAATTTAGATGATATAGTTGTTGATGTCATGCAATAATGATTTCACAAAGGAAACATTTAAAAGGCTTAAAGTAGTTGAGAATGAACCTAGACAACCTAAAGAATTGACCAGAAAAGAGATAGCTTTTAGTGCCTTAAGTATTCAACCTGACCTATCAAGGAGCACAAGTGCTAGAGGAGATTTTTCTAGTAACAGTAGATCCATATAAGACAAAAAGATTGATGAAACAATAGCCCTTCTGGTAACAAAAGAAAAAGGATCTAAGAAAATCTTTAGATGCTAGACTTGTGATGAATATGGTCATTATGCATCTAAGTGTCCTAAAAGGGAGAAAAAGTATAAGGGAAATAATAAGCCTAGAAAAGATAGAGATTGGTTGTATGAAAATGAAGATTATGCTTCTGATGAACAAGCATTGAGTGCTAGTGATGATGAAATTGGATTTGTGGCAATTAAAGAAGAAATTTTGATGAAGGTAGTGTTGGTATCACAGGATGAGAATAAACCTAATTGGATAATTGATAGTGGTTGTTAACTTCATATGACTAGTGACATGAACAATTTTGTTGACTTCAAAAGTCAGGATGGAGGAATTGTCAGAGTTGGGAACAATGCAACATATCAAGTAAAAGGTATTGGATCTATAACTCTTGATGGTAAAACTAATAATGAGAATGTATAATTTGTTGATGGTTTAAAGCACAATCTTTTGAGTTTTGGACAACTAGTAGACAAAGGTTATCTATTGCAATTCTCAGAAAAGACATGCATGATTAGAGATAAAGATGAAAAGGTAATTAGAATAGGAACTAGATCTAGAGGTAATTTATTTCAGTTGAATCCTACTAAAATGACATGCTTGGTTGCAAAGGTAGATGATAGTTGGTTATGGCATAAGAGATTCTATCATATGAAATTTGATAGAATTGTGAGGAAAAGTAGAATTTTTTCTATTAGAGATTTTCCAAAGATTGTAAAACCTACTAACAGAATTTGCAAGGAGTGTGTTTTGGCAAAACATAACATAACTTCTTTTCCCAAGAAAAGCTTTACCACTATAGAAAAGTTGGAGATTGTACACATAGATATTAGTAGTCCTACAAAGACTAGAGGATTTTATGGTGAAAGCTCTATTATGATTCTAGTTGATGATTTTTCTAGAATGATGTGGGTTGCATTTCTTACAGAGAAATCTGAGGCATTTTACAAGTTCAAGATATTCAAGAATAGAGTTGAGAATGAATCTAGTATGAAGATTAAATGTTTTAGATTAGATAGAGGAAGATAATTGACTTCAAATGAGTTTAACATGTTTTGTGAAGAAGATGGAATTAAAAGACAACTATCAACTTTGAGAACCCCTGAATAGAACAACATTAAAGAAAGAAGGAACAAGTTTGTTATAGAAGCTGCAAGAGCTATGTTAGCAGAGAATGATGTATCCAAGACATTTTGGAGAGAAGATGTGAATACTATAGTTTACACTATGAACAGAGTACACGTTAGGAAGGACACAAACAAGATATCTTTTGAATTGTGGTTTGGTTACTCACATACAATTAAGTATTTCAAAATATTTGGAAGTAAGTATTACATAAAGAGAGATGATGATATTGGTAAGTTTGATGCTAGAAGTGATGAAGGTATGTTTCTTGGTTATTCATTGAAACGCAAGGCTTACAGATGTTATAATTAGATAACTAAGACTAGTATGGAAAGTGAAAATGTGAGAATTGATGAGATGTTCAGAATACAAGAGAGAATAGTTGATTACAATTTAGATGATGATGTTGTTACTAAGCCAAGGAATGATGAGATATTTCTTGAGACTAACAATGATTTTTAGAATGAAGGAGAACCAAGGTAGGAATAAAGATTAGAACCTTCAGTAGAACCAAGAGTTGAGATAACAACTCCTACTTCAAGAAAGAACATGATGAAGAATCACCCATCTGAATAGATCATCGAAAGCAAAGACAAAGGTGTGATGACAAGAAGTAGAGTAAATGAAGAACTATGTTTGATATCTCAAGTCAAACCAAAAAATGCAAATGAAGCATGCAAAGATCATTACTAGAAAAAAGCCATGAAAGAGGATTTAGATCAAATAGATTAGAATGGAACATGGGAATCGGTCCCTAGACCAGCAGACAAGAATGTGATAGGAACCAAATGGGTATTCAAGAACAAGATGAGTGAACATGGAAAAATTGTAAGAAACAAAGCAAGATTGGTATGTAAAGGTTACTCATAGCAAGAAGGAATAGATTATGAGGAGACAAATGCTCTAGTGGGTAAAATAGAAGAAGTAAGACTATTTTTAGCCTATGCAACATAGAAGAAATTCAAAGGATATCAGATGGATGTCAAGTCAACATTTTTGAATGGAGAACTTGAGGAAGAGGTATACATTGAGCATCCTGAAGGATATCCTTTGATAGATAACGAGGATGTTATATGCAAACTAAGGAAAGCATTGTATGGATTGAGGCAATCACCCAAAAACTGGTATGCAAGGTTAGACAAGCATTTTCCAAAGCTCAAATATAGCAAAGGTATGGAAGATAACAATCTATATTAGAAAGAAATAGATGATGGTTTGATGATTTTGGTAATATTTGTTGATGACATTATTTGGAGGCAATGATGAAGAAAGAAAAAATATTGTAGAAGAAATGAAGAAAGAATTTGAAATGAGTATGATAGGAGAAATGAAATATTTCCTAGGATTGTAGATAGTATAGAATAAAGAAGGAATATTTATTTCTTAGACTAAGTACTTAAAGGAATTACTCAAAAGGTTTGGTTTGGAAATATGTAAACCTACTGGAACACCTATGGTAACTAGACACAAGTTATCTACAAAGGATGAGACACCTACTATTGAGAAGAAGAAGTATAGATCTATGATTAGAGGATTGCAATATCTGACTCACACAAGGCTAGATATAGAAAATGTAGTTGGAATTGTTGAAAGATTCTAGGATGATCCTAGAGAAGCACATTATGCAACGGTAAAAAGGATATTTAGATATCTAAAAGGAACTTCAAAATTTGGATTATGGTATGACAGAGCTAATGAATTTACTCTAAGTTATTATAATGGTGTAGATTGGGCAAGAAGTATGGATGACAAAAAGAGTACTAGTGGAGAAACCTTCTTTCTTGGAGGAAGATTGGTTTCTTGGTTAAGCAAGATGCAAGATTTTACATCTTAAAGTACAACAAAAGTAGAGAATGTTGTAGCAGTAAATAATTGCAATCAAGTTATTTGGATGAAATAGATGTTGAAAGATATAAGGATAGAAATCAGGAAACCTGTTGTTATACATTGTGACAACACAAGCATGGTAAATATGTCAAAGAATCTAGTGTTTCATTTGAAGGCTAAGCACTTTTCTATTAAGCATCATATGTTCAGAGAAAAAGTTACAGAAAAAGAAATCAGATTGGAGTATGTAAGCACAAAAGAGTAGATTACAAATATATTACTAAGCCTCTTCCCAAAGATATTTTTGAGTATTTATGAGGTATGATTTGGGTTATGACCCTTCCTACCTTAGAGTAGAAGATGCAAGAATGCATCAATCTAGGATAGCAAAGCACCACTATTTTTCTAGACTGGATGTTGATGCTTCCTATATGGGGGAGTATCTGTGATGGATAGAGTCATCTAAGACTCTTAATTGATATTGTTGCAAATAGAATATTTTGACACTCAAGCTGAATAAGTATCAGTTGATTACAGAGTTTGATGCAGAGATATTAGTTGCATAAACCTTCAACATTGATGTTAATGGGGGATAAGTTTGGCATGAAAAAAAAAATGCTAAATGGGGAGAAGTATTATGCTAAGAAGAAAATTTTGGTAGTATGTTGAGGAAGATATTTGACATAAGCACAATATCTAGGATAACAATTTGGTATAGAGAACATTGAGGTATATCAATGGGGGAGCATGATTAATGAGAAGGATTTGAAGATGGACAATCTTTTGTTGGTATTCATGGAACTAGATATTTTTCATCTATGTTTCCCTCGATGCCAAAGGAGGAGATTATTGGAAGATTAGAGAGATTTTTGGAAGATTGGTTTGATAATGATGTGTTACATTCATGACTAAGTTTTTCATTGATGTCAACATAGCATCTTTGTTGTCTTCTGTGGTATCTGACAAAAGAATAGTGGAAAGATAAAGTTGATACAAACAACTAGTTGATCATGAAAACCAATAAAGGTTATGGGAGATACTTCTAAGTATTTGGCATATGTAGTTAACATTAGAAGAAAAAATAATAAGTCTAGAAGAAGTTATGTAAGTTTTGGTGATATCTGTTCTAAGATAGGGTTTACAGAGGTATGTTCTAGTCAACTTGTTATATCTCTTAGTAGAGTTGATATCTTGAGAATCGAGGTTGAGGACATGGAGAATACATGTTGAAGATTATGTGGCTAAGCTTTCTCATCATAATTTTGCATGTACAAAAAGTTATTCAAGTTGCAATGCAAAATATTTGTGCTATCGCTAAGTGTAACATGTTTTTAATGTGGTCCTATAATAATTAATTGAGAAGGACTAACAACTGACTCAAGGAATTTTTTAATGGACTTGGTATAAAGGAAGGGTATTTTCCTTTATCATGGTATGGATATATGAAAATTATGAATATTTAGAAAGCAACAGAGAGTGCAGAATGTGAAGTTGAGTAGAGCATTGTAGAAGTGAAGGAAACTTCATTGTTGAGGTTTTGCCGAGTGATCCAAGGTTTGGTATTCAGATCCAAGGCTCATGACCTGGTCTACAAGGTCTGATAGTGATTGGTCTAGTTGAAAAGATAGAGGAAAGAATGAGGAAAGAAGAAAATAATAGTAAACTATTTGTTTGAATAGTGAGATCTTCTTGTAGCTGAAATTGTATGTTTGGGCAGTGGGCTCTTGTTGCATACATGTACTACAACTCCTAATAGGGTTGGAATCTCCTAATTGGGATTCAAAGTCTCCTAATAAGGACTCATTGTACTAAATGTTGTCATAGACTCCTAATAGGGTCCATCCTCTAACAAGGATTTTTCCTTTTGATCAAGGGTTTCCCTAGTCAACATATCTAGTGTAATTGTCTATGTGCATCTTTGTATGGTTGCTATTTACTTTGGTTGAATGGTTAAGTTTGTTTGAAGAAGATAAGTGTTTTAATTGTTCGATAACTGATTCACCCTCCACCTCTCAGTTATCTTGGTGGACTATTGTTTCTAATAGTTGAGTGATCAAAGAATGCTGAGAAATTAGTGCAAGCTGAGTGATCAAAGCATGACGAGCATAAGTTTCTAGATAATACATGCTGAGTAATATGTCTAGTTAGTGCTGAGTACTAGTATGTGCTAAGCAGATAGTATGTGTCAAGTCACTCTAGTACCAAGTAGTCTATACATGCCGAGTGATTTAGGTGCCAAGTAATAGTTAGTGCTGAGTTCTGCAAAAGCTGAGTTACAACATTGAGAGCATGGTGAAGGTCAAGGATCAAAGCCTTTAGATGCCGAGTGAATTGTTTTTGGCATAGTTGTTTGTTATGAACAAACTCCAATGTAAGCCATTTTTGGTTGACATAATCATGAATTTATGATTATAGAGATAAGTATGGAGTCATATTATGAATCCTTGTGCAATACATGCAACCAATCGGATTAAGGAAAATATTAAGCAGTGATAAGGATAAAAAAAACCATTGATTCTAACCTAACCCATCTCCACCTATGTTTATTTAAGCAAGGAAAAACCATAGGGAGTTTAACGATGCATAAGGAGATGAATGCTAAGAGTTTAGAAGGCATTCATGGTGGATATGATGGCTGTTATAGAGTTATGCAAAATAGAATCAGTCTAGAGGATTAGAGACAAGAAATGAGGGGATTATAAAGGATCAAGATACAATCAGTAAAGATGAGATCTAATATCAAGCAGAAAGGTGCTAATCAAAGATTAGGTGCTAAATCTTTCTAATAGGTGATGCAAAGTAAATCTCTTAACCAAATAGTCCTAATAGGCTACTGCAAATCTCTTAACTGAATGCTTAATACTCAT
This sequence comes from Cupressus sempervirens, assembly GCA_028749045.1. NCBI lineage: Eukaryota > Viridiplantae > Streptophyta > Pinopsida > Cupressales > Cupressaceae > Cupressus > Cupressus sempervirens. The sequence continues at coordinate 334,499,034 of CM053790.1, forward strand.
CTTTAGCAAGGTGAAACCCAAAAACCTATGTAATCCTTTAATAGGGAAGACCTCTCATAGGGTAGATTATAGCTTATCATCAAAAATTTGTAGCCATAATTGGACACACTTTACAACTACAGTAGTGAAGATTTTTGGGTATCATCCCCATCCCAGTTTTAACTTCTTGTTGGAGGGTTTATGGGAAACCAATTTATTATGTTAAGTGTTATTTACTTTATGCTATGGATGTGATGCATGTTAAGTTATTTCAATTTATATGTAAAGTTATGAGATGGATGTTGGTGATATGTTTTAGAATTTTTTTTTTAAAGTGCTGATTCACCCCTCCTCTCAGAACTTACTTTCGCATTGTTATTTCCAACAATTGGTATTAAAGCCTTATTCTCTAGAAAGGAAAGTTTTATAGCTTTGGAGGTAAGATCTTGGAGATGGAAGTCTACAAGTTGGGAAAGACTATTAAGAATTAAAAGATTGAAATATAGCTTGCCCTAAATCAACACAAGGAGGCAAGAGATGAATTGCATAATTCATTGAAGAGAAGGAAAGAGATAGCTATTCAACATGATGCCACTCAATATCAAGAAGTAGACACTAGTAGATTATTCAAATATGGAAACTCAGAAGAGTTTGATGTAATAATTGCATATCTGATGGAAAAGAATGGTGCCCTAAGTAAAGAAGTCAAGAACCTAAAAATAGAACAAGAAGTTCAATCAATATTGTTGAGTGAGACAACTGAACTGAAGAAGATAAAGCCATAATTGAAGAAGAAAAAAACACTATTGGCTAACAAACTTGAAGATACAACATCAAATGTGCAAAAGCTTGCAAACATGCAATTGGATATAATGAATCAACTGATGATTACAAATCAAGAACTAAATAGGAAAGAATTTGAGATTACAACTTTGGAAACACGAAATACCTTACTGCAAAATGAATTGAATATTGAAAACGAAAAGCTTAATAAGCCTAGTGAAGCCATCAAGTATTCGAATAATTGATGAAAGCACCAAGGTCAAAAAATGACACTTCTGATTTGGGATATTCTACCATTGAGCAAGGAGAATCATCTAGGAGTGGTGAACAAAGGAACAATCAAGGAAAGTAAAAAAAATCCACTTTTCATCACTATGGAAAATTGGGTCATACATCAAATGTTTGTAGGAGCAACACTAGAAATCAAGACCCTAAGAAGAAATTCAAGGGACACTATCACAACTACAAGAAGAAATTATATCACACATACAAATGCAGGACCAAGACCACCAACACTTAGAGATTTGAAGGTTATTGTTACAATTGTAAGAAGTATGGACACAAGGCATATGAATGTAGATCCAAATCCATGTGGACATCAAACAAACACAAAAAGGCACACCATAATGGAAACTCTTATGATTGGGATTACAACACAAGGTGCAATTATCACTATTTCCAAGAATATGGTTACATTCCTAAAAAAATCATAAGAACACATTTTGAGGTAACTACAAAAAATGGTTGAATGAGTTTGGATGTTTTAGTTTTCTTAAGGTTAGTCATGTCAAAAGAAACTATCCAACTTGATCACTTGTATGAAGAAATGAAGGAAACAAAGGAAAAGAAAAGGTTAATGCTAAAAATGTGAAGATGTAGATGAACAAGACATGAAGAAAGAAGGAAGATTGTAGAACAACAAATGTAGATGAGGTTACTTCATCCAATGGATTAGGTGATCATATAACCCCCAACTAGGAAATCAATGGTATGTGTGGAAATGACATTTTAAAAGTTATATTATGCATAAGTTCCAAATATATAAGACCTCAAAAGATCATAGTAGCATGAATTAAGATGCAATGAAGTGATTAGAACCAAGAGAAAATCTATCTTTTTGTTGTTTCCTATGTTGTTGCCGAGCATGAAAAGAATTTATAGTTGTTGCCAAGCATGAAAGGATTTGTAGTTTTTGCCACATAATGTAGATATGGTAGTGTGAGCCAAGCTTGTTATGTTAGTCAGGTATGTTGAAAATCCTATGATACCCTAATTTACAACTATGTAAGCATTGAGAAATTAATGCCAAATTTGAAGGGTTATATAGTCAAATTTTGACTCATTTGCACCTATCAGAGTTTGAACAGCACAAAGAGAATGAAGGTGAATTTAAAAATGAGATTCAAGTGTTTGTGAACCAAATTCAATCACAACTCAAAATTTTCATCAGATTTAAGAGGTATTTAGCTTGTATTAAGTTATCTTGTGTTGTTTTTTGCAAACCCTAGGAAGTAAAAATGGTAGCTAGCTCCTCTAAAATAGTTAGGAAAGATGCGAATGAAGTTTTTAATGTTTAATTAATTAGTAATGATGTGAGACAACCCCCATTATAAGAAAATCCTAAGATTGTGTATAAGGGAGATCCGTTTGGTGCGTTATTCACAATACGACCAAAGGTCTTAATGATTTAGGATGTGAGATGTTGCTACACTAGAAAGATTGGAGAAGTTTGAGACATGGAGATCAGAGAAACCTACTAGAGGTTATGTGATAATGGAATTTTGGAGGAAAATAAGATCGTTGAGTGAAAAGAGTTCACAGGTGCCCTAGAATTTCCTCAAGATTTCAAAACTAAATGGATCAAAATTGTGTTGAGTCGTATACATGACAATCAAATTTGGTTAGAGAATGGACCAATAAAAATTGCAAAAAAGATTGTGCATAGAGTATTAGGGTACCCTACCCTAGATAGATCAAAGAGCATGCAGAGTAATGCAAAGGAGGTTATTTAGAAGAACTCAGGTGGCATATGAAATAGGTGAGGGATATCAATTGATACAATTTTGGACCCTTTGGTAGCCTTCACAACCAGAGTTATAGCTCACAAATTCTTTTAGTCAACCCAACTGAATAGTGTTTATTGTATGGCATTTGATTTGGGTTATAAAATTCTAAAGAGAAACCATTCTTGTGACCTAGTCGAGTTGCAACTTCAACAATTGTCAAAAAATTTGGAAGCCATCAAGAAGGCCAAAATTGCATACTGTAAGTTTGGATCTTTGATTGTTTGTATCTTTTTCTATGTGCACATTCCCTACTTTTGGTAAAGTTTCTTTAAAGACAAACATATTAGTAACACAACAAATTGTAGAGTTCACTGAGCAACTTGGAGATAATTTTGAGTCAGTAATGAGTAGCTATTTTGAGGATTTCAAGAAATCCATGAAGTAAACATTGAGGATTCATGTATCATTAGTGGAACAACATTACAATGATGTGTGTTTCCTAGTTGATGGTTAAAGCCCTTGCTATGTGCAATTAATGTGGATGAAGCCTCTATATAGCTCCATTGGCCAAGGGAATTTCCAAGGATGCCACATCTTTTGAAAACTATGATGAGGATAAATCAAGAATAACAATAAATTTACGAAATGCCTTAGTAATAAGAAAGATGAACAAGATTGTAAACAAGCTTACAGAGAAGTTTGGTGAAGGTGGTGAGGAAGCAAAAGAAGAAGAAGAAGAAGAAACAAGGTCAAGTACCTTTGGAACTCACACAAGGTTTGGGTGAAGATGTTGATGTAGAGGGTGTTGAGGAAGAAAAAGTTGAGGAAGAACTTAAAGTTTTTGAGAAGAAGAAGAAAGAAAAGAAACAGGTAGTGGAGAAACCAAAGAAGACTGTGAAGTAGTCTCAACAAATTCCAACTATAACTTTAACTAGGTTAAGTACTAGGGCAGCTACTGCATAGGCTAGATAACAAACAAAGCCTAAAGGAAAAAGAGCTAATGTCACAGCAGAGCAGAGCTAGCTTGATCAATTTTTTTTCAAGAGATTGAGGAAGAAGTACAAGCTATAAGAGGATTTAGATGAGGAGAAGAAAAAGTCTGATGACTTGATTCAATTCAAAGTGTTAAGCCACAATCACTCTTCTAAAATTGATAACTTGTGCAAAAATATTAAGACCAATGTAGATTTCTTAGGTTTTGCACATGTTGATTTTGATAACTTAGGAAGTGTATTGAAAAATAATATAGAGGAAGCCATATATGACATGATGGTAACTTTTAAGACCACTCCTCTAGAGATTGCCAACTCGTTACCAAAGAGTTTATATGAAAGTGTTAAGCAAAAGTGTGAATTCAATTTGAATACTAAAATAAAAATTAGGGAAACTACTTTAGCCCAAGTGATTCCTAAATTAGATAAGCAGATGATTTCTAAGGAAATGGAGAAGCACACAAGGAAATTTTCTCCCAAATACCAAGCATTCCATATTTTAAAGAAGCAAATAGAAGATGTGGTCACCAAGAGTACATCAATTTGGAAATCTATATATGGGTTATCCACTAAAGCAATAACTAAGAAAGGTGAGCAAATGGCAAAGGAGCAACAAAAGATAGTTGAGGCAGCTCAGACTATGCAGGAAATGGAGAAGATTACTGAAGACTAGTCTTCTTGTCTTTTGTATTTTCGTCTTTCTGGCTTTTGGCTTTGGGACAGGATTTTTATATTCTATTTTAGTTTCTTTGTTTTCTGGCCTTTCTGTGGGCCTTTGTTTTGGGCTAGGCCTTCGGGCTTTTTTCAGCTGTTGGACCTCTATTTTGGTTGGGCTTCTTTTGCTTATTATTAGCCTTGTTTTTTGTAAAACTTATGGGTTTCAGGATCCCTTAAAACCTATTTATCTTATCAAAAACTAAGAAAGGTGAGAAAGAAGTGGAAGATATTGAAAAAGAGAACACAATCAAGGAATTTACTAAGGAGGGAACTCAAGGAATATTAGAGGAAGCCATAATTGGAGAAGAACAACAAGATGTAAAGGTGTCAAGTATCAGTCCCCCACATGATGAACGAGAGAGTTAATAAGACTCAGTGAGCATAAAGGATGTTCCTAATACTAAATTACAAAATGTAAACCATTGGACTGAGGATGATTTGAAGAAAACACTACAAGACTCTACCAATGCAACAATCTTATCTAGTAATCCAATATTGGTGAGAGTGGATGAGATACAAGCGACATAACTTGCATTTGCAGGGGAGAAGAAATAAGACACATCAAATATTCCCCCACAACCTATAGAGGTAAAGGAAAATGAATCAGAAGATCTAAATATAGATCAAATTATAAACCTTGAACATGAAGATGTTACAACAAAGAAACCATTTGCAATGCCAATAGTTGTCATTCAGATGAAAGAGGTGGAAGCATAACCTACAGGTATATCAATGCCAAGCCTACATAGTCTAGGTTTACCAACTCTAGAAATTGTTGACAAGGATGGAACACAAGTGAACAAGGGTAAGGAAGAAATTCCTATACCTATTCCACCATTATAGGGTGAAGTTCAACAAGAAGGAGAAAATATTGAAGAGGATAAGTTGACTATTGCATATTAGGATAAAATTTCCATATAGACACTGGTCACTTTCCAACCTCTAGATCTCCTATTAGTATTTAAGCTCTTCAGAGGCCTAGTACATAAGATACTCCAATGAAAATATTAGGGCTAAGTTCCAACACACCCAAGAGTATTGATGTTACATTATTTGAGGATGTAAGCTTAGATGAGGTGATGAAGCTACCAAAGTTTGATTTGAATACAATCACCTTTGAAGAAATGAGCATTCTTCAAGATGCTCTACAAAGGAAGAAGAGGCAAGAAATCTTAAGGAAGGAACTTAAACAAAAGAAAGTTTTGCATGAAATCAAAGACATTTAATAGTGTATATTGTAACCTTTAATAGGGTTGGCCTTTAATAGGGTATCACTTTAGAAGAGTGAAAATTATTATCATATTACTAATGGTTTTTCCCAAATTGGATTTCCACGTAAATCCTTGTGCCAAATTGTGTGAATGAGTTTGTGATATTTCATGTTCACATGTCTACAAAGCTATGTTGAACTAGGACAATGACCTACTAAGTTAAGGTGTTGAATATTCTAGTAGATGCATGCATGATATGGTTTTATGGACATGAATCTATTAAGCACTAAAAAAATTTATTTGTACATTTGGACCTTGGATAAATGATTCGCCCCCCCTCTTAGTTACTCTAAAAAATTTCAACAATTGGTATCAGAGTAGTCGGTGCTTGTGAGGAAATATTTTTAAGGTACTAAAAGCTAAAGATCAAGATGTATAGAAAGAAGGTGCCCAAACTAAACAATGAAAACTTTCGTGTAAGGCAAAGTTTGATGAAGCTACATCTAAGAGGACTTGGAGATTATGCATAACCTAGAAATTAACACTGAGCATATTGATCCTACTGGATTGCCTACTACCAATGATCTAAAAAAGAAGAAAGAACATAATCAAGAAATGTTAAAGCATGGATATGCTCTAAGATACTTAGAGTTTGATGAAATCAAAGGATGTAATTCTACTAAGAAGATGTGGAATGCTATAGAGACGATCTATGGAGGAGACAAGAATGTTATTAGAGCTAAAGCTAAAAGTCTAAGAGGAAAGTTCAATGACATGATAATGCAAGAAGGTGAGACTATAGTCCAATATTTTACAAGAATCAAAGATGTTGTGAATGCTATCAGAGGAGCAAATGATGTTATTGAAGATGAGACTATGGTCAAAAAAGTATTGAGAACCCTACTACCTATCTATGTTATTAGATTCTCTACCATTAAATAACTAAGGTGTGTTCCTAGTAGCAATCTAACCCTTGAAGGACTAATGGGTAGACTTACTACTTTTGAACTTTTTAAATTTTGATAATTTCAAAACTAAAAATATTGAATTTGCTTACAAAGCTAAACTAACACTAAAAAGACCTAATGAGAAGAAGGAGAAGGTCAAGCATGTTTCTAGTGATAGTGATATATATAATGATGATGTAGAAGAGCTTAGAGCATTGCTAGCTAGGAGATTTCATAGAGGCAAAGGGAAATACAAAGGTAAGTTACTTATCATGTGCTTCAATTGTAATGAGGTTGGTCATATTGCTGCAAGGTGTCTAGAGAAGAAGAATAATATAAGTGGAGATAAATACAAAGGTAAAAGAGATGAGAACAAAAATGACTATAAAGAAAAGGGAAAGAAGTCTTGCTACATTGCTAAAGAGGAAACAAGAGATGGATTTGATGACCATGATGATGAAGTTGTATATGTTTCTATGAAAGATGATTCTAATGAAGATTAGAAAACTGCATTGATATCTTATGTGAACAAAAGTGATAGATGGGTCATTGATAGAGGATGTTCACATCACATGACTGGAGAAAAAATTAAGTTCATACCATTGAGTATTACAAAGAAAATAATGTTATATTTAGTAATGTTGCACCCTATCTAATAAAAAGTAAAGGATAAATAAAACCGATAGAAAAGATCATGTATGCCAATGCTTACTATGCAGGACTTAACTATAACTTGTTGAGGGTGTCACAATTGAATAGTTTAGGTTACAAAGTTGAATTTGATAACAAGAAGGCTAAGATCTGTGGCATTTATGGAGAACCAATTGTAAATAAAGAATAGACTAGAGGTATCTATTTTATCTTGACATGAATGATGCTACTTGTCCTATTGTAGAATTTGATAATGTATGGCTATGGCACAAGAGGTTATGTCATACTAACTTTGATAACTTAGTCAATATCAATAACATGAAAAGAGTTAGAGGTTTTCCATAATTAAAGAAACCTAATAATGTGATTTTCAAACAATGACAATCAGGCAAGATGAAAAAATCTAGTTTTAAAAGTAAGACCCACTCCTGAAAAGAAATTCTAGAATTAGTTCATACTGATTTGTGTGGACCAATTGATGTGCAAAGATACAAAGCTGACAAGTACATTATCCTATTTGTTGATGATTATTCTAGGATGATGAAAATTCTATTTTTGAAAGAAAAATTTGATGCTTTTCAAATGTTTAAGTGGTACAAAGCAAGAGTTAAAAAGTAGACTGGCAAAAGCTTGAAATGTTTGAGATTTGATAAAGGTGGAGAAATTCATCAAATGAGTTTGAGATATTCTATAATGATAGATGAATTAAAAGAAAAATTTCTACACCTAGGACCAATCCATAAAATGGGATTGTAGAAAGGAGAAAAAAATCTATAATGGATTGTGCTATAACACTAATAATGGAGAAAAATATTGCTTTGAAATACTGGAGAGAAGCTATAGGTACAATTGCATATGCCCTAAACTAAGTACAAGTCGGTAAAAATTCCATACCTTTCAAACTATGATATGGATACTCACCCAATGTAAAATATTTTAAGGTATTTGGAACCAAATGTTACATTATTAAGGACAACATAAATGGTAGACTTAATGCTAAAAATGAAGAAGGTGTATTCCTAGGCTATTCCACAATAAGTAAATCTAATAAGTGTTTAAATACTAACACTAAAAAAGTTTTGGAAAGTGCAAATGTGAAATTTGATGAATATATAGAGGTATGTGAATCTAAACCTAAGAAGGAACCAAAAGAGTACAAAATCTTCATCTACTACTATGAAGACGTGAATGCTGATGAAGCTGTGAACTAAGTTGTAAATCAACAACAAGTATTAGTGATTGCCAAGTCACATATAATGGATGCTAAGTTGCATTAAGGAATAAAGTTGGATTCATAAATCAAGTTGCATTCAAGAACTACGGTAAATTATGATACTGAGATTGGTGTATATGAAAGGAATATTAATTTTTTAGATAGAGAAGTGCACAATGACTAAAGTTGAAAGACCCATTGAAGAAAGAAGAATTTAAGAAAGAAGAGAATAACCAAGATTGCCAAAGTATGTTAGAAGACATCATCCCATTAAAGAAATTATTGGAGATAAAGAAGCCAGACCAATGACAAGGAATAGGTTGAGAAGTGATACATTTTTTTTGAGCATGCATGAACCTAAGTTAGTGAAGGATGCATTAGAGAATGAAGACATGAGTAAAGCCATGAAAAAAGAGATTGATTAGATTAAGAAGAATAAAACATGGACTCTAGTATCTAGACTAGAGAATAAGAATGTAATTGGAACGAAGTGGGTGTACAAAAAAAAACTAGATGAGAATGGTGAAGTCACAAGGAATAAGGCAAGAATAGTTTTCAAAGGATATACACAAGAAGAGGAAATTGATTATGGAGAGACATTTCCCCCAGTTGCAAGATTAGAAGGAGTAAGAACTCTACTTGCTTACTCTGCATACAAAGGTTTTAAATTTTATTAAATAGATGTAAAGTTAACATTTTTGAATGGTATATTAGAAGATGAGGTTTACATAGAAAAATCAAAAGGATTTGTTGATCCAAGCAGAAAGAAAATGGTATGTAGATTAAAAAAATCTCTATATGGCTTAAAGTAAGTTCCAAGAGCATGAAATGAAAGGCTTCACAATTATCTTGTGAAGATTGGTTTTGAGAAGACTAACAATAACAAAAATATGTACTTGAAGATAGAAGAAGGTAAAGGGATTTTACTAGCTGAAATCTTTGTTGATGATATCATATTTGGAGGAAAAAATGTATTGTGTAAGACATTTGCAAATGAAATGAAGAAAGAGTTTGAGATGTCTATGTTTGGAGAGATAAAGTTATTTGTTGGTTTGAAAATATATTAGATGAAATATGGTATTTACATCACTTAGTCTAAATATGTAAAGAAAATATTGAAAACTTTTGGTATGAAGGATTAACAGAATCATGAGATACTTGAAAGGAATAAAATACTATGGTCTATACTACAAGAAGAATGATAAGTTTGAATTAAGAGCCTATACAGATGTTGATTGGGCTAGAAACATTGATGATAGAAAGAGTACAAGTGGTGGAGCATTTTTCTTAGAAAAAAAATTGGTCACTTGGACTAGTAAGAAACAAAATTTTATATCACAATCTACTATTGAAGCTGAATATGTGGTTGTTGTAGTGAATTGTACAAATGTGGTATGGATCAAACAACTACTCAAAGGAATGAAATTTTTTTTTATTGAACCTGTGGTACTTTATTGTGACAATACATGTGATCTAAACATATCAAAGAACCCTATGATGCACACAAATAAAAAGTACATTGTAATCAAGTATCATTACTTGAGAGAGTTGGTTCAAGACAAAGAAGTGAGATTGGAATATATGAATACAAAAGAATAGGCACCTGATATATTTAGAAAGACTTTACCTAAAGATGCACATAAATATCTTAGAGGCAACCTAAGGGTGATACCCCTATATCCAAAGTTACTTAAGAAGCAAGAGTAGTGCCCTACATCAACCGAGTAGAATGTTATATTTTAAAATTTGATGCAATGGATCTTATTTTAGGAGCTACCTAAAGAATGAAGGAGCTCAATAAGAAGATTTACAATCACATGTAGGGTGAAAAAGAGAGAACTTGAATTGATTATATTTGCATGAATAGATGACAAGTCTTTGGCATTGTTGTCAAAGAGGAAGATATAAGAAAGAGGAACATATATTGATAGAGGGAGAGATTTCAAAGATATTAATTTTCTTTTTGGTATTGTTGTTGGTATTGGTTTTCCATCAATTCCAAAGAGGGAGATTATAGAAAAGAGATTGTTTGAAGTGTAGAACCTTTCATGGAACAATCAATATTTTGTCAATGATGTCAAAATTGCTACTTGCTAGAGAGACAACTACTTTTTGGACTAAATGCTATCATTTGTTTGATTGATGAAGACAATTTGAAAATATAAGATAACAAGAGTGCCTAGAGAAAGGTTGAGTTATTTAGTGTATAAAAGGAGAACTAAGACCAAGCATGACATTGATGATGTTATGTATTATTGATCTACTTAAGGCTAAAGTAAATTATTACTTAAGCTAAGCCAAGAAGAAGTGTTTTCATAAAAAGTCTCTACCAAGCCTAGCTAAGAAAATAGTATAAGATGAGCAAACTTAGATTAGGCCAAGTAGAATTTAGTAAGTGTTGAGTGTCAGTAAAATTTAGTTAGTACCAAGCATTAGGGAAATAACAATGATGACTAAGCTAAAAAGACTTAGTTGATGTCAAGCAACCCAGTGTTGGTCAAGCATCAGAAGACTGTTATTGCCGAGTGAATAGTGTAGATGTTGAGTGATAGAAAAAAGAGTTTGATCAAAGATTTGACAAATTTGAGCTGACTAATTTGACTTCTTGAGTTGTGTGGAGTGTGTGGAAGATAAGTATGATGAGCTAGTAGCATAAAATTCAAGATAAACCATTTTGAGTTGAATTCAAAGAGGATTATAGAAGAAATTTCTAGAAGGGACTAGAATGGAAAAGTGGGTAGATTCATTGAATCTTACTTAACCCTAAAATGGATGATTATGGTTAAATAAAAAAAATCGAAATTCTCTATTTATAGAAATAGTAGGCCCGAAGAAAAGGTTTTCATGAGTGAGAACCTAAGAAAGACAAGAAGTCTAGGGTGTTGGTTCATATGGTTGCCAAATAGAAGAAATTGCAATTGGAATACAAATCAAGAAGGCTTAAGAGGATGAATGCCTAAAGGGTGAACAAGCAGTTAGAGATGAAGAGTATGAATGCCAAGCAAAATGGAGAATTAAACTAGAGATCTGTAATCTACAAGTGAGTTGCATTTTATTATTAGATCAAGTCCTATTGTTACTTTCTAACAAATATATCACTTTGGATAAATCCTTTGGATTAAGGTTAGCCTAATAGTCATTTATAAATCCTTTAACTAGGTGACATTCTAATGGAATGTTTTAAAGTCCTCTAATAAGGTTCACTCCTAATAGGGTGATTGAAATCCTTTAACCAAGTCACATTTAATAGTGTGTATTATAACCTTTAACAGGGTTAGCCTTTGATAGGGTATCACTTTAGAAGAGTGAAAATTGGCAGTGTTAGCCTAGTTTTTCACATTCTAAAGGATTTTTAGAAATTTATGGTAAAAATCCAGGTTGACCATGGAAATTAGAGGTTATATGCTTTAAATTGTGTTTTCCCTAGCTTCTTTTGTGCCCTAGGTTAGAAATGTGGTTTACCCTATTTTAAATTTTCAAAATATACGAGCCAAACTATAGTAAAGTCGTAAATACTTTCAAAAATGCCTAAAAGTTTTCACATGCCATTTATTTTATTCCTTTGAAAATCTTTAACCCAAGTGTTTGAGTCTGTTCCTAACCTTGGTTGGATTTTGGTTATGTTTTCCTTGTGTTTTGCCTTTAATATCCTAAGCTGAAGTCAATTATATTTACAATAATTGGATTTGGGAAGATCAACAATTGTCTCTTTCTCTCAAAAGGAAGATGCGTATTATTTTAAAAAAGTGAGGAAGTGACTGAGTGACACTTGTCCTAGTGGGTCCCTTTTAGAATTGTAAAGAGGAGTATATTTTCTGAGTCATTGATCAAATCAAGATCAAAGGCTATTGCATTCTCACTTAATAAAGTTGCACATAATTTAACCAAAATTACAATGCAAATTTTGACACATGAAGCATGGTGGGCTTGAGTTAGCCTTGAGCCGCAAGTTGAAATGTGACAGAACTAGTTAGCATACTATAAAGTTCTGATTGGTTGATACTGTTGAATTGGATAACAGGTTTATGTTCTCATGAATAACATTGATCATGTGTAGATCTCATGAATAAAAAAATGTTTAACCAAAGAGAGAATACAAAAAATTGCCACATGTACATGGGGGCTATACTTTGCTTAAAATTATAGATAAATTTTTGAGTCATTGATTAAACATTAGATTAACGATTACCGCTTTCTCACTAATAAAGTCACATACTTTTTAAGTAAAGTGAGATAGTGAGACATGTGGCATATTTCAAAAAGGATGGTGTGGACATTTAAAATATAGAACAAAATAATCCGATCATAATGGATATACACCCAGATTTCAAAGTTATAATGTGTCTAAAAATATGACTACTATCAAGTTTAATACCGATCAATGCCAGTTCGTGTGGAGGGAATGTTTCATAAAACATGAATTTTCATTAATTATTAAATACCAAATGATAAAACCATCAGAATAGAACAAGAATCCAATAGATTGTTTCTTTTTCAAGTAGTGAAGTGTTGAATTCCAGAATTACAAGAATTTTGTGGGTGAGTATAGATATCCTTTAATCATTTAAGGTTTTGTTCTCTAAGATTGTTTTTAAGTGTTAAGGATGCCTTCACGATGATATTTTTCTAGGAAGGAAAGTTATCAATAGAGAAATGTGCATTATGATTTTTTAGAGCAATTACCTTAGTCAACAAATGAAAAAGAAAAAGGGAGGGAATTGGTTCCAAAAACCCTAGGTTGCAAACTTGTGAGCGTTTGTATGAAAAATACAACTGGTTAAGGGATTTAGAGACATCTCTTGAGGGTTTGGAGTTCTTCAAAAAATGGTTCTCAAAGAGAAATCTGGATACCCCTTTGAGCAATGTTTAGCAATTTGACATTGGCAAGTTAGTGATTCTTGGGGTATTTTTCGATGATGATCTCTTAACTTTGATTGCAAAAAGATATGATCCTATATCTAAATTAGTCAATAATCATGTTGGGGAAAATTTATTCAAGGTTACACCAAAAATAATTAGGGAAATTTTTCTTTTAAACCCTAATCAATAATTACTTGAATCAATTGATTTTGAAGACCTAGAAACTAGGTACAAGGCTCAAAAGATGTATTTAAGGAAGGGGCTATTGCAAGAACATTTTGTCAAGATAGGATAATTACCCTCAATTACACCAAATACTTCAAAGCCATTATTGAAACAATACTTTAATCCTAGAACACAATCACTATATTCTCTCTCTGTAAGATTTTTGGAATGGATGAACAAGATCACATCCAAGGCTCTATTGTTTTCATCATGGCTCAAACATTACAATATGTTATGAGCTCAATCTTTGATTTTTCCACCTACCTAGTCGAGGAGATTCATAATGGGCTAATAGGTATAAGTAAGGCCAAAATAGAAAAGCCTTTCTACTAGTATTCCATGCTCATGTACATTTGTCTATATAAAGGACACTTTGCTTTTTCTAAAGAAATGAAGTTGGAGAATAAGAGGGATGGAGAAAGATTACCAGTCCAACTATGAAGTGCTGATATGACATGGGAGGTCATATATACCAGCTTTGTAAGATTTGATAGATATTTTGTCTCCAAGATGAGGATTTTATTGGCTGGAGATGGTTCTAGAATACCTCAATCACTATTATAACTAATTAAACCAAAGGATTATGCAAGAAGGTAAGTCACAATTGGGGAGACATTATCCCATATGAAGTCTCAACTATTTTAAGAATATATGATTTCCAAAGAAAGCCCCATGTTCTACCTTACTAGGTGCCCTTGAAAGTAAGAATTGTAGAGATCTTATGGTAGATAGGAGTACTTGAAGAGGTAGAGCTCGTAGGCCGATCAAGAGGTACAATCTTCCTAGGTTTCACTATTGTTCATAACTTTGTAATCACTAAGGGGGGTTGGAAGAACTTTGAATTTTTTTTATTTTGGATAAATATCAAATGGCATAATCCGATTCCAATTTTATAGACCCTAAGGGTTTTTATGATATATTCAAAGAAAGGACTAAGGTCAAATCCGATGAACATTTTGTATGTTTCCTAGAGGATATAATTAGGAATGAATATATTTTGCAAGAAAAAGAAGTTAGAAAAGAAAAATGGAAGTACATAGTAGGGTCCTTGAGTTTATTAATGCCTTTGAATCAAAATATAGCCCCCTTGCTGATAAAAAATATTGTGGTACTAGGATAGATATGGTTATGGGAAATTTTGTTAGTTTTATGCGAACCTTAAATATAAAGAAAGCAATCCTAACCTAGATTTATCCAAACAAGGTAACTGATGTAAAAACTAGATTGGATAATAGGATAATCATATCACCAAGCCAATAGACATTACAAAGAAGACCTGGGTATATGGTGACAAAGAGTGGATAGCTCATACCTCTTTATAAGAGATAATTTTCAGAGAGCCCACCTATTGCACTTGCTACCAAGAGACAAAAAATAGAACATGGTTCTTCTTCAAAGGCTAAAGAATATTTCCCCCACACAATCTCTCCTTTGTATAGAAGATGAAATATCCTTGAGGGAACAACTAAAATAAATGGGAGGGGAGAATGATATTGTAATTATCAAAATAGATATAGAGGAAGAAGTTGCAGAGGAGCCCCCTATGCCTGCATTAGCCCTCACTGTGGAAGATTTTAGAGGAAAAAAAATAGATCCTATGGTGGAATAGGATTCTAAAAAATTCTTAGATGATGAAATTTTTTTGAAGTCCATTGCATTCACCCAATTTTTTGGAGAAGAAACATTAACAATTTTGAGGCACAACACAAAATAATTAAAATAGAGTGACCTAATAGGAAGGACTCTAAAATAGAAGAATAGGTAAAAGTTGACCTTATAGAAGAATTTGCACATATAACCCCAGAAGGGGGTAGGAAAATACTAAAGGAATGAAATGATCCTTAACTCAGTCAAGAAGGAAAAAGATGCCTAGTTTAAGACTGAGGAAGAAGTCTTACAATCCCATAAAGGGTTAAAGTATAGTGATAACCTTTAGGCCTTGGTGATGTGGTCCATCCAAAAAATAGACAAAGAGAGAACTCAAGAAGTTTTAGATTCAAAGCATAGAAGAAGCCTTATGGTCTATAGGGCAGACGAGATGGAGAGTGATTGAGTTGTTAGGATGTCCAAAAAAATAGTAGATTTTGGGCTAGTAGTTTCTGCTAAAGATAAAAATAAATTGCTAGAGTTAAATGCTAAAATTGAAAAGGTGCTAGAGGCATATGAAGAAAGAGGGAATAAAATAAACTAGATGGAAAGAATGATTACTCAATTGGAGAGACAATTGGGGAAAAGAAAAGCAGGAGAAGGATCAAGTAAACCCAAAATTACTTATCCTCATCCTCCAATTGCACCTTTCAATAAAAATCCTATTATAGAATTGCCAGCTACCCCACAAGAACCCTAATTATACACAGTTGAAGAGTTTGAAGAAAAAAAGAACAAATTATGGGCCGTGCATGTGGAATTGGACGTTTAGTATGAAGATAAAATAAGAAATATAATTATATATCTAGTAGATAGGATAGGTTGGCCTACATTTTTTGAAAAACTATCAAAATTAATAAATATATGGAATGTAATGAAAAGTAATGAGGCCATTTTGAAGCCAATTGTGAAAAAATGGAATAGTAGGGATAGTGATGTCACTATATTATGTTATTGAGTCATTAGTCTTTCTTGTGAACAAGTAGAAAAAAATTGATATGACTAATGGCCTCTCTGATTTTGATAATGAGAGAATTGTGCTAGATAGGAGAGATATAAATTATTTTTCAAAATATCTTGGTGAAAGTTTTGGGATTTTCCCTCATGCACTTAAAGTTGTGGATAAATTGAAAGATAAAGAAGAATTGGCTAAGGAATTGGATGATTTGATATGCATTAGAATCAATAAGGTCATAAATGGAAAGGATCACATATGGTTTTCTAAGACAACTAATGAAATTGTGAAGGTACAAATATTTTTTGATTCTTGTAAAAAGGATTTTGAACTTTAATTGGCTAGATGATTCACTTTTCAACAAGTGGATGTTGGATCTTGCTCAAGAAAATTAGTTGATATCTAAAGAAACTGATGAAGATGGTATGGATTTAGATGAATTATAGATAATTGATGCATTGACTCAAAAAAAAGAAAGGAAAGAGGAGCAACCAATTGTAACTGTTGTTATGGCAGTTCACTTTGGTGATCTAGAGGAAGAGAAATGAGTCATAATCAAATTTCAAATATCAAGACTTGACTCATCACATGCAAATTTCAGTATTATGCTATTTTTGCATCCGGACCAGTAAGACTTAGTGTTAACTTTGTGATGTATTTATCTTTGCAAATTTGAGAACACATTGAACATTGAAGGATTATGTTGTCTTGTCTTGAGTTATTATGAGTATACATAAGTACTATATGATTTTCAAGGAGAACTAATACAAGAATAGTATTTTTCCATATATTTTTCTCTAGATTGTGTCTCCATTGTTATGTGCTAGTTATCTTGAGACTGTATGAGCAAGGTTTATGCAATTTAATACAACTAGGATACATTTTATATGAGTTTTTTGTTGCTTTTAATTCAAGGAATTAAGTAAATTCTTCAATAAAGTGATATGATCTATAATCATATAAGAAGGATATTCATAGTAATGGTGTTTAGGGTTTATTTTTGATATAATTGATTGGAAGACAATTAATTAGGTCAAAATTGCTAGGTAGGCCTTGAATGTCAATAGATAAGGAACTAATCATTTATTTATTTTTCATGTTGAAGAAATCATGGAGTTGCATGAAGCAAAACTTTAAAATAAAATCAATTTTTACTTTCATGTATGAAGAGTTAAATTGTTGGTCAACAGTTATTTGCAAAAATCCCTTGTATGTCCTTGTTAGCTATTGCTATCAAGGATTATTAGTTAACTATAGATGAATTATGACCATTTTCTGATGTAAGGGATATAAGTGAAGTAGAAAGGTGATGTTAATAAGCACATGTTAAATTCAAGAACCATAAACTAGTTATAAATCCATAAATCCCTCAGGTGCACCTACCTTGGTTTTGTAGAACCTAAAGGGTAGAGAATCCATATGATTTTGTTGAAATTGGATCTAGATCTAAATATTTCTTAAGTTGAATATAGGAGGTAGCTAACCCTTAGACCAAGAATTATCCTTAGAATCCTAGTATCAAGTACTTTATTGCTTGGTAGTTTTGAAAATCCAAAAAAATGGCAACTCTACTAAGGAGTTGTCCAACACATGCTACATTATGTAAAACATACTGTAATTTCTGGTGGTAATGTTATATGTCTATCTTTAGTTTCTATAAAATATTTCCCGTGTTTGTATTGGACTTTTATAATGACAAACCTTGATAATTTATAAATTTCCCTATATCATAGGAGCATACTGTTGGAATTATGCTATATTTTTCATTAGTGATAAAACTTATTCAATTCTGTATGATTACCAAGCTCATCACTCAATCTATAGTTAATATCGAGCATTCAGTGGTTACCAAGTAAATTCATCAGTGAAGCAGTTCACACTAAGCATTCCTAAAGCTACCAAGTAGATAGTGGTCACCAAGCTTGACAGTGTCTAATGACTCATCCGTTTGTGTGATGAGAAGCCAACGGCTATTGAGTGATGGAACAAGTAGTGTTTACCAAGTGAAAGTAAGGTAAATGAAGGATTCAATATCTATCGAGTGACACAATATCTACCGATCCTCCAATGGTTACCAAGTTCAAAGCTACACTATGTGATTAGTATGGCCTGAGCTTCTACTTCTACCGAGTGCATGATGATGCCGAGTTATGCAGTGGATGCCAAGTATCAGAAGTTCACCTAGTCAGCTTGTAGAACCTGAGTTTCTACTATTTGGCTGACTTAGTAATATTTTGTTTACTTGTGTTTTAGCCAACCTTGTAATTGTAAATATTGGAATGGTATATATGTAATATATTGTATCATTTTCAATGTATGGATGAAAATATCAAGCAATGGATATGTAATGTTTTGAGAAGAGTGAATGTGAATTAGCAGCAGAGCAGAGTATTCAGTAGGGTTTACAAGGACTAGTAAAGTTATATCAATTGCAAGAGGTGTTTTGTACTTCAAGGATCTAATCAAAAATCAAGTTGTAAGTTAGATCCACTATTTCATCCTAACAAGTGAATCAATTTTCTAAATCCTTTAACAGGGTAGACTTAACAGTCTTTCTTTAAATCTCTTAATAGAGTGCATACTTCATTGTATGTTTGTAAAACCTCTAACAAGGTGGATCTAGTAGTCCAAATTGCTCTTAACAGGTCAGATCATTAGAAGTGATCAATGTAAGCCCTAATAGGCCAACTTTATATTGTAGTAGTGAAGTTTTGTGGGTATCATCCCCACCCCAATTTTACTTTCTATTTGGAAGGTTTCTGGGTCACCAAAATTTTGTGCTATGAATGTTTATCTTTCTCATGCATACAATAGATTAGATGAATTAATGATAAATGGATTAAGTGCTGAATTGATTTAAAGTTTTTGAGGTTACTGATTCACCCCTCCCCTCTCAGTAACCTAGCTAGTCTTGATTATTTCCAACAATTAGTATCAGAGCTTTGTGGTTCTTAGGATAAAGTTTGATAGCTTGAGCAAAGATCAAGGACAATGAAGATATGTAGACTTGACAAAGCTATTGATAATGAGAAGCTCGATTTGGAGATGGCCATAACTCAACTCAATAAAGAAAAAGAGTATCTTTTATAATCCCTAAAAAGAAGGAATGAACTTGCAAAACAAATGAATGATCATTAGTATGTTGAAGAAAAGATTGAAGACTTTTTCCCCTCAAGCGGTTCAGATGAGGCAATCAAAGAACACCTAGAAAAGAATGGCTCTCTGCAAGAAGATGTAAGAAAATTGAAAAGGAACAAGAAATTAAGTCAATAACAATGTGTGAAATCTTGGAACAAAGGAATAAGGAAAATGAAAACTTAGAAACAAGAAACAATGAAACTCAAGGTCGATCCCTTCAACAAGAAAATCTTATCAATCATCTCTCCAATGCAAATGAGGAAATCATAAATTTAAGATCCAAAAATGAAAGTTTAAAGAATGATTTAATCACTAAAAGAAAAATCAATGAAATATTAAAAGTTGATCTAATTTTTGAAAAGCAACTCAATGAAAGGATAATGAAATCTCAAGTAGATATGGATCAATTGAATCAAGAAAGTGAGCAAAATCTTCATAGGAAAAAATGTAAAGCAGGACTTGGATATAAAGAAGAAGGTGAATCTTCCAAGAAAGGTTCCCAAAGGAATCAAAGACCTACTTGCAATCACTATGGTAAGTTAGGTCATACATCAAACAAATTTTTGAGCAATGGAAAGGAAAGAATACTACAATTGTAGTCAACATGGTCATAGAGCTAATGAATGCAAGGAGAAACCAAAATTTGAAGGCAAATGTCACAAATGCAAGAAACAAGGTCACAAGGCATCTAAATGTAGATCTAAACCATTCAATCTAGCTAAATAGCTTATAAAGGAAATATTTGGTTGAGACTACAATACTTGGTGTAGATGTCACTATTGTGGAGAATATGGACACATTGGCATAAACTGTGCAAGGCATCACTTGAGAAAGAAGGATACAATAATAAGATGTTATACATGCACTAAACTTGGTCATATAGCCAAAAATTGCATGAACATAGGAAAGGTTAAAGATGAAAAGAAAGTTAAAGCTAATAACATTAGGAAGAAGATGAGATAGTAGTGGATTCCCAAATCTACCAAGCAAGCCATGTTACTTAAGAAGTGGGTGACTCCACCATTTCTAATTAGATTCTTAATGGAGGAACTAGAACTAAATCTTCAAGTCATATCTTGAGCAGTTCCAAATGAAAGAAAGTAGAAGATCCAAATTATTATTTTAGATACAAAGGGATCACATGAAATAAGGTCATACCAAGCAAGGTTGGTCATAGACTAAACTAAGCTAGGTCAGGAGTAATAAAAATTTGTTTGATCATCGAGTCGCAAGCTTCTACCAAGTGAGTGAGTGGATGATAGTCTATCACACACTATGTCATTATGGTACCAAGCATTAATGGAGAAATTTTCATCAAAAAGGGCTAAATTCAACTTCATTTTTCACCGCGACTTCAGAATACACATAGCAGAGCGATTCCAGGTGCATCCAAGTAATTTCGAGCAAATTTATAGCAAAGAATTTGCTTAAAAATTTTCTCTCATTTATTGAGTAACCATGGCATCTAGAAGCAACATCAGTAGTGTGTGAAGCATTCAGTTCTACAATTGCACCAACTTCATTAGTAGCATGTATAGTAAGTTTACCATCATGTTCTACAGTTTTGTCTACTACAGCTTTGATAGCACCAACTTTTGTTCCAATCAATTCTTCTATTGTAAGTACTCCAGTTTATGCTTCACCTATTATTACTTCTATTTTGGGTAGCACATTAGTTTTGGATTTAGTTAGCACTTCTTTCAGTTTTCCTTCAGTTGGACCCATTCAAGTTTTTACTGCATGTCTAGCTATTTCTACAATTGTCTCTATTCCTAAGTCCAAGACAGTAAGGTCAGAAGTAGAACCAAAGACACTCCTAAAACTTCTACTTACTAGGAAAGAAATTGATGATGATATTGATTTGGAAAAGGAAATTGTAGTTCCTAAATTTGATTTGGATACTGCCATAGTTGATGAAATGAGACTGGTTAGTCAATTTTTGGAGTAGAAGGCAAGGCAGAAATAGCTAAGGGCTGAAAGAGATAGAGAGTTTATAATAACTAAAAATGCTAACAATATAATAACAAAAGCTATAGGTGTTGATGTGTACTCATCTCAACAAATTTTGCTACAATTGGAAGAACCAATTAATAAGTTCAATGAGGATACTTCTGGCCAAGAAAAGCTTATTGAAAATGTAGAGAAAAGGTTTGATAATAAGGTGCTTGAGCACATTGCTATAAACAGGTAGAACTATCTTCAATTTTGAGCAATCTTGAACATTCTTTTTCCAATGTGACATCACTTTTTTCTAAGTTATGTGATGTTATTGAGTATACCAAGGAGATAAAAGAGAAATTGAATAAGATTGATGCAGATATGAAGAAAGGTGCTCAAAAGCTATAGCTTGACCCTAGTTCAAGCTAAGCACATCACATCAAGGTAAAATTTTTGTTAGATATGCAGGCAAAATTGCTAAAAGAGGAAGCTAGGATCAAGTCCATATTGCTAGATATCTAAAATATGATCCTTCTAGTTATGGACATAATGTAGAAACATATTGCATATTCAAAGACATTGGTCCAGGATAACAATTTATCCATAGAAGATCATATGATTGAACTTTTATCAGAAGTTCAAGTAGCACTCTCCACCTACAAAATTTTGCAAGACAACTAGGATAAGACATTGGCTCTTATTCTCAAGGTAGACTCCAAATTTCTCTCACATTTTGGTGTCTCTATTTGATTATATTTCTTAACCCTTTGGCATTATTGTCAAAAGGGGGAGTAAGAGATGATAAGAGACTTGTGGAGATAGTAAGGGAGAAAATAGATTGATATATACATATAAAGAAAGACTATGTATATATTATATCATATTTATGGGGGAGATATGTGAGATATTTATATACAACAACTTTACAAAGATCAATTTTGAAAACTCAAAAATTAGCATGTCAATGTACATAAGTAGTGGCTCATAAGTGTTTTTGTCACTAATGCCAAAGGGGGAGATTTTTGGCATTATGTTATATTTATCATTAGTGACAACACTTATTCAATTCTATATGATTACGTAGCTCATCACTCATTCTACAGTTTATACTGAGCATTCAGTGGTTGCCAAGTAAGTTCATCAATGAAGCAGTTTACATTGAGCATTCCTGAAGTGACTGAGTGGCTGTGTAGTCTAGCAATGTTTATTGAGCAGATAGTGGTCATCGAGATTTACAATGTCTACCGATTCATCAATTTGTGTGATGAGAAGCTAGTGGCTACCGAGTGATGGAACAAGTAGTGTTTACCAAGTGAAAGCAAGGTAAACAAAGGATTCAATATCTACCGAGTGACACAATATCTACCAAATCTCCAATGGTTACTAAGTTCAAACCTATGCTGTGTGATTAGAATGGACCAAGCTTCTACTTCTACTAAGTGTATGATGATGTTGAGTAATGCAGTGGATGCCGAGTATCAGAAGTTCAGCTAGTCAGCTTGTAGAACCTAAGTTTCTACTATTTGGCCAACTCAATAATATTTATTTACTTGTGTTTTAGCCGACCTTGTAATTGTAAATATTGGAATGGTATATATGTAATGTATTGTATCATTTGAAATGTATGTATGAAAATATCAATCAATGGATATGTAATGTTTTGGGAAGAGTGAATGTAAATCAACAGTAGAGCAGAGTATTCAACAAGGTCTACAAGGAGTAGTAAAGTTATATCGATCACAAGAGGTGATCTATACTTCAAGGATATAATTAGCAATCAAGTTGTAAGTAAAATCCACTATTTCATCCTAATAGGTGAATCAATTTTCTAAATCCTTTAACAGGGTAGACTTAACAGTCTTTCTTTAAATCTCTTAACAGAGTACATACTTCATTGTATGTTTGTAAAACCTCTAACAAGGTGGATCTAGCAGTCCAAATTACTCTTAATAGGGAAAATCATAAAAAGTGGTCAATGTAAGCCCTAACAAGCCAACTTTATACTGCATTTGTCAAGTTTTGTGGGTATCATCGCCACCCTAGTTTTACTTTCTATTTAGAAGGTTTCTGGATCACCAAAATTTTGTGTATGAATGTTTATCTTTCTCATGCATACAATAGATTAGATGAATTAATTATGAATGGATTAAGTGCTGAATTAATTTAAAGTTTTTGAGGTTATTGATTCACCCCTCCCCTCTTAGTAACCTAGCTATTCTTGATTATTTCCAACACATACTGATGTATAGCATCCTTATGAAGTGTCTTATTTGTGAAGCAAGAGTTGCAGTTCATAAAGCTTTTTGATTGGCCCATTTGTGTGCCATATCTATTTAATCTTTTTTCATGACATTTTTTCTTAGTTTCCAAAGCTATTTCATAGTTTTTTCCCTAGAAAATAGTGGTAAATTAATCAAGGTTTTGAAACTAGTGCTAATTTGCAAGTGATTGTACAAATGGTAGACAAGAGAAAAATTACACGAGCCTAAACAAGAGCCAATCTAGAAGTGCCATTATCTATTGACTTACCCAAGTAGGTAGGAGAAATCAAAACAAAAATAAAATAGATCCAAATCCTACTTGGAGACCCAGAGGTAGTGTGTCAATGCACTCTCAATACTAGCCTATGGTAGAGAGGGAATCTTCTTCATTAAATTCTAAATAAGAAACCACAAAACTCTTGGGAGGGATGTGTAGTAACCCACTATAGGAAGAAAGATTATGTCATGATAAGAATGTATCTTTAGTAGGGGATATTATTTGTAGAACATATGTCATAAAAGAAATAAATCATAGACTAGGATATAGAAATCTTGTGGACATTGTTTTCAATCCTAGGCAAGTTCCCTATATAGAAACAAACCTCATAGATCTTGATGATCCTATTGGTTCAAAAGAAACTTTTGTAGACCCCAAAGAAGTGTATTTAGAAATATAAGTCCTTAAGAAGTGGGTTAGAGAAGAAACACCATGAATGCTCTCATTGAGAGAGATAATTTTCTTGGAAGGATGGCTACTTTGAAAGAGTAGAACAAGAAACTAGAAGAAAGAACTTCTATTCTACATGCTAACATTTTTGGTGATATAGAAAATCTAAGGTCTAAGGTTCAAGAACAAGAAAAAATCCTTAATCAGAGACAAGAACCTATTATATCTCAAGTCCAATCCTACAAGCCTATTCAGCCAGACCTTGTAGATCTGACTATAAAACCCACTAATAAAGAAAAGCAAAAGGTTATAAGGATTCAAATAAATGGACCTCAAGCTATCCCAAACAAGTCTAAAATTCCTCCTATGTCCAAATTAGATTTGTATTTAGAAATGTCTAGAAAGGAGACAAAGGATTTAGAAAAGGAGCTTGAGAAAGTTGAGAATGAAGCATAGGCAATAGAGACCAGAAGGAAAATCCAGTTCATTAAGTCAAATTATGCCTTAGCTTCATGGCCTAATATGTCCACTCAAGAAAAAACTTCTATTACAACTTGTGGACCAATATACCAAAGCAAAAATGTGTCTTAATCAACCCTTGCATTGTCCTCCACCACCAGTACTCAAATTCGTACTGTTCAAATACAATAGTCTCAAAACATTTTCCAAAACCAAAAAAATGCAGCAAACACATCAAATAATTTTGGATTTTAGAAGAAACCCATATACATGGAGAAATATAGATAGATGCCATTCCTAGGTATCCTTGGTTTCCCACATCCTTTATCCTTTGACCTTAGAGATAAGGTTGTGAAGTTTTTAGGAAACAATGCTATTACTAGTGAAGAAAACTTAAGAATATATGTAGACATGCTCAATGATTTTTAAGTAAAACATGAAGATATGATCATAAAGTTGTTTGAGTATTCATTGACTGAAGATGCAAGGGATTGGTTTAGAAAATTACCAAATGACAACATTAGTTTGTGGAATGTCTTGGAAAAGTTATTTAAAGATTCAAAAACATAAAAAAGATCCCTAATGAGTCCACTTTCAAATTCTATTTAAGATTTCAAAAGGGAATGTATAAGCTCTTCCAAGTGATGAGGCTCAATGAAGATGTATGTCTCACTAAATATTTTAATGCATTTGATAGTAAGATGGCTTATTATTTAAGAGACAAGGATCCTAAAAAATTATGAGATGCTTACAAGATGGTAATTAATATTGAGGATAACAAAGAGTGTAAGAATTTTCCTTAGGGCAGAATTCACCCAAGACCAAGGAACTTAAACACAAGCACAATAGTAGACCAAAGAGAGTATGATCATAATGATGATATATTCATTCAATATTGATTGAAAGTACAGTAGGAGTGCTTGCATATAAAGGCCTTTGGAAAGCTTCTAGAATGCATAAAAGTTAGCAACATGATAAATCATACAACTAGGCACATTTCCACTAGGTATAAGTTATCCTTCGTTAAGCACGAGAGTAAGTGCGATGATGAGAGGATAAGCCCACAATGGTGTAGCATGAAAAATAATGTTGTAGATACCATGTGCTAAATTAGGAGTGTGAATAACTGTGTTGTCTACTTGAAAACTCAATTAATGATGCAAACTCTAGTGTTGAAAACACCATGTGCTGAAATAGAGTTTCTTACTCCAATGTTGTCAACATGACAACTCATGAGAGTATGCAAACTCCTAAGTGCCTCACCTGAATAAATAATAAAATAATGCATTAACCTAAGTAAACTTAAGTAAAGTGTAAATAGTAAATAATTATTTATACCAACACCCCACCTTAAGTGCAACTTAGGGGAATGCACTTAAGTTCACAAGAACTAGGATGAAATGCAAGATGGGTCCCGACTACTAGGCCATGTTAGGTGCCCATGTACATAATGAAATGCAATCTCTCATAAAGTGAATAAAGAGGGAAAACCTCATGGGAAAAACCCTTCCCCAAAAAGAGAGATGAAAAAAACTAGATGCATGGATGGATGGAGTAATCAAGACCCCCCCATTATGACATACATCAAGTATATACAATAGAGAAATGTGAGAAGAACACTATCCCAAAAGAGGAAAAGGTCCCCCCCACAAGACAGAAGAAAAAGAGAGACAAGGTGCTCTCCCCCCCCCTAAATTAAGAGTATTGATCAGTGATAGCTACTCCAATGTAGAAGCTAATCCAGGAATGTTGAATAGTGTTCCTCCCCTTTGGAAGAAACAATACCATAGGTACAAGTGAGATGCTTCCACTATGTGTGGAAAGAATCATGATGATCACTGATGCCTCTAAAACTTGTTCAACTATCTTGGTCAAGGATGAATGTAGAACTTGTCTCAAAGAATCTATTGTCTCCTCAATTGATAAGGAGGCCTCCTACAACTATTATACATAAGCATCCATAATCAGATCAACCTATGAAGATCAATCATGTAGAGAATGAACATGAGGGTCAGAGTGAACCCTTGCAACAACTGGAGAAGGATCTTCTCCATTAAAGAGAAGATGTATATCATCAATTATGTCCCTCACATCTACTATGTATGACTCCACAAAAAAACTTGAAATATCTGCTATGTAGTCATCTCCTATTGTTGGAGCTGGAAGACTAGGTGTACCCTACTTTGTTGGACCTATCACTGTGGCAATATATGCATGTGGAGTATGTTGATGTCATGACCTCTCGCTGCAACTATCAATAGGACCCCACGTATCTAAATTTGTTGAAGCACTATAATTGGTGTCACTATCAGTTTCCACAATGTATGAAGTGTGGAGAAGATTAGAGGATAAGCTGGGTGAAATTTCCTCAAAGTGTACATCCTTCTCCACAAAAATATCATGTGCCTCAAGATGCATAAGTTTGTATGCCTTCACACCATCTTCATATCTGATGAAAATAAAAGGTTGAGGTAGTGGTGCCTTGCATCCCCTAGAAGATATGTTTGCCCATGTTAGACAATCAAAGACTTTGAAGTGACCCACAACTTGTTTTCTACTGCACCATGCCTCAAAAGGTTTTTTTTTCCATCTAAGGTATTATGAGGAGACCTGTTAAGTATGTGATTGGAATTGCTGATTGCTTCAAATTCAAGTGATGAATCTAGAGACTTGGCTTGTATCATGCAACTTGTCATGAAATTAAGAGTTTGTATCCTCAGTGCTGCAGCATCTATCTTGTGCAGATTGAATGTTGTTGGATTCTAAAGATCAATTCCATCAAGTTTACAAAAATCTTTAAGTCTTTTTTCACATATCTACTTTCATTGTCCATCCTTAGAACTTTGATGGCTTTCCTTGATTTCTATTCAACATGAGTCTTGAAGGCTAGAAACTTATCCAACACTTCATTCTTGTGATAAAGAAAGTAGATGAAAGTGTAATGTGAAAAGTCATCAATGAAGGTAAGTGTGTAGCAACCTTGGCTGATTGATGACACTACAAAAGGACCTGCTAGTACCATGTGAACCATCTAAAGAACAATTGGTGCTCTTGAAGACTTTCCTTTAGTGGACTTCTCCTCTAGATGCATATCCACTAAACTTGTTGAACATTCACCTTAGGAAAAGTTGATTGTAGCTAGACCTTTGACCATTTTGTTTAAGAAAAGTTTCTGAAGATAGTGGAAGGCAAGATGTCCATACTACTCGTGCCATAATTTGGTTTGAGAATTGGATTGAGTCAACAAGGCTTGTGAAGGAGACTTGGAAAAAAAGTGGGAGAAAGAATACAACCTTTTCTCATGATTAAATTTCCCCATTGCAAACAATGAGTCATCTTTTAGACTGTGCACCTTTACTAAGTTAGAAAGGGTCTCAACTTTATGTCCATCTCCAAGGTGAGTGATTTGGTAAATCGAGAGGAGATTAGAACTTAGGCTTGGAACATAGAGAACATCTTTGAACTCTCCATTTTCCATCTCCACATTTCCTTTCCCTTTAACTTCCATTTTTGTATCATCTCCCACAGAGATGTGTGATACCTTAGAATACTTCAATGAAAAAAAATCTCCTTTTGAAGAACCCATATGATATGAGGCACCTAAGTCAAGAATCCATTCTGTTAAAGAACTTGAATTTACCATGAGTGCTTACCCTTTGCCCTTTGAATTTGAAGAAGACTCTTTCTCCTTGTAAGCATTAGGCAATGGAACATTATGTTTCGTCCTGATGGCCATTAACTCATCAATCATTTTATGATAACACTCATGTTCTTCATGACCCAATTTCTTGCAATAAACACACTTTTTCTTGTCCTTGTTATTATTGTCCCCCTTGTTGTTTGAATTTGAAGACTTGCTTTGCTGATTTGATTGCGGTGTTGTCTTTTTTGCATCCTCTAATTTTTTATTCTTCCACTTCTTATTCTTTCCCTTTATTTGAAGATTGTCAAGCTAAATTTTGAGAACTCTCATTATTTTCTTCCAATGCCTTAGACTTTGGTCAATTGAGAATCCCCATTGATTTCAACTTCTTTTCTTCTTTATCCAACAGTTTAACATAATGATTAAAAGAGACTTTTTGAGAGACACACCCTAATGCAGTCTTTGAGGTGTTATAAGTAGAAACAAATGTGGAGTACTCAAATGGTAGCTTATTATGAATGAGATAAATTAACCTATCATCTTTAATAGAACTCCCACAATCATCTAGTTTCATTCTTAATTCATTCACCTTTATGATAAAATCTTGTATGGAATCAAATGCCTTTGTTCCAAGGAGACAAGCTCATCTTCAATTTTAAAGACATCTTCCTCAAACACTTTATCGTATAGCTTTTGGAAGGTATCCCAAGCTTCCTTGGATGTATGAGACTTCTGAATCTGATATATGATCTTTTCTTCAACCCCCAAATAAATATCACCTAGGGCTTTCCTATCCATTATTTGTCAATAAGTGATTTCATTGGCAAATACTTGATCACCTGTTGGTTTAGGAAGGTACTGTCTACATATTGAGAAACTCCTTTATGCATTAAATAACACCACATATTAATGGACCATGTAGCATAGCTATGTGGAGTTAATTTTGGAAACTTGAAATTTTTCATAATGTAGAAAATGAAAGAAAAACTATAGAAAATGAGGAGCACAACACCAAGAACACCCCCTCTTTTCACTCAATCAAGAAACCCCCCCAAAAATAAATGCTTTTGGCACTTTATATGTAGTGTATTACAATGGCCACTTGCCAATTTTAACCTTAATGGACTTCTAATTATTCTTTTTATAGCCTCCTTATTGAGTTCAAAACTGGAACATTACAATGTATCTAAGATATACAACAATTCTAAAGATATATAAAAATATTACAACGTAGAAAAGGACCTAATTCTGAAAGTGACACTTTTGTCCACATAACTATATAATCTGATTGCAGATCTAGAAAGTAGACAAAAAATAACACACTTTCAAAAAAAAATGAAAATTGTTTTCATGTCCAAATGAGCTCGTACACAGCATTTGAAGTTGCAAAATGTAGGATTAGATAGTTATAGTCACCAAAAGATGCAATTTTTAACAAATCCTTGCACAAAAAACTAGAAAAGAGCTACACCACTAAATTTTTTAGGAAATTCTAGATAAAATTAAAAAATTGCACCTGATTTGGAGTACAAATGACTGAGATATGGCCTCCCAAAGTCAGACTACAAAATCAAAAATCAATCTAGAGAGGGGTTGTATCAGCATAAGATGGGGTTAAATTTGATGGTCATACAATTGTCATAGCAATTCTATTTTGCCCCTAGATGATGGTCAAATGGCCTTAAATTTGGGCTCGTAAATTGATGATCTTAGCATGCCTGAGCCCTATTATGACATTAGCATAACATTAGGATGACGTTAGCACATACAAAATCATACAAATGTGTATAGAACCATAAGTAAAAAAACATAGCCACTGACTATGTTGGTATAGATGCTAATGTGGATTTTGGTGACATGTTAGCCAATAGTGCATACGGATCTTTGTGCTGATTTGGGGTTTCCAACTATTAGCTTGCATGTCCTTTTTTGGTGATGCATGTCATGCAATATTATTTGCCACATGGAAGCTTACAAATTGTGCCATGTGTACACTATCTGTGTAGAGAGATGGAATAGTTGACAATTTTATGAGAAGACATCAAGAACTAAGTCTATAGTGCTGCACTACAAGGTGCGGTGGTTGGGATTTTGGTGTAGTAATCTGACATTCAATGGGTGAACACTCCACCAAGTGTTTAAAACATATGCTTTTGGATATAAAATATAAAAAGAGCCCACCGTGATGCTTCCACTATTTGCCAATGTGTTGGACTAGGGTGTGGTCAGAACCGTCAGAATTAGATTGTGTAGTCTGGTGCCAAAAATATTGAGTAGTCATTGGATGTTGATGGATGCCTAAAAAATAAATGAGTAGAATATTCTAAACTCAATGGAGAATATTCCTTGTAGGGCTGCGGTGTGATTGCCTAGTTTTATTAAAAAAAATTCTCTACAAGCCCAACTAGCCAAAAAAATTCTAAAAATAGAAATTCAAAAAAATAATTGTAGAGATTAAATTAATTGTATATTTGAAAATAGATTTGACAGATTGAATAAAATAACCATACCCAAATTGTAAATTTGGCCTTCGAGTGCCAGTTTGCAATTTTTTTTTCTTACGATTGACTTTAGCCAAACATATGTGAATTTATAGCTGATTTTCACCGAATCAACATTATAAACACAATGACAAGGTCCAATTTGTCTCTAGACACTCTTAATTTCTACAAATTCTCTAAATTTGGGTCAAGGTGCTGAAGCATGAACATTCTTGAATGACTATGTGAAGAGAATCTCTTTGAGCTTTGATACCATGTAAGAATTTTCCTTAGGACAAAATTCACCCAAGATCAAGGAACTCAAACAAAAGCACAATAGTAGACCAAAGAGAGTATGATCAAAATGATGATATATTGATTCAATATTGATTGAAAGTACACTAGGAGTGCTTATATATAAAGGCCTCTAGAAAGCTTCTAGAATACATAGAAGCCAACAATATGAGAAGTCATACAACTAGGCATATGTCCACTAGATATGGGTTATCCTCCATTAAGCACGAGAGTAAGTGTGATCATGAGAGGATAAGCCTACAATGGTGTAGCACACAAAATAATGTTGTAGACACCATGTGCTAAAATAGAGTTGGTTACTCTAGTGTTGTCAACATGACAACTCATGAGAGTACACAGACTCCTAAGTGTCTCACCTAAATAAATAATAAAATAATGCATTAACCTAAGTAAACTTAAGTAAAGTGTAAATAGTAAATAATTATTTACGCCAATAGAGAGGCCTCTGGTAAGCTAGGAAGAATAGATGATCAAAAATTGTTCAACCCAAGGAACAATAAAAAGGAAAGTGATAAGACTATTGTAGGTAAGAAGCCTAAGGAGGACACAATGGGTCAAATGTTAAATCTTCTAAGAAAGATGAATCCACCAGATTTCAATGCAAACAAGTCTAATACTAGTGAGGAAATTCAAGTGCACAATAATCATTTTAATACACAACCTAGAATGCAAAGCTATCCATACACTACTCAGTAGAAAGATGGAAATCCTATCCCCAACCCAACCCAAAATACCAAGGATAAAGGTACCATTGGTCCTCTACAAAGAAATTCTATCAATATGGTAGATGATATTCTTCTGATTATTATGCAGTAGCCCAATCATTTGTTTCAAATCAACATGTGCAAAATGAGGAGGGAGAAGAAGAAAAAGATCATGATAATGTAGGTTTCAACATGGTGAACTTACGTAATGATTATGAGGATTCTAATTTAGAAGAACCTAAAAGTGATGTTGTTGATCACAGAAATATTTATCAACTACACCATCAACAAGTAATTTCATATAATGAAGATTGTGATAAATATAGGGTTTGCACTAAATCTTTAGATGTTGGTCACATAAATTTGAGAAAGCTATCTAAAGAAGAGATTGATAGAATTGAAGCAAAAATGGTATCTCAAGTGAACAATAACTATAATCTAAGAAATAAGAATGTCAACAATGATACTAGTAAGTCAACTAATTTTTTTATTAAAGATATTACTCACAAGATAAATGATGACAATAAGAAGAATAATACAGTGGTGGCAAAGGTTAAGGATGGTAATAGTAAGAAATGAGAACCTAAGAAGAAAGTTCAATTTCAGAATATTGAAGCAGTCAAAGCTAATGTACATGATAAGAAATCAGAGCTTGGTCCTACTATGTAAGTGGCAGTTTCTACTACTCAAACACTTTCAACTCTAGGTATTCTTGTGAAATGTATTGTGTATGATCCAATTGATATGATATCTATGTTGTCTCAAATAACTATAAAGGTTCCTTTTTTAGAATTTTTTAGAATAGAGGAACTAGGCTTTATCTTGGTTGGGTGGGATAGGTAATAGCAATATTTTTGAGCAAAAAGCCATAACACACCCTAGTTCTAGTAGAAGATATTGGAATCATGTCACAAATTCCTCAAATGTATTTAGACAACTCATCTATAGCTTACTTGCAAGATATTGATCCTTTTTTCCTTAGCTTAGTCATAAAAGGTAGAACTCTAAAAAATTGCAAGATAGATTCAAGAGCATCCAATACCATAATGCCTTCAAAGTTATGGAAGCCTTGGATTTAGAGGTAGACATCAAACAAGGTAGGTGTAGGGCCATGGATGCAAGGGAAGTTCTTATTATAGGTACCATTAATGCATTTCCTTTCAAGTTAGCTACATATCTTAATGTAGAGTTGACCATGTCAGTTCTTGTAGTTGATATTCCTCCTCACTATAGAATGCTACTCTCTAGAAAATGGAGTTCTATAATGGGAGGTAGCCTAAAATGTGACCTATCATATGCAACCTTTCATATAGGTGACAAGGATATAAAGGTTGATAGGGAGCCAAGGGTTAATTATATTTTTGGGGATAATATTGACAAGGATGCCACATGTTTCTTAGACACAGATGCAAATGCATTTAGGGCTGAATTGATTATTCAAGAAGTTGAGAAGATCCCACCAATAATTGCACAAGAAGTAGAATACTACACTAATTCATATATTTTTTGGACCATGTACTTTGATGGAGCAAGTTCTAGGGAAGGTTCAAGAGTTGGTGTAGTGTTCATATCTCCAAAAAAGAATATATTTAGGTACTCATTTAACATAATTTTTTCATGTAACAATAACATAGATAAATATGAAGCACTCTTACTAGGATTGAGAGTTGCAACTAGCCATGTAATAAAAGGTTACATGGTATTGGGGATTCTAAATTAGTTATCTATAAGTAAGAGAGACATATGCATCCAATAATAAAAAGGTTGAAGTAGTACAAGAATGTTGTTTGGGACCAAATTGAATTGTTTGATTCCTTTAGCATCTCTTGGGTGGAAAGAAGTAGTAATAAGATGGTTGATCTATTAGTGTAGCCATTAAGCCTCGAGATATATCTTTATCTAGAATCTCACATATTGAAATACAAAACAGACCATCAATTCCTCATAATGTAGAAAACTAGCTAGTTTTTGATGATGATAAAGATATTCTAAATTTCTTGTTAAATGAAGACAAGTATCATGGTCAAGAACTTGACTTCAGTGCTTTAATTGAGACAATAGATGGGATGAAGACAATCTTTGGCCAAGAAATTTTATAGTTGAAAACAAATAAAGTACCCAAGTGATTGGTAGTCTTAGATAGTATGTCTAATAACCAAGATAGAGTAAAGTAAGAGGTTAGGGATCAAAAGCCACAAGATCTTGAAGAAATAAATCTTTGTACTTTTGAAGCCCCATAAAAGGTATCTATTGGTCAGAATTTTTCTACTAAAATTAGGAAGCCTTTAATTGATCTACTTAGAAAATATAGGCATGTCTTTGCATGGTCATATAATGACCTCAAAACTTATAGGGAGGATTTGTTTCAACATGTCATACCACTTAAAGAGAATTTCAAACCCTTTAGAAAAAAGCAACAGCCTATAAACCCCACCCTAGCTCCCAATATGCAAGAAGAACTAATGAAGTTAAGGGATGGATGAATAATTAAACCAATCAAACATTCTACATGGGTATCAAACCTAGTATTTTTCAAGAAGAAAAATGGAGATATAAGGCATTGTGTGGATTTCAAAACCTTAAAGATTTCTTCTTTAAAGTATAATTATGGTTTTCCTAATATGGAGGCCATGTTGCAACAAGTAGCTAGTTCATAATTAATGTCCATGATGGATGGTTTCTTAGGTTATAACCAAGTTCTTATGAATGAAAAGGAAAAGTTTAAAACAAACTTCACTACCCGATGGGTCACATATTTTTATGTAAGAATGCCTTTTAGTTTAATAAATACATAATCAACTTTTCAAAGGGCCATGGATGTAGCTTTTAGTGAGTATATTGATAAGTTTAAGGTTGTGTACTAGGATGATTTTACATCATATTCGAAAAAGGGCTAAGGACCATTGTAAACCCTTGGAGAAAATTTTCATTAAAGCCTTAGAATATGGAGTTTCCTTGAACCCAAAGAAATGCACATTTAGAGTGACAAAAGGAAAATTGTTGGGTCACATAGTATCAAAGGATGGTGTAAAAATTGACCTTGAGAGAGTGGTAGCAATTGATAAAGTTGTTAAGCCTAAAAATGTAAAAGGCATACAATCATTTTTTGGGAAAAAAAAATTGATAAGAATATTTGTTACTAATTTTGGTGAGATTAGTAGGCCAATATCTAAAATGGTCAAGAAAGAAGCTATTAGTAGTTTGGAAAGTGAGCCTGCAAAAGCTTTTCAAGAAATTAAATCTGCCATTAAAAATACACCAGCTCTTAGAACATCAGACTATACAAATCCAATGCATATATTTTCCTTGGCATGTTTTCATATTGTGGCAACAGTCCTGCTATAGAAAAATGAGGAAGGATATGAACAACCTATTGCATTTTTTGGTAAGTCCATTTAGCCTAAAAAATTAAAATATGACATAAATAAAAAATAGGCTTATGCTTTAGTAAATCTATTAAAGCCTTTAGATGTTATCTTGTAGGCACTACTATTGTAGCATTTGTACCAACTGCAACTATTAAAGATATTTTCTCTCAGTAGAAGATATCTAGTAGGAGGTGTAGGTGGATTAATAGAATTCAAGAGTTCAATATTGACATCCAAATTACTAAATTAATGAGGGTTCAAGGATTAGAAAAACTAATGGCTCACTCAAACTTGGATGCCAACAAAATAAACATGATAATAGAAGACCTAAGGTCAAACCCTTGTGACATGGATCATTTTGAATGGTACACAAATGTTATATATTACTTGCAACACATGGAAGCCCCACCCCACCTAACTAATAATGAAAATATAAGTTAAAAATTGTATGTAATTAGGTATATCATTGTTAACAATAGTCTGTGGTGGAGAAATTTTGAAGGAATATTGCTAAAATGTATTGATCAGGAAAATTTTGAAAAAATACTAAATGACATGCATTCAGGAGTATATTATATGGAAAAAACTACTCCTCACAAGATAATGAGAATAACATTTTGGTGGCCTAGTCTTTTTAAAGATGCACAACTATTTTTTAGAAGATGTAATGCATACAAGAAGTTTGTAGGGAAGTTAATTTTTTTTGGAAATACCCCTCTGAAACAAATTTAAGTTCAAGCATCTTTTCGGCAATGGGGCATGGACTCATAGGTGAGATCTCCCCCAAATCTAGCACTGGTTACTCTTAGATCCTGGTGGCAACATATTACTTTGCAAAATGGGTAGAAGCCATTCCTATAAGAAATACTACCAGAAAAATAGTAAATAATTTTCTTTTAAACAATATCATAACAAGGTTTGGATGCCCTCAAAAGATTGTGATTGATAATGCAATGTGCTTTAGATTAGAAGAATTTGTGAAATTTTGTGATAAATATGGCATAACTAGATCAACATCCTCACCTAATCATCCACATGGGAATGGACAAGCCGAGTCTACCAATAAGAGCCTGTTGAAAGTCATAAAAAGGACTGTGGATGAGAACAAAAAAAATAGGATTCTAAGTTACAACTGGTAGTTTGAGCTGATAGAGTAATAATAAAGAAAACAATAGGTGTTGCACCTTTTGACCTTGTATATGTAATCTAGGCTAGAATGCCTCAAAATAATATAATAGGCTTATAAAACTACATTCAAATGTCTAATGAAGATGTTATTGATGATATGCAAGAAAGAATGGATGAGTTGGTAGGACTAACAAAGACTATAAAAGAAGCTTCTACCAAGAATGCAAAGTTACATTTGTAGGTTAAACTATTGTATGATAGAAAGATAATGGTTAAGAAGTTTGGACCTAAAGATGTGGTTTTGATGTGGAATGGTAGGATTGAAGACAAAGGCAAACATGGGAAATTTGATCCTAAATGGCTGGGTCCTTATCTAGTTGATGCTACATGGGCAGATGATTCATACATTCTAAAAGAATTATTAGGTGATATTCTTGAGCTACCAATTCATGGATAGTTCTTGAAGATGTACTTTTCCTAGTATAGAACTAGAAAATGGGCTAATATCTAACATACTATGAGAAAATCACAAACTCAATAAACATACATCAATACCCTCTAGTCTACCATGAAATCCAAATAAACAAAGAAAGCAACACAAAGTTAAAAACCCCCTCTTTCATTTGTAGATCCCATGTCCTTCTTTCTTCTCCATTTGATGTAGCTCCAATTGCTTATAATGCACAAAATTAGAAAGAAAAATCCAATGATATGATAATGATATGGGAATGTACTAGAAGAAGTGATTTTAAGCTTGAGATACCAAAGACCAAGGGATAAAAAATGAGAGGAAGAATGCTCAATTTATAATCAACATGCAAGATGAGAGCATTGGTCTTGTCTCCTTGTATATGAAACTTAGCAAGAGATTCCTTTGAGAATCCATTGCACATATGACAAAAGATGCCAAATGTAGGATTCTATGAAACTTGGAAGTCAAATATGGCTAGAAATGGAAGAGAATCTATGACACATCATGTGACGCCTCAAACCCACTTAAAGCTAAGAATCTATGTCAATGGAAGCCAAATATAGATATGCATAATGGAATAAGAATATATGGATTATGAAAAATATTTTCCAATTGTAAATGGAGAATCCATAATGCATCATACTCATGTCTCATGATGATGTCGAGATTGTGTCAATATTATGTGGAATATGTGAATTAAAAATCCATATATCCACACAAATAGAAATTAGTAAAATGGAAATTAATGGTGGAAAATATGACTTAGGAAATTGTGAATTTCTATGATTTTTGAAGATGAATCAATTAATTAATAAAATATCAATTAATTGAAAGGTTAGTTAGGAAGAATAAATAGTGAAATGATATAGGCATAAATTATCGATTATTTAATCCTATAGAGAAAATTGGTGGATGATTGACCAATTTGATTAAATAAGTGCAACAATATCCTTTGATGAAAATCCAACAATTATGTAGATTGACTAGGATGATGGGTTGACCAAATCCATGGTCAAATTGATTGATTGATTAAAAGTGATAATATGCAAAGGACACATGACATGCATTAAGGACATGTAACATTTAACCAATATCGTCAATGCTATAGGGTCGAGATTGATTGATATTGTTAATCATATTAACATTGATAGGCATTGTCAATGTTATTAAAATGGTTTTATGATGTCATGATCTAACACTGAGGGACTCAACAATGTTAATGATTGAATGACAAGAATGTCGGTTTGACCTAGCATTGAGAGCCATGATAGTACTAAGGTAAGATTAACAAGTTTTTGAGGCATTGAAAGCAAAAACAATGCCCAAGATTGCATAGATGATGATTGATTTAAGGTATCTGACATATTTTGGGTTGGTTATGGTTGATTCTGGGTGATTCTAGGTTGATTTGGGGTGATTCTATGTTAATTTGATATGATTTCAAGTTGAATTGACATGATTTTTGATTATGTTAAAATGGTTTTGAAATGATCTGCAATTGCCATGAAAGAGGAAAATACTATTGAGATATAATCAAGTTGGCCAAAAGATCAAAATTAATGGAATGAGAAAATGGGATGTGTTAGTATGAAAATGTGATGAAACCGTAGATGCAAACCATTTTTTAGTGTATACACCTAGAAATAGTTGTTTTTCCATGAACAATGGTATAGGTTTTCTATATATTCTATAAATTCTTGTGAATCTTTGTAAAGTCCTTGTACAATGTCTTTCTCATGTTGTTTCTCTCTTAGAGTTGTCAAAAAATGGTCATGTATGCGGTCTACTTCTTCTAGGGATTCTAAGCCTTCACATGAATCTTCATATTCATCATCCCCAGATAGAGCCACTGTTGGCATGGTTTTTGAAATTCTAAAGAATTTCTACAAACTTACAGTAAAAATCTAGGTTTACCATAAAAATTAGGGGTTATGTGCTTTAAATTGTGTTTTCCCTACCTTATTTTTTGCCCTAGGTTAGAAATGTAGTTTACCCTATTTCAAATTTTCAAAATATACTTGACAAATACTTTAAAAATGCCTCTTATTATAAAGTTTTAGCACACCATTTCATTTTATTCCATTGAAGATATTTAACCAAAGTGAGTGAGTCTTTTCCTAACCTTGTTTTTCTTTTGGTTAAGTTTTCCTTATGTTTTTCCTCTAATATCCCAACTCAAAGTCAACCATATTTGCAATTGTTGGATCTACGAAGATCAACAATGACCACTTTCTCGCAAAAGGAGGATCAACATTATTAAAAAAAGTGAGGAAGTGACTAAGTGACACCTATCCTAGTGGGTCCCTTTCAGAATTGCAATGAGAACTATATTATATTTTTTTCATCTGTTGATCAAATCAAGATCAAAGGCTATCACATTCTCACATAATAAAGTTGCACACTATTTAACCAAAGTGACAATGTGAGCTTTTGACATGTGGAGCATGATGGGACATGAGTTAGCCTTGAGCTGCAAGTTGAAATGTGATAGAATGAGTCAATGTACTGAAAAGTTCTTATTGGTTGATACTGTGGAATTAGATAATGGGTTTATGTTCTCATGAACACCATTGATCATGTGTAGATCTACAAAATGAAATTGGATAATGTTTAACCAAAGAGAGAATACAAAAAATCACCATGTATCCATGGGGCCCAAACTTTGCTCAAAATTATAGATAGATTTTTGAGTTGTTCATTGAATATTAGATCAATGATTATTGCTTTCTTGCATAATAAAGTTGCATACTTTTTGACTAAAGCAAGAAAGTGATAGGATGAGATGTGGAATGTTTCAAAAAGCATGATTTGGGCATTAAAAGTTTAAAATAGAACCATCTAATCATAATAGATCTACAATCATATTTCAAAATTACATGTCTAAAAATATGACTATTGTAGAGATTAATTCTGATCAATGCTAGTTTGTTTGGAGGGAATGTTTCATAAAACATGAATTTTGATCAATTACTGAATAGTGAATGATAAAACCTTTAGAGTAGAACAAGAATCCAATAGATTATTTCTTTTCCAAGAAGTGAAGTGTTGAATTCTAGAATTAAAGGCATTTTGTGGGTAAGTACAAATATCCTTTAATTGTTTAAGGTTTTGTTCTCTAAGATTGTTTTAAAGTATTTTTTATTAAGAAAAATAGGTTTTACAAGGATCTTGAAACCAAAGAGTTTTTACATAATATTTTAAATAATAATTTTAAATAAAGTCTAGACCCTATGCAACTACCTATA
The DNA here is from genome assembly GCA_028749045.1 of Cupressus sempervirens. Lineage (NCBI taxonomy): Eukaryota > Viridiplantae > Streptophyta > Pinopsida > Cupressales > Cupressaceae > Cupressus > Cupressus sempervirens. The sequence continues at coordinate 334,539,038 of CM053790.1, forward strand.
AAAAGCCATAACAGAAGACAAGCCCACGACGGGGAGGCAAAAGCCAAAAACAAAAGATATGCCCTTGGCTAGAAGACAAAAGCTAGAGGCACTAAACTAAGTATAGTACAAAGGAAAAAAGTATACCACTAGCAATTATTTCTCACTATCTAAATCCTACAATTTTTTTGCTTCCTCATTGGCACTCTAGATCTCCAAACCCACACATTCCTAGTTGGATTGTTAGTTCGTTCCACTTGGCAACTGGTCTCTTTCATTTCTCCCTCAATCTTCCTAAGGTCTGAGCTAGCCTTTTCATCCTTATCCCCACCAATTCTTGCATCTTTCAGCGATTCACCCAGACTATTAATATTTTCATTTAGAATGTTTAGGGTGGAAATCACCTAATTAGCTAGGTTTTGGTTCAATATCTCCATATTTTGCACCCTTTTCTTAACCTTTGAGAGATGATCCTCTTGGTTGGTAAGATGACCTTGGTCACTGCTCATCCTATGGCCTTCCTCTAGGCTCCTTTTCTCCTTGAGCACCTCAATCTCATGGAACAACCACTTGATAGAGTGAAAATTATCTATCATGCTATTTTTGGAATTATTGAGTAGATTGAGCCCAGTATCCCTTGCATTATCTAAAATTGCAACCAAAGTAGGATCTATGAGTTCATCGAAATGGGCTTTTCCTTCTATGTCTTCCAAGACTTGTAGGTTCACTTTCTCCCTAATAATCCCCATCTTCACCGTTTAGGTGTTGAATTTTCTCCATGACCTCCTATCTTTCATAATTATCTCCCCACTATCTTCCACCATAATTTCCTTAATCTCTTGAGCTAGAGAGATAGAAGGGAAGGGTCCCAAAGCCTCAGGGGTCTGATCTTTTTTCTCTTCTAGTTGTAGCTCCTCCTTGACCTTTCTCTTTTTAGGGTTCCCTTACTAAATAGAAATATGTTCCCCCATCTTCTCACTATCTTCCCCCTTCTTCTCTTCCTCCAACTCCATTTCCTCTTCCTCTTCATTATACTCCTGTTCCTCCTATTTCACTAGATTGGGGGTTAATCCTCGAGGGCTCTTTCTACTAGGAATAGTACTGGAAGGAGGAGGAATTTTATCCCCTCCCTTAGACTTCTTGGCTTTTGAGGAGGTTTTTTCCTCATCTTCTGACCTAAGACTTTGAACTTCCTCAGAATTAGAGTAGTTCAAGCTCCCAATGGCCTCTGAATCATCCCTAGAGTGGCCTAAAGATTTCCCCCTTGCTTGAGTCTTAAGTTATTCATAGACCAATAGGAGGAAACCCTCATGTAGGGCTGGGTTTGGAGTGTGTTTCTTCTTAAAATCCTCAATGCCCTTACTCAATGAAGTAAGAAGATAAAAAGGAAATGAATTTTTTTTGCCATGCCTAAAATAATTTAACAGAACAAAGTGGTGTGTTCTGACCTTGTCAAATCTAGTGTCCAAAAAATATATTCAATAACTACCCTTAAAACATACCTCCACAACTTTTTTATCGACTCCATCTCATAGTATGTCTCAACCTTCACTAAACACTTCCATTCTTCCTCATTCTTCACAAAATATTTAACTACATTAGTGAACATTTTCTTATCCCCATAAAAAATTATCCCCTCCATGGGTATCTCCGTGATCTAAGCTATCATTTTCACATTAATTTGTTGAGAAACCCCATCAATTTCTATGTGCCCATCCTTCCAAGTATTCACCATGAGCTTGGTGATCTCCTTATCAAAGCTATCAAGTTTCTTAATATACCTCACTATCCCACCCTTCTCCAACTTCTTCTAGACTTTTGTTCTTTTCTTCCATTTTTTTGCCTCCTTAGTTGGTTCCTTCCTACTCCTCTCCCCAACCATCTTGAATTCTTGTTCAAAAATCCTACACTCATAGACTTCAACTTCCTACAGTTTTTGTATCCCTAAATCTTTCTTACCTTTGGCAATTTTAATGAGCATAGGTGAAGCGACCCATAAAATGTGCCACAAGTACATGAAATGATGGATAGTTATTACCTTCCCATGATTTTCATTAACATCTTGTCTTACTTGTGTTGCTACATAAATTTCCATAATTAATGTAAGATTGCCTATTTACTTCCCTAGATGCATTCCAGTGTTATGATATCTTTCATAGCCACTAAGAAGATATCACCATTATGCCACATCGTATTGTGTTTTTGACTACTGCCTCATTCACAAACTAGTCTGCAGTTGAGTTGGCCTCTCTATACACATGGCTGACATGGACCCTTTTCAATTTACACAAGTCGAATCAAATCTCCTCCACAACATTTGTGATGATCTAGGAGGGCTTAGAGTAGCCTTTTAAACAATTTATTATATTTTAAGAGTCTCCCTCCAACCAAAGGTTCTCAATTCCAGTAGCCAGAGCTAGTTTAACAATATGATAGGCCACACTAGCCTCTACAAAGCAATTTGTCTAAATCCCTAAGGGATAAGAAAAAGCCACAACTCCCTTACCATGACCATTTCTAATAATTCTTCCATAGTCGGCAGGGCCAGGATTCCCTTTGCCCGCCCTATCACAATTGGCTTTATGTCATTCTTCAGGGGGGAAAAGCCACTTAGCTTCATGTCTTTTCCTCTTCCTATCCTTTTTCTTTACTATGTTGTTTCCTCCTTCTTCAATATCTCCCCTCTTTCTAATGGAAAAGTTCTCCTTCATGGTAGTAATAATTTTTTCTGCAATAACAAAAGCAGGGGCTTCTCTATCTTTGAAAATATGATTATTCCTCTCTTTCCATATTCCCAGAAGAAATGTGGAAGAGACCAAGAACTTATCATTTATGTCTTCGTTCCTTTGTACATACTAGTCCATTTTTCAAAGAAATCCTAGATATTAGCTAGTTTACACCAACTAAGTCCATAGTCCTTGGTCATAAGATCCCATACCTCAAAGGAGTAGGGACAATGAATAAAAAGTTGGTTGCTTGACTCCAAATCATTCTTGCAAAGAATACACCTATTTGGAATAATATGACCTCTCTTAATTAGGTTATCCAGGGTAATAATTTTTTCTTGAAGAAGTAGCTAGAAGAATATATTGATTTTCAGTGTGAGGCCAGTCATCCAAGACTTTGCCCAGATAGGTTTCTCCATCCTATTCCATGGTGAGAAATAGCCTAAAGCAACTAAATATAACCCATTGAGATTGTCTCCCCATATGATTCCATCCCTCTTATTATTAAGGATCATGGCATTTAGGATAATCATTAGAGGTTTAAGGTCTTGGGATACTAGCAATAGGTCTTTCCATATGTGATCAACTCTATAGTCACTAACTTTCAAACCAAATCTTCTTACACATATATCAACCCATCTCTCATAGTTATGATGATCTATGAGGGGTCCCTAGCTTAACCAATTGTCCTAAGAGAATAAGATACTTTCCCCATTGCCTACTTTTCACTTTGCCTTTGACTTAGCCAAAGGTTTTTCCTTAAGGATCCCATTCTAGATAAAGGATCCATGGGGAAGATCAACTTTGCTAAGTATGAATCTGATGGATTGCCTTCTCAAATACCTTTCCACCATGATATCTGCCATTCTCTAGGACTTTGAAAAATGTGCCATATTTGCTTTGCTAGCAAAGCATTGTTGAGTTGTCTAATTTTTGTAATGCCCAGGCCACCATAGCATTTAGGCAAGCAAACATTGTCCCATGCCACTAAATGATATCTCTTGTTTTCTTCAACCCCTGTCCATAAAAACTCCCTCTAAATTTTCTCCATTCTATCAGCATGTTTAACAGGGATCCCAAAAAAGTTGAAGGCATAAGTTGGGAGGTTTTGAAGAGTTGATTTCACCAAAGTACATTTACCTACTTGACTAAGGGTAGTTCCTTTCTAATCTACCAACTTCTTGATAAATCTATCAATAATGCCACTCCAGAAAGATTTTGACAGTTTTGACCCCAAAGGCATTCTAAGGTAAGTAGTTATAAGAGACCCCATACCACATCCTAGTATGTGAGGTATTTTTCTTTGTCACTCAATTGAGGTATTTAGTAAAAACATCAAGCTTTTTTCCCAGTTTATAGCTTGTCCTAAACCCCTCATGTAAGTGTCCAACAAACATTTTAGCACCTTAGCCTCTTGAACTATGGCTTCCCCTTCTAGAATTGTGCCATCCATGCATTGCTAATGGGTGAAGGTAATCTATCTGGAAGATGGCTTTATACCATCCAGGCTCTAATCCTATCTTTTCCTCAGGATTAACCTCCCAATACACTCTACCAAAATAATGAATAGAATAGGGGATAATGGATCACCCTATGTAAGACCTCTCAAGGGGAAGAAATTTTTTGAGGGAGCTCCTTTGATTAAAATAGCCAGAGAGGGGGAAGAGACAAGCTAAAGAATTAATTTACAAACCTAGACATCAAAACCAAAAGCTTGGAGAATAGCTTTCAAGAAATCCTAGTCCACCCTATCATAAGCTTTAGACAGGTCTAATTTGAGTAGGAATCCTTCCCTTTTCCTAGCTTCCAAGGAGTGAATAACTTCATGAACCATCATAATAGAGTCTAGGATCTGTCTCCCTGGGACAAAGCCAGTTTGCTATGGAGAAATAATCAACTAGAGAACACTGAGAATCCTAGTAGTCAAAACTTTTGAAATGATTTTATAGAAATAATTGCATACACTTATGGTCCTGAACTTATCCATCATATCTGCCCCTAGAATTTTTAGGATTAACACAAAAAATGTAGCGTTGAGTTCCTTCAAAATGTTTCTGGCCCCAAAAAATTATTTTTAAGTGTTAAGGATGCCTCCATGATGAGATTTTTCTAGGAAGGAATGTTATGAACAAAAAAGTTATGAGAGGGAATTGGTTCCAAAAAACCCTAAGCTGCAAATTGGTGAGGGTTTGTATGATAAAGCCAACTAGTTAAGAAATTTAGAGACATCTTTTGGGGGTTTGGAGTTGTTAAGAAAATGGTTCTAAGAGAGAAATCTAGATACCCCTTTGAGAAATGTTTGGAAATTTGACATTGGCAAGTTAGTGATTCCTAGGGTATTTTTTGATGATGATCTCTTGGCTTTTATTACAAAAATATATGATCTTATATCTAGATTAGTCAAGAATCATGCTAGGGAAAACTTATTCAAGGTTAAACCTGAACTGATTAGGAAAGTTTTTCTTTTAAATCCTAATCAAGCATTACATGAACCAATTGATTTTGAAGACATGAAAACTAGCTATGAGGCTTAGAAGATGTATTTAAGGAAGGGGTCATTGCAAGAACATTTTGTTAGGATAGGAAAATTACCCTTGGTTACACCAAATACTCTAGAGCTATTGTTGAAAAAATACTTTAATCATAGAGCACAAGCATTATATTTCTCTCTCCACAAGATTTTGGGAATGGATGAACAAGATCACATCCAAGGCTGTATTGTTTTCATCATGGCTCAGACATTAACATATGCTATGACTTCAATATTTGATTTTTGCACCTACTTAGTAGAGGAGATTCACAATGGGATGATAGGTTTAATTAACATCAAAGTAGAAAAACATTTTTGCTGGTATCCCATGCTCATGTACATTTTTCTATATAAAGGCCACTCTACTTTTTCTAAAGAAATGAAGTTGGGGACTAAGAGGGACGAAGAAAGATTACTAGTCCAACTATGGAGTATTGATATGACATGGGAGGCCATAGATGCTATCTTAATAAGATTTCATAGATATTTTTCCTCCAAGATGAGGATTTTATTAGCTAGAGATAGTCATACAATACCTTGGTCACTACTAGAACTGATTAGAATGAAGGATTATGTAAAAGGGTTCAAGGTAAGTCACAATTAGGGAGACATTATCCCATATGTAGTCTCAAATATTTTTAGAATATATGGCTTCCTAAGCCCCATGTTCTATATTACTAGGTTCCCTTGAAAGTTGGAATTGCAAAGATCCTATGAAAGATAGGAGGACTTGAAGAGGCAGAGCTCGTAGGCCGAATAGGTACATTCTTCCTAGGTTTCACTATTGTTCATAACTCTATAATCACTAGGGGGAATCAAATTTTTTTTTGGGATAAATACTAGATGGCATAGTCCCATTCTTGTTTTATAGACCCCTTGGGTTTTTATGATATACTCAAAGAAAGGACTAAGGCCATATCCCATGAACATTTCGTATACTGTCCAAAGGATATAATTAGGAATGAATTTTTTTTACAAGAAAAAGAAGTTAGAAAAGAAAAATGGAAAGTATACAATAGGGTTCTTGAGTTTATTAATGTCTTTGAATTGAAATATAACCCCCTTTTTGATAAGAAATATTGTGGTATTAGGATAGATATGCTTATAGGAAATTTTGTTGGTTTTATACAAACCTTAAATGAAAAGAAAGTAATCATAACCTAGACTTATCCTGACAAGCTAAGGTAGAAACTAGATTGGCTAACAGGATAATCATATCACTAGGCCAATACACCATCAAAAAGAAGACCTGGGTATGTGGTGGCAAATAGTGTACACCCATACCTCTTATAAGAGACAACTTTTTGAAAGCTCACATGTTGCACCTTCTACCAAGAGAAAAAGAATAGAATAAGATTATTCTTCTAAATCTGAAAATATTCAACTTCACATAGAAGATAAAATATCCTTGAGGGAACAACTAAAACAAATGGGAGGGGAGAATGACATTGTAATTACCATAATAGATATAGAGGAAGGAGTTCCAGAGGAACCCCATATGCCTATGTTAGCCCTCACTGTGGGCGATTTTAGAGGAAAATAAATAGATCATGTGGTGGAGTAGGCTTCTAAAAAAAATTTAGATGATGAAAGGTTTTTGAAGTCCAAGGCATTCACCCTATTTTTGTAGAGAAGAAACATTAAAATTTTGAGGCAAAATGCAAAATTATTAAAACATAACAACTTGATAGGTAGGAATCTAAGATAGAAGAATAGGTAAAAGATGACGTTATAGAAGAATTTGGACATAAAACCCCTGAAGGGGGTAGGAAACTATCGAAGGACTTAGGAGTTTTGATATTACCTGAGTGGGACATTGCTAATGCGATGATCTTTGATTCAGTCAAGAAGGCAAAAGACACCTAGTTTAAGACTGAGGAAGAAGTCTTACAATCCCATAAAGGGTTAAATCATAGTGATGACCATTAGGCCTTTGTAATGTGGTCCATCCAAAAAAGAGACAAAGCTAGAACTCAAGAAGTTTTAGATTCTAAGCATATAGGAAACCCTATGGAGTTGCTAGGATGACCAAAGAAATAGCAAATTTTGGGGTAGTAGTTACTACTAAAGATAAAAATAAATTCCTAGAGTTGAATGATACATTTGAAAAGGTATTAGGGGCATGTGAAGAAAGAGGGAATAAAATAAACCAAATGCAAAGAATGGTTTCTCAATTGGAGAGACAATTGGGGAAAATAAAAGTAGGGGAAGGATCAAGAATACCCAGAATTACTTATCCTCCTCATCCTTCAATTGCACCTTTCAATACAACTCCTATTATAGAAATGCCAACTACCACATAGGAACCCCAATAGTACATAGTTGAAGAGTTTGAGGAATAAAAGAATGAATTATGGGCAATGCATGTGGAATTGGATGTTTAGTATGAAGATAAAATAAGAAATTGGATGTTTAGTATGGAGTTAGTGATTCAGCCGTTCATATTTTACCAATGTTGCCCTTTTATGGTCGACGTATCCTTAATTAAATGTTTAATTTAAACCTTTCGATGATTATTAAATCCGAACTCATTTGCATTATGTGATTAGACCAATAAGCGTGTCTGTGCATTTAGAGGTTCGCATTGTCGCGAAAAGTTATTAAGGAGGTTTATGTGTTTTTGGTTTTTTGGGCTTTTTAAATTGATTTATTTTATATTTCTGGCAGCTTTGCCATAGATGGATTCCTATTTATAGGAATAGCCTATTTTCGTTTGGGTTGATTCGGGGTTTAACTAGATTGGCTGGTTAAATGCCCTAATCGATTATTCACCTGAAAGGTGAATAAGTATCCAAAGAGGAATTTAATTCCTCACTTCTCACTTTCAAATTGGAAAGTTGGAGAGTAAAACCCAAAATCCTCTTCATGAGGATTTTTTGTTTTGTTTTTTGTGGGAGCTACGGGCATGGGATCGTTGCAAGGTTGAGCTCGTTGGATCCAGCTCGAGGAAACCTTGGATTGCCACGATTTTCAGCCACTTCTACAGGCGTTTTATTTTATGGTTCAGATTTTCGTTTTGCCCTTTTGGTTGTGAGGTAGGGCTTTCCTGTTTTATTGTTTCTGCTTCTGTTTTTGGTAGCTGTTTGTTTGGAGGCTGAGAACTAGTGTTCCCCTCCGTTTATGTATGTTAGTTCTACCCGGTTGGGCGGGTATGAACATTTCCTTATTTTTCGGGATGAGGGTTTGAAGTTTTGCAGCGTTATGCTGGTTGTTTTTGCATACGGTGTTCGATTCCATTTATTTTTGGATTTTTGGGGTTTTTGAACCCAAAGGCCAAATGGGTTTTAATTTTGAAGTTTTCCAAATTTTTGGGGTTTTTACCTCGTTTTGCGTGCTGCCTTGTTTTCTCTAATTTTTTTGGCACAATGAGGGTCGTGGACCTTGATGATCCATTTGGATATCAGTCAGACCACTTTTTCACTTTTATGTTGCATTGGGATGCGTGTTGCATCCATACTTTCGATGTTGTGTTCGGTTGAGTGATTTTACACTTGTTATGGTTTTTGTTGGACCTTTGCCTTGTTTCATGGACATTGGGATTTTTGTAGAATCCATACTCTCGAATTGAGGCCAGTTGAGTAAGTTCATGACTTTCGGTCTTGTTACATCATTGGGATTCGTGTAGAATCCATACTCTCATATTGAGGCCGATTGAGTGATTTCATGATGTATGATTTTATTAGCTTTGGGATTTGTGTAGAATCCATCCTCTTGAGTTGCTTTCAGTTGGGTGTTTGTTTTGCATTGTGTTCTCATTTCTGTCCTTGTGTTATGATCTTCGTGATGGTGGTGCGCCACACACGAGTACATACGCGTACATTTGTTGGGTGACTTGCGAGGCTCGATCTTCCGTGGATTTGCCAGAAGTTATGATCATTGGGGTTGGGATGGGAGTATGCATGCCCACGGGCACTTATCGTAGGATGAGCATGGGTAGGGTAGGGTAGCATATGGAGGGGGCTTCTACCTCGCAGCCTGGTGATCATTGTGCCCAGAGGGTTGGCGAAGGAAGCTTTAATTAAGTGAAAATTAAATAAAATGTGTGACTAGTAATAAAACTTAAGATAACAAAATATTTGGGGTGCAAGAGCCTTTTTATTGAGGGATGTTGAATCTGCGCAAGTCCGAGCTTGGGCTTTTTGATGCCAAGCGACTCTCCATGATGTTAGTCCCTACATAGTAGCCTATTGAGTGTCTGACCAGGACCTGTACTCCTTGCATTGTCTTAGGTTCTTGGTTGCAACCATCATACTATCTGGCATGAGTGTTAGCCATGGATGTTCTTTTGTGTGTTTTTGGCTAGATCATTATCTCCATTAGCACGGCGAGTGTGGACCTACGGGTTCCACATGGGTGGGAGGCATAGCTACCTTTACCACTACTAGGGATCGATGTATAGAGACGATCTTTTGTCCTAGTGTGACTATTGCTGGATGTCTTCACTTGGTACTTCGGGTTTCAGAGTATGCTTTCTTGTGATTTATGCTTTCATTGGAATGCTTGTATATCATGTTTAGATGATGTTAGTTTATTTGATGCATTCCCTTATTATGATGTTTGGCATATGATTAGACGATGTTATTTGATTTAGTAGTATATCTATTGCTTACTGTCGTTTAGCATGTGATAGGTGATGTTATCTACTGTAGGATTATCTTATGCTTTACTACTAGCATGTTAGATTTCCTTATGCTTATATGGTTGCATGTGTTATTAGTGACATCCCTATTACGACAGTACTGACGATCTTGTCGGTGGCTTGGGATGTTACGCGCGGGGGATGGCTAGGACCCACGATGGTCTTATGATGCTATTGATAGTTGGGAGGAACCGCGTACTTAGTTTGGTTGTTTTGTTCCTGAGATGTATTTCTATACATTGCAATGTTGCTTTTGTTCTCTGTGATGTTTATTTCAGTGTGTTCTTTGCTGCTGTAGTTTAGATGGATAGATGTTCTCCTTGCTATGTTGTTCTTGCACTCGAGTGTTCATTCCTCGAGCCTTCATGGATTCGGTACTCCCCGGTGTGGAGGTTCTTTTGTTGGTTTTTCCCCATTTTTGAGTTCTGGAAGTGTTTTTACTTTCTATGGGCGACATTTGTTCAGCATTGTGTGACACTGATAAAGTATCGCACGCCCATAGAAAGAATGTCGTACGATACTATAAAGTGTCACACGCATTACTGGAGAAGTTTCATACGACACTGGAAGAGTGTCGTATGACTTTATGAGAAATGTCGTGTGATACTTTTTTAGTATCGCACGCCTTCTTGAGAAGTGTCACACTTAGTAAGGGAGAAGTTTCACCCTCCCTTAGTAAAAAGTGTCGCACGGTTTTTGTGGAAAACCTGCGTGTGCCATCAGTGGGCACTTTTCTTCATGATCTGATCTTTTTAAGAGTGGTTTTGGATACCCTTTTGGGCATTCTTCGAGCCTATGTTGTTGCATTTTGAATTCAAGAGGTTTCTTTTGAAATTCAATTTTTGGGTTTTTGTTGTAGTCCTTTGAGGTTTAAAATATATCGTTTAAGTATAAGTTGATGTATATGTGACAAATCGTTTGAGATAGGTTTCAGACCTCTCAGAGATAAGTTATGGATTCTAGGAAATTTTGGGGCTTTAGGATTTTAGGCTTGGCCAAATTTCGGGATTCTGCATATTACCCCAGCTTGGTGTTTTGTTGATGAGTGGTCATTTCTTGTGCCCTCATCTTGTTGTGGTAGTTGTTGGCTTTTATTTGGGTGTGTCAGTTGGGTAGTGGCATTCAGAGATTCGTTGGTTTCCGGGATTGTGTTGAAGTCTTTCGTTGCGATCGTTGTGATCCCTGTATGATGTTGTCATGTGCATTCATACTTGTAAAAAATAAAAATATCTTGGCTTGATTTGAATCCTTGTTTCCAAGGATCTCTGGGAGGGGCATTACATCTGGTATCAGAGCCCATGTTCAAACATTGGGATCTCTGTGTTATGTTGCCCTTGTAGTTTTTGTTGCGTTGGTTGAGTGTGAGTTTCTTGGTGAGAACTCATGATCTTTGTTGCTTTGGTATCTACTCATGATGGACTTGCTTGTCCAGTAGATGCAACTAGAGCAGTGTGTGGAGAAGGAAGTGAGTCTTCCTGGCCTTGTAGGTGGAATCAATGTTCCTTGGTTGGTTGGTTGCTTGTGTGACCCTTTTTGGATGGAACCACTGATTGGTGTCCATGTGTTGGCTTTGAGTGCCTCTTTTTGTTTCTCCTTGTGGAGTTAGGTGCACTATTCCTTGCTTTCTCCTTGTTGTAAGCATATAGATGAATCTTATTGTGATTCTTTATTTTTTTGTTATAATGATGAAACGGTTCCTTTCATTAAAAATGAGTGTTTATTGTGTATCATTGCAAAGTAATAGATTTACATTATATCCTTGGGTTAATGACTTAAGTCCCCAATCTGATTGTTTCTTAAGCTTATGTAGAACTATATTAATTTGATGGATATCTAAATGTTGCATTGCATGGAAATTATTGTTGTCTGCATATGCATGAGGTTACTGATGGTAAATTGTTTGACGTGTGTGAGTGTGTTCACTAGCATTGCTAGGATGATGTATTCCTTAGCATTGTGTGGTGATTTATCCCTCTTGTGTGACTGTACTCAGTCGTCACTTGTAATGTGATTTGTTTGATGCCTTATTTTATTTGGCTGGAGGTACTTTCCTCATGTTGTTGGGCTAGCATTGGTTTTTAGTTTCTTCCTCTCTTGGAGTAGTCATCAAACTTCATCTATCACTCTCTTTGTGACAGTTGTCACATTTGACTTATTGTTGAAATGAGCTCTTTTTGGTACTTACTGCTAGAATTGATAATTCACCCATTTGGGCTTCTTGATTATGTTTCATGATGACTATTCTAGTTGTGTTTTATTGCTGCCCAGTTGTGCGTTGTGACTCTATCATGTTCATCTCGAACCTTTGGTAGTACTTTTAAGGGATAATATCATGGAGAAAATGCTAGTGTGTCCTTATTAGATCTAAAGTTGTTATTGTAATTGAATGGTTTAAATGGTGATTAAACTTAATGTTAATTCTTGAAAGGTATGCACTTGTTTTATGGAAAGTGCTCTTGAACCCTTGCTTGAAAATCTTTCAGTTCATTATGCATTAGTGCTTATGTTATGCTTAATTAATGAAATTATGAAAGAGGAGTGATGATGGTTTCAATGTGTGATTTACCTTTTATTCCATGCCTTATGTTGTTTTGGGCATGAGTGCTCTTGTGTGGATTTGGACATTTTGTCTGTTGCTTGTCTTGGTGACCAAGGCTGTTGGTTTTGTCTTTGTTGTCTTGATTTGAGTGGTGGCTCAGATCGTAGGTCTTGGTCTCTCTTAGCTTCTTCATGTTGTAGTCCTTGTCAATATCTTTTCGATGCTTTTCAATGGATTCAATCTGAGTCTGGCTATGAGGCTATGGCTTTTGGAGTTGTTGATCGATGTTCTGAGTACCTTTTTGAGTAGAGGCCAATTCAATCATGACATATGATATTTATGGCCATTGGAGAAGTTTAACTCCTCATGTTGTTTATAACGGAAGAGTTATCTTGTCTTCATAATCTACTAGGTACTTGTTGGAGTTCGTGCTTGAGTTTTTATGTTTCCTAGTGCACTGACCCACCCTTGTAAGGTGTAGTGTGGTTTGTGAGTGTTCCTTGATGTGGATGATGTTGCCTTATCATTTGGGAGTGACTCGATTCTTTGATGAGTCTACATTCTCCTTTCTAGATGTTGACCTTGGCACATCTCTATATTCTTTCTCTCTTGAGAGAGTAAGCTAGTGTGGTTATGCCACTAGCTTAGTTAGGGTTCTCTTGTGAGTATGTGGATGGTTGGGGGAATTGTGAGTTACCTAATGCATCTTGGGCTGATTTTGTGCAGAGGTTGAGAGTGACTCCCTCTTAGTCCTAATACTCTGTAGTATCCTCCTCCCTAAGCTTATATCTTCATGTGGATTGTCTCAGTCAAGTTTTCTCTTTAATTGTTGACTTGAGGCTAGAGATTGAGTTTAGCGGTAGTTTGGGTGTAGTTTTCCTAGCATTGTACTAGAGGGACATGGTATCGTTGGACACATGTTACCATCTCGTGAGTTGGTATGCAGACATTTCGTGATTGTGTCCACTGACAAAAGTCTTTGAACCTTGTGAGAAGGTGATATCTTGTCTGGTTGGGTTGTGTAGCCCTAGTTACCAGTGTTAGTTGAGCTTTTGTGCCTTAGTGAGGTGTTGTGCTCCTATGCTTGGTGGTGAGTAGTCCTTTGGAGTGTGTCCTTTTGTTCATAAAATTTCATCCTCTTTGTTCTAAGGGTGAGTTTACATGGATTCTAGAATGATCATGTCTGACATGATAGTATTCTTGGGAGTTTGGGATGGTTATTCCCCATGATTCCAACTTTTTTTGGAAGTGCTTAGTGTTTTGACCTGGTTTTGTGGTCATGTGGTTGGTGCATGTGGTAGTTGGGCACCTGTTGACGAGGTAGAGAGGGATTTTCCTTACCTTGTATTGTTGACTCTATGGCTAGATGGGTTCTTCCTAGCGCATAGAAGGTTCCTTGTTGGAGGACCTTGTGTCTGTGTGACACCCATTCTCTTGTGGTTAACCTATTTGGGGATTAACGTGATGGTTTGAGAATGTTGGAGTGATTTGGGTTTGACTTGTACAGATTTGTTGAGTCATTCCTATTGCTCACTTTTGATTTTGTTCTTGGTGTGTTCGGTTTCTATTCTTGGATTGTAGGCTTCCAGGAGTAAGCCTAGTCTTTGGGGGGGATGATGTAGTGCCTCTCCCATTTGACTTTTGTAAGTCATCCTGATGGATGCAACCTTGCTGATCTTTTGTTGTGATGGATCATGATTGTGACCCTGAGTGGTCTACACCGTCAAGGTGTTTGGATTTATATTTTTGTATCAGTTGCGTTGATTATGCTTTTGACTGATCTTTGAGATTATGATGTGATTTTTGGTTCACTAAGGTTTGTGCCAGTGGTTACCAGGATTGATGTGGTATCATGAGCTTGTTCTATGATTACCCTGAGATGTGTGCAGAGATTGCACTGTGTACTATTACCATGCTACACTGGACTAGGTTCCTGTAGCAGTGGTTAGTCATGTTTATGACTGTGTTCACTTATGTGTTTTAAGTGCCTTATTAAATGCATTAATGATTAGAAATGGATTATTCTTGTTGGATTCTTTGGTTATGTGTTGCGGACATTTGCCTTGTTTTATTTTTGATTAGAGAGATATTTGTTACTCATGTTATGTTTACATTTGAGAGGACCCGAGGGTCAGATGTTACACTTTGATTCCAGTATCATAGATGTTATACTACTACGTTGTTTAGTTAATCATATTGCATGATGATGCCATTTTGAGATGACAGTTTGTTTTATGATGTTATCTAGTTATCTAGTATTTGGACATACCTCTAATTTTGTTATGTGATGGATTTAATGCTATGGTTATCTACTTCATTCCTGCATTGCTATGCCTTTTGCGAACGTGAGTGATGTAAATAGATTATTTTAATATAATTAATTAAATGGTTAAATTAGGTGATTTAACACATTATTGCTTCGGCTATGTTATTATATGCAATTGCACTTGATCATGTTGTTTAGTGTGCAAGATTTATATCCCTGGCAGTGGCACATGGAGTTTATATCCTTAGAATCCTTGTATCAGGTATTTTTTTGCTTTGTAGTTTTGAAACTCCAATAGGTAGCATGTTATTGGTGCTTTTTCCCAAATTGGGTTTTCACATAAAATCCTACTATTAAATTGTGTGAATGATTTTGTGGTATTTCATGTTTACATTTGTACAAAGTTATTTTGATCTAATAAAGTGACCTACTAGGTTAATGTATTGGATGTTCTAATGGATTCATTCATGATATGGTTTTATGGATATGAACCTATTAAGCATTGAAAATTTTTATTTGTATATTTGGACCTTGGATAACTCATTCACCCCCCTCTCGATTATTCTAAAGAAGTATACTAATATTGTTATTTCCAACATGAAAAAGGAAGTAAGTGGAGACATGTTAAGATACTCTTCCATGTTGTAGCTTTGGTCTTCATATTGTTCATAACAATTTTTATCTTCCTTTCTTGCATCATGAAATTCATATAAGAACCATTGTTCAAATTCTTTCCAAGATGAGATACTATGTGTAGGTAGTGATTCATAATCTTATATTGCATTATATTTTAATGTTGTGACATATAGTTTCATCACCTAATCTTTTGTACCAATATCATAATCATCTACAAATGTACAAAATGCATCCAAATGTTAAAGTTTTGATTCATCCCATTCTCCATAGAACTTTGGTACGATTTGTCAAATATTCAAGAGAAACCTATTTGGTTTACAATAATTTTTTTTGAGATCTAATAGTCTGAATCCATCTGGAATAAAAGGTTTTCTTTGAAATGATTGATGCATTTGAAAAACCTATATACCATTTCCTTTTGAGTTGTTTCCCTCACCAGAGATACCAACTAAAATGCATAGATTTTCTACCTCTTTCAAGGAATGTATTGATTATGTTGATCTTCTTGGTTCTTGCTTCTAGTAGAGTATGCTCCCAAATAAACTAATAGAACTACTTTTTGATTATAATTAATAAATTTGAAAGGGTAACTTCACAATATAAATGTTGAAAAAAATTATTCAATTGTATATTGTCATTGATGTTATACAAATATTACATTCTGACAAAGTATTGCTAGTAGTAACTGAGCTTAGAAGATTCTAGTATCAAGTGAGTAGAAGTTTAGAAGAAACCAAGTCTAGTGATCTAGTGTAAACTGAGTTAGGTTCGTCAATGAAGGATTCCTATGTAAATCAAGTCAGGTTGGTTACCATAGGAGTTTAGTGTTAAGCAAGTTAGGTCAGTTACCAAAAGAACTTAGTATTAACCAAGTGACTTAGTTTTAGTATCAACTGACCTACAAAAGAATAGTTTTGTTTATTATTATTTTATGCAAGCCAACTTAGTGAATGTTAAGTATTTTTTTGTAAGGATATTCAAGCTGAATTGATATTGGGTTTCATATATAAGAAAGGTCAAGTCGCAGATTAAAATATGAAGATGTGGAAGAAGATAAGATATGAATAAAGATAGATATCTAATTAAGGGTAGAACATCCAAGGAGCTACAATGAATATTTTAATCAAAGAGGATCAAGAGGTTAAGCAAGAATAGTGATCTGAATCTACAAATCAATTGCTTCATCAATTAGGTCAATCATTGTTACTCTCTAACAATTATACTAGTGAAGAAATCTCTTAACAAAGTTGACTTAATAGTCATTTTATAAATCCTTTAACAAGGTGGAATTTCTAGATTGAAGTATCTTAAGATCTCTAACAAAGCCACTTCTAATAGTGTGATTCAAATCTTTTAATAGAGTCACACCTAAAAGTTTATTTTTTAACCTTTAATAAGGTTGGATCCTAACATGTCTCACTTCATAAGAGTGAAAAGTTGTAACTAGTTACATTGGTGGTTTTTCCATATTGGTTTCCACATTAAATCTTTGTGTCTCATGTGTTTATTTATTTTATTACTGCTTTACCTTTCTACAACTAAGTTAATAAAGGTTAAAAGACATTAATATCTCAAGATTGCTTTATTAACCAAGTTATAGTGAATATCTAGTTCTAACCAAGCTATCCAAGGATTTGAGATAATAAGAAGTTTCTATTGACATCTAAGGGATTTGGAATTGTTTTAGTGGTAAATAATTCACCCCTCCCCTCTCATTTACTCCTCTTATATTTCAAAAAATTGGTATCAGATCTATTGGTGCTAGAAAAAAAGGTTTCAAGGACCTAAGCTAAAAATCAAGATGTCTTATAGAGGAGAGATTCCTAAGTTGATTAGAGAAAACTTCAAAGCATGGAAGGAAATCATGAAGCTATGTTTGGGAACCATTAGAGATAGAGGCCTACACTTCTTGGAGAACTAGTATGTGACACCTCCTAATCCTTTAACTATGGATCAGATGGTAGATAAAAAGAATCACAACACAATGATGATTGACATTGGTACCTTTCTCAACTATTATCAAAGACTACCCTAATACTTTTGATATGTGGAACACACTAGAAAGGCTCTATGGAGGAGATGATAAGGTGAAAAGAGCCAAAATGAAAAGTCCAAGAGGCTAGTTTGATCAATTGAAAATGAGAGAAGATGAAAACATCACAAAATATAGTGAAAGAATCAAAATAAGTGTGAGTGCAATTAGAGGTGAAAGAGGAATAATTGATGATGCAATAATAGTCAGCAAGGTATTAAGAACTCTTCTTCCTATTTATGCAATGAGATTTTTAGTGATTCAAGAGATGAGATGTGATCCAGCAAAAGATATAACTTTGGATGCACTAGTGGGAAGGTTAACAACTTTTGAGTTCCATAACTTTGATAATTATCTTCCTGGATCTCACAACATTGAATCAACATTCAAAGAAAAACTAACTCTTGGTAAAATGGGAGGAAACTCGAAAGGAAAAAAATCTTATAGTGAAGAAGAAGAATCAAATGATGACCTTGAAGCTACTAAAGCCCTTCTTGTAAGAAGGTTACCAAAAGGAAAAGGTAAATATAAAGGAAAATTTTCATTAATTTGTTTCTCTTGTGAAGAAGTTGGTCACATTGCTACAAGGTGTCCAAACAAACAAAACAAAGATGATGGAAAATTCAACAAGTTCAAAGGAAAGAAATATTTCAAGAGCTACAAAGACTAGAAAGATAAAGGTAAGAAATCTTGTTATATTGCTTAAGATTCTAATAGTGATGATGAAGATGAAATGGTATACATTGTTATTAAAGATGAGTTAAATGATGAGGATAATGAAAAGATGGAACTTATTTCTCATGTTAGAAAAAATGACACATGGATAATAGATAGTGGTTGTTCTCATCACATGACTGGTGATAAAACTAGGTTACTGATCAACATTGGATAAAAGGTAGAATTATTGAATGGGAAGGCCATGTTATTGGATGGTGAAGGAAACCTTGTTGGAACTAGCAATTAGGAAAAAGGTAATCTTTTCTATGTAGATCTCATTGAAAGTTCATTCTTTTTGGCACCAGTAGAGGAAAGTTAGTTATGTCATAAAATAATGTGTCATGTAAACTTTGATAATCTAGTTACTATAAGTAAGAAAGAAAGAGTAAGAGGTATTCCAAATCTAAAGAAACCTGAAGTGGCCATATGCAAACAATGTTATATTGGTAAGATGGGAAAAACTAGCTTCAAAATTAAGAATTTCAATTTTGAAGAAGTCTTGGAACTAGTTCATATAGATCTTTATGGACCAATAGGCATAGAAATCTATAGTGGAAAAAATTATGTCATTTTATTTGTTGATGATTATTCTAGGATGATTATAGTAATGTACTTGAAAGAGAAATATGAAGCTTTTCAAAAGTTCAAGTGGTATTTGGGTAGAGTTGAAAAAGAAATAGGAAAGAATTTAAAATGCCCAAGGTTAGATAAATGAAGAGACTGTTAGAATATATAGTCCAATGATATAACTGAGAAGGGGGGGGGGGGGGGGGGGGAGTGAATTAGTTATCCAACTATCATCATCAACATTAACCTTAAAAAAAATTAACCATGTGATTAATATAAACAAAAACAAAAAAAGATACTCATACATAATTAACACTAGATACGTTAGCTAGGGAAACCCTTGATTAGAGGGAAAACCCTGATGAGGATGGTACCCAAAAGATGATGTAATAATATAAATATTACTTGTTAGAGGAAAGGCCCTATTAGGAGTTTTTTATGACATTCGATACATATGAGTCCCTATTAGGAGACTTTAAATCCCTGTAAGGAGATTCCAACCCTATTAGGATTTGTGCCAACCCTGTTAAGAGTTGTGCCAAATGATCTCTATATTATTCCTTTTAGAATAATAAAATTGAAATTTAATTCCTTCATCTATCTCAATCCTATACACTAGACTTCTTCTCCTTCAAATCTTGTGACGAAATCTCATATTGCACATCCAATGATCCCTTGGATTGCTTACAAGCATTCAATAAACATTATGCTCCTTCTTGCACTATGCACTAATACTTTGTATTCCACTTGATCCTCTAAATCTAAGTCTCCCTACAAACAAGGAAAATATCTTTCCTTTGTACCATATCTTCATAATAATTCCTTGAGTCAAGCTTGAGGCTTTTGCAATTAATTCAAATAAGATTATTAATTAATTCACAATTACAACAACTCTGTCAGCTCACACTCTATACAAAACTTTACATGTGTGAAACCATGTCTTGCGCACATGCTAGAATCACCGCATGATTTTCCTCTATCACTATAATTTGTGCATAACCTTTATTACATCTCAAATGAAAGATAGTGATATATCATCAAAACTCTATTTTCCAATGCTCTATTTCTGCACTGCTTCTAGTAAAACAAGTGTAACTTCTGTACAATATCAAATGAGACTTAGTCCTTTAAACCATGTCATCAAGACAACCTCAAGAACATGTCATCTACTAAAAATCATATGAAACTTCCTCAACTTTTTTGCATCTTAAGATTACTGACTACTATTCTTATAGTCTTAACAAAATTATTTCTATGTTGACATCAATGACAAATACAATCATGAATGCAACATATTAATACTCTACAATTCTTAGGAGACTTCCCCAATGTAGTATCATCATCATTCATGCTAATAGAGAATTCATCTCTAATGAGCTCAATGAATCCTATAATGAAAGAGGAATTAAAAGATAGGTATCTAAACCCAATACACCTCAATTGAATGACATAGTAAAAACAAGGAATAAATCCATCATGGATTGTGCAAAAAACTAATGATAGAGAAAAATGTTGTATCCAAAAATTGGAAAGAAGATATCAACACAATAATTCATACCTTGAACTAAGTTCAACTAAAGAAAGGTATAGATCAAACTCCTTATGAATTATGGCATGGCTATAAACTTAATATCTATTATTTCAAAGTATTTTGAAGCAAATTTTATATCTTAAAAGAGACAAGGAAAGGAAAGTTTGATGCAGATAGTGATGAAGGCATATTCCTAGGGTACTACAATAAGAGATAAGCATATGAATGTTTGAATCTTTCTACTCACAAGGTTATAGAAAGTGTACATGTAAAAATTGATGAGTTTGTAGAAAAGAGTGAAGAAAAAAGAAAAAAAGAACTTGAAGACTACATAAATTTTGTTTACTTTTAGCTTGATACTTTAACAAAAGTACAAGAAAATATGATTGGGAAAAAATAGAATGCACCACCCCAATAGATTATACAACCCAAGTTGCAGCCAGTATGACCTGAGTTGCATGTATGCAACCCGAGTTGTAGCTTGAACAACCTAATAGTTCTAATTGAGTCTTAGATAGTTGAACCTGAGTCTCAATCAGTGGGAACAAAGAAAATTTTAGAATTTCACACAACCTTTGGATGTGGTAAACCAAGTGAAACAAGTCTAGAATCTAGAAGAAAGGAACCTGTACAAGTGCTAGATATGTCAGAGGGCATCGTGTACCCAAACAAATAATTGGAAATTAGACAAAAGTCATAATGAAAGGGAACAAACTAAAAGGTACATGTTTTCTTTAAAATATTAACCTAGAACTATAAAATATGCTTTAAATATTGAAAGTTGGATAGAGGAAATGAATGAATGGATTGAGCAAATTGAAAGGAACAATACCTAGACTCTTGTTCCTAGACCCAAGGACAAAAATGTAATTGGTAAAAAGTGGTATTTATAAACAAAAATGTCAAAAGTATAAAGGAATAAGGCAAGGATAGTGTGTAAAGGATATCCTCAAGAGGAAGGTATAGACTATGGAGAAATATTTGCTCCCATTGCTAGACTTGAAAGGGTCATAACACTACTTGCATATACTGCATTTAGAGGATTCAAAGTGTATCAAATGGATGTAAAATCAACTTTCTTGAATGGAATTCTAGAGGAATAAGTTTACATTGATTAGCTTAAAGAATTCATTGATCCAAATAAAAGAGACACAGTCTATAAGTTATAGAAAGATTTGTATGGTCTAAAACAAACTCCTAAAGCATGTTATAGGAGGCTACGGATATTTGGTACAGATTGGTTTTCAAAGAACCAATGATAAAATTTGTCTTTATATTAAAGAAGGACCACAATATAAGATATTATTAGTATAAATATTTATGGATGATATATTATTCATAGGTCATGATGACTTATGTAAATCATTCTCTAAATAAATGAGGAAAGAATTTGAAATGTCAATGTTTGGAGAGATAAAATTATTTGTTGGTTTACAAGTTCATCAAATGAAGGATGGCATCTACATTACTAAATCATAATATATCAAGGACATATTGAAGACCTTTGGAATGGAAGACTCCAAACTAGTTGGAACACCTATGTCTATTGGACATAAACTATCCAAGAATGATGATTCAAAAGAAGTAAATCAGACTACCTACAAATCTATGATTGGGAAACTTCACTATGTTGTTCACATAAGGCCTAATATTGCATCAATAGTTGGCATGGTTGCAAGGTTTTCTACAAATCCCAAAAAAATAATATGATGATAGTCAAAATAATTATGAGATTTCTAAAAAGCACTCAAGACTATGGTCTATGGTACAAGAAATGATGAAAATTTGAGTCGAAATCCTTTATTAATGTAGATTAGGATGTAAGCATTGATGATAGGAAGAGCACCAATGGAGGAGCATTCTTTCTTGGAAAGATGTTAGTATCATAGAAAAGTAAGAAGTAAAATTTCATCTTTGAGTTTACAATAGAGGCAAAATATGTTGTTGCAATAGTTAATTATTCCAACATAGTCTAGATCAAGCAACTCTAGTCAAGAATGAAGGAATAAATCAAGGACCTAGTGGTCATCTACTATGATAACACAAATGCAATAAGTATATCCAAGAATCTAGTGATGCACACTAAGAAAAACACATTGCAATCAAGTATCATTTTATGAGAGAATTAGTTCTAGATAAAGAGGTTAGACTGGAATATGTGAACACAGAGGAGAAGGTTGGTGACATATTTACCAAACCATTACCTATGAATGTATTTTTGTATCTTAGAGGAAAGCTAGGGATCATTCCTCTTTGGAATTTGATTTTAAAGAGGGAGATATAAAATGTCATGTTGCTATCAAAAGAATTGAGGAGAGTTTGATTGTTTTCATGAATCAAAGGAAGAAAATTGTATAACAACAAGAGTGAGATTTTGATTAGATGGAGCCTAAAGATAAGATGTTAGATAGAGAATCTTAGAGGGAGTTCTCATGGATGAAGAATCATAATAAAACTAAGGATATTATAAAATCTTATAAATTATTCTAGTTTGTCTAAGTTTTCTTTGCTTATGGCATGTTATGTTTCCCTCAATGCTGAAGAGGGAGATTATTGAAAACAATTATTTAGTTGTATATTATCATTGATGTTACACAAATGTTACATTCTAATAGAGCACTGCTAGTAGTAACCAAGCTTAGAAGACTCTAGTATCCACCGAGCATAAGTTCAGAAGAAACCATGTTCACTAATTTAGAGTAAACTAAGTTAGGTTGGTCAATGAAGGATTCCTATGTAAACCAAGTTAGCTCAATTACCAAAGGAGTTTAGTGTTAACCAAGTCAAGTCAATTACCAAAGGAACTTACTAGGAAATGAATGACTAAGTTTTTGTATCAGCTAACCTACAAAAAAATAGTTTTGTTTGCTATTTTTTTTATGCAAGTCATCTTATTGGATGTTAATTATTTTTTTGTTATGGTATTCAAGCCAACTTGACATTGGGTTTTATGTATATGAAAGGTCAAGTCATGGATTGAAATATGAAGATGTGGAAGAAGATAAGATGTGAATAAAGAAGGATATCTAATTAAGGGAAAAACATCCAAGGAGTTTTAAATAATATTCTAATTAGGGAGGATCTAGAGGTTAAGCTAGAAGAATGATCTAAATCTACAAACTAGTCACTTCATCAATCAGGTCAATAATTATTACTCTCTTAACAATTGTATAGTGAAGAAATCTCTTAACAAAGTTGACTTAACAATCATTTTGTAAATCCTGTAAAAAGGTGGCATTTATAGATTGAGGTGTCTTAAGACCTCTAACAAGGCCACTTTTAAAAAGGTGATTCAAATCCTTTAACAGGGTCACAACTAACAGTGTGTTTTGTAACCTTTAACATGGTTGGCTCCTAACAGGGCTCACTTCAAAAGAGTGAAAAGTTATAACTAGTTGCATTGGTTGTTTTCCCAAATTGGGTTTCCACATTAAATCTTGGTGTCTCATGTGTTCATATTATTTTCTCACTACTTTATCTTTCTGAAACTAAGTTACTAAAGGTTAATACACAATAATATCTCAAGATTGCTTTGTTAATTGAGTTACAATAAATATATAGTTCTAATCAAGTTGTGTAAGGATTTGAGTTAATAAGAAGTTTATATTGACATATAAGGGATTTAGAATTATTTAAGTGGTAAATAATTCATCCCTCCCCTCTCAATTACTCCTCTTATATTTCCAACAATAAATTATGAGGAACTCTCCCCAACAGAGTTGTCAATCTGTTGGTTCCCAAAATCATAAATTGGAAAGCCAAGAGCTTTACGAATTCTCAAGTAGAATTGCCCAATTATTTTTGGCCAACAAATGGGAATTAATTCAATTTCCCTAAACTTTAGGCTTTGCTACACCTAGGTGGGCATATCTTCACTTTGAACTTTGATTGCTTCATTCAATAGTTTTTCTATAGTGAATTTTGATGAATATGACTTCTTTTAGGTTGGCAAAAATCTTTAAACTTGTCCTAATTGAATAATATATGTGCATTGATAAGATTTAATGATTAATATTATGTTTATAGAAAATAAATATAGAGATTTTTGACTTCAACTATAAATCCAATTATTTAACTTTAGTGATTAAAAGACCGGTGCCTTAGTTTGTTTGGGCAACATAGTCAACTATAATAAAGATTGTTATGTACAACTCCATGAGACAATATTTCATCAAAACATCATTAATTCTTCATGTTCTCTATAAAATAATGTGTTATGTACAATTTGATGTTATTCTACGAGGGTTTTAACTTTTGTGGAGGAAGTCCAATTAAACAAAAACAAGGAAACAAATAGTTATTTCACAATGTCCCTAATTGTCGAACAAAGAATGTGGTGACAAAATCTAACACACAAGAATCATTTGGAATAATTCAATAATTATTTTTTTGATCATAAAGGGAAAATCCACACAATAATTTTCATCTATTTTTCTTTTAAATAAACAAAGATAAAAAATATTTTTATTTATTATTAAAATATAATATATAAATTTATATTAAAGCCGTGCTTTAATATTTTTATATTTGTCCTATAAGTAATTATGTCTTCCTTTTTCTTTACCTTTTAAATATGTCTTATTATACCTTCTTCAAAATATTATATGTACCATTTATATCATTTTTTGTACTAAGAGTCATGTCTAATTACCAAGAGCCATATCATATAGACGACATAACCTTTTATTAGTTTCCCTTTATTATATTCATAAAGTCTTAATTACACCCTTTGTTTGTTCTGGACTGTGATAAATAATCTTTGTAATACCATATGAATTGCTTTAAACCCTCAATTCCATGACGTAAGATGCTTTGGAAGGGATTTGTCCATCTTCTTTTGAAATTGTCCCAAGCTACTCCTAATACCAAATATGGATCATGTGAGTTATATAACTACACATTGCACAAATTGTTATCTTCATCCACACTTATGGGTCACTCAATATTACAATGGTTTCCATTTAACTCTCATAAAAATTACTTTGGAAGACACCCTTATGTTTACATGTAGGGAGAATTGATTTATTCTTGATAGAATCAAGGAGGTGACATTTTTAGTTAGTCTTCTGCCTGATGATTCTTGCACATGATACTCCTGTGGACATTTTATATGTGACATATCTTTCTATCTTCTTCTTTCATTTATACTCAATACCTTTTGGCATATTAACATATTATTTGCTTCTATCAAAGTAGTGATTCCATATTCCTAATGACGTGGAAAGATTATTATGAAGCCTAACCAAGGAGCATAAATCTCATTTCAAAATTTGTCTATATGTCTGGAACTTACCACCATCGAATTCTTCTTATAGGACATCTATTCTTTTGTCAGGTCTAGTCTTTAATATTTTCTTTGGTCTGATGATTTTAATATTTCTCCAAATTATTATCTTTAGTTGTCATAATTTTTTTCTCTTTGTCTCACATTGCTACTGACATGGAAAATGAATCATATTCCTATTCTATTTATCAATGTATCAAAACTTCAATTCTATTTGAATACATATTAAAACTTCAATCACTACATTAAATATTGATAATAATCACTTCCATTTGATGATTTCTCATGTCTTTGATAAGAATCCAATATCCTTGGTTACAAATCATTTTAAAGAGTAAGTGTTGTTGTGGTCTCACAATGCACACCCCATTTCTCCTAGAAATAGGGACCTCCTAGTATTTTTTTTGTTTACCAGACTCTTAGTTTAGAGTTTGGCTCATCTTTCAAACTCCACTAGGAGTCTGGGTCAAGCACTAGTCTCTAACTGAGAAGTGTGGAGGATTAGAGTTTGGAGATAAGGTGAAGATTTTTTATTTTCATGTACTTTAGTGTGCACATGCACATGTGCATGCAATACACAAGTGCACACTGCATCTCCTTCTAGAGATGCACACATGCACACATGTGCATGTGTGCACCTCTGGAGGGACACCTGTGCAGATGTGCACTATGACTTGGGGTCTATATAAGACCCTTGACCCCCTATTACCCTTCATTTTCTCTTCATTCTCAAAATTATCTGCACCTTTTCACATCCCAACCTATGCTCCTCAGTCACTCTTCAATCTGCAAAACAACAAACAAAGGTTAGAATATGTTATGAAGATGCACACATGTGCACCTCCATAAAGGTGTGAATATGTGCACCTTCTCAAAGACCTAAGACACTAAGACACCATGAAGGTGTGCACATGCACACCATCACAAGGTACAAATGTGTGCACCTTCCCTAACACTCAAGAACTTAATTTTAAATGAAACTAATGCAAAAAATTTGACTCTGTGAAGGTGGACATATGTAAACCTCTACTAGGTGCACATGTATGCACCTTTGTGTCCAAAATGAAAACAAAACCTAAGTACCCCACTATCCCAAGTTACACATGTACTATGCATGTGCACACATGTGTACCTCATCAGGGTGTGCACATGCACAACTATGCACAAAAGGCCAAATAGGGGCCCAATTAGCACACTAGCCCACTTTAAGGGTTTTCTAGGTGCACTACAATGCATTTTAAGGCATTTGGGGGGATTTAATAGTTTTGATTGAATTATGCTTGATTCTGACCAGTGTTGGAGTAAATTAGAGTTTATTTTAGGTCAAATTATTTAGCTTTCTAAACTAATGTTGCTTTTCTTGTTGAGATAAGATGTCATCATCATCCTCTTCGATGGTGGAAAAGATTGCTCAAAAACTTGTAGTATTCAAGTACCAAGGTATGGCAAGGAAATCTCAATTTCAAGATGAGCATACTAAGATCAAAGACACATAACTTGGTCATATTGACTAGAATGCCTTCCTTACAATATATAACAAACTGAAAGAATGATTTGCAATGGTATCAACACTTATATGGTCTAGCCTAGTTAACACAACATCTCATCCAACATCCATCTAATATGTAGAACTTAAAGACTCTTGTAGAAGACTATGTGACTGAAGTGAAGGTTTTTAAGAGTGTCACAGGAGAGATAGTCCTAGACCTTTGACCTAGGAACATTGAGAAGGTATTTTATCTTCCCAGGGCTGACACATATTTGAAGATAACTTATGATAGAGAAAAGAATAGTATTGGGAGAATGAAAGGAAGGCTAGATAAATAATACAATCCTCTTTCTTGATTAACCAAAAACTAGTAGGTAATAGAGTCAACAAATTGGACATGACAAGGGGCTATAAGAAGGATGACATTGGATATGTAATTGTACTTTTGAAAAGAGTCATGGGACTTCCTATAATGAGACACCTTCAAACCTGGATGGTACACTTTATAGAAACCATGAGGACAATAGAAATGTTGATTGATTGGGCTACTATCCTTAGTGATGATTTGCATGAGAAACTTATAGCCATAAAAACTAATCCATGATTCCACTTGACATCATATATGGTGTATATACCAGTGGCAAGAACCACAGACTACCCAAACCTCTACAAGAAAGGGAGCATGGAGGATGCTAATGCTTGGCCCTATGTGATGTATACAAAATTTGTAAAAAATAAAATCTCAGAGAAAAATATGGAATACAAGGTGGTGAATGATGACTTCATCTTTGCAATCATCATATTTATAGAAGGTGATTGTGCAAAAAGGATGTCAGTAGAAGCAACATCCAAGATGATAGATATTGGTGCTTACTACATTCAATTTAAGACATTCACCTATATTAGGGTAGCCAATACTCTAGAAAACCCAAATAGGGTCCCAAGATATCCGTCAGATAGGCTCATCCTTCTAGACATTACACACCAACTCACTTCTACATATGATAGAGTGAGGAGATAACATTAGAAGACATGGGTATGGTCCATTATAATTAGCACTTTTAGAGTGAATTAAAAGCAATACATTATCACTTTTGATTTTGAATGGGATCAATATCCCTAGGAAGAGTAAAACTCCCCTTGCCCCTACTTCAACAACATCGGGATGGTACAACATCTAGTAGGGAAGCAATTTGTAGATGAGGATGCATTAGAAGACCATTAGATGAATGTAGTAGATGACTATGATATCTAGATAATGAATTATTGTACGATGACTCTATACCTGGAAGAAAAGGTGCTAAAAAATATATCACTAAAAAAAGATTCCAAAGATATCTTAGATCCTTTATACAATAGGGACAAGATCTATGAAATGTTGACAATGAATGCAAAAAATTGGAAAAGATGGAAATGCATATATCAATCATTAGGATAGGCATATAGTCCAATTAATGAATGAATGGATCAGGAAGCCTTTTAAAATTGATTTAGTTCATTAGGCTATTCCTAGTAAGGCTAGAAATAGTACACCGACATGAGAGAGAGGTTGAGTACTTCAAGGCTGATAAGGGCACAAACAAAAGGAAAAGAGTATATGCAAAGGAAAAGAAGCCAATAGCTTAGGCACAAGTGCCTCAACCTAAATAAGTAGAACCACAAGCTGAGCCTAAAGCACTAGAGCCATTTGAGCAAGAGCCACAAGCTCCTCCACAAGGAGACTAGGTACAAGAAAAACATGTATAGGACAAAAATTCAAAGGAAGGACAATAAGAGGAGAAGATGGTACCAATACTGGCTACACAAGAGGATGAAGCCTCCCCTCAACTCCCAAAAGGGAAAGGTTTGAATCAATTATTATGGGAATACAAAGGAGAAGATTGAAGAAAAAGAACACTCCAACCCCACAAGTACCCAAGACAATCCTGAAAGTGGAGGCAAAAGAAGAAGAAGGGAAGAATATTGAATATGTCCCCCTGAGCCAAAGGAATCACTTAGCAAGGGAAAAAAAGGAGGAGAGAAGAAGAAGTTCAATATTGACACCTCCATCTACTCCAAAAGAACCTATTAATGTATCTACATTATAAGATGAGCATCAATAGTGCATAGTCAATATGATGGGTCATTTTGACTTCATGCCAGTGGACACTGAGATGGTGGGAGAAAAGATAAGATATACTCCTATGAGTGAATCCTTAGGAGAGTACTAGAATCAATTGCCACCTCTACCTAAAAGACCTTTGGGCATTCCTCCACCACTGTCTTAGTACTTAACATTTTTGGATAAAGTCTTAGTAACTCCACATCCTCAAGCCAAAGAAATAGAAGAACATGTGACAAAGGAAATGAAGCCCGAACAACTACATGCCAATGAAGTATCAAAGAAGGAAAATACCTAAAGATCCTCAATAAAATTCTCATGATAGAGATGCTAAGACCTTAGCCCAACCAAATAAAAAGACTCCAATTGTAGATCTTTCTCAATAAGAAAAGACTCTAAAAAGGATTGATAAAGGGAAGGGGTCTATAGTAGAAACAAATTCTTGAGAAAAATACATGTCTCCCATGGGCAAGACACTGGCATGGTTGAAGAGAGAATTCATGTTTTACCAAAGAAGGTAGCTGGCCCTAATACTTGAGGAGTGAATGAAGGAGTTAGTAAAAGCGCTCAAGAAGCCTGAGCCACCTACAAATGATTCATGAACATTGGCCTTCATAATGAAGAACCAAGCTCTTGACTTACTTTCACATATAGCCATTCCTCCTCCACATACTAACTCTAAGGAACTAACTCCTAAGGATTACCAAATCAAGGAGATCATGTTGGGAAAACCCACAATAGACATAGCATAAGTAATGATCACTACAGGCATGAAGAAGGTGTTCAAACGTATGGATTGGGATGAGTCTGAATTGATAATACTCAAGAAGAAAAAT
This sequence comes from Cupressus sempervirens, assembly GCA_028749045.1. Classification (NCBI taxonomy): domain Eukaryota; kingdom Viridiplantae; phylum Streptophyta; class Pinopsida; order Cupressales; family Cupressaceae; genus Cupressus; species Cupressus sempervirens. Next base: position 334,568,910 of record CM053790.1, read on the forward strand.
GAGATATTAAGAGGCTATTTGCATAAAATTGTGAGCCCTATAGACTTGAATAATCTAGAGATTAATCTTGTTGCCTCATTAGAGAGGAAAGGGATGGGAAGAATACAATCGGACCCATTTTTTGAGGCATGTTAGCAATCGCATGACATTTTTGAAGAGAAAAGTGTGCAAATTATACAAGGTAACTTGAACCTATTGTATCACATTCAGTCGAGTATAGATAAATAGGAATCCATAGTGAACCAAACATTTGGGTTAATGGATGAGGTACATACCAAGGATAAAGACTTATAGGAATTGACATGAATAAAAGGTCAAAGGTATTTTTAGTGATGGAAGTATATAATATGGAGGAACTTTATAAGTTAGATGATAGGATATAGAAAATATTGGTCAAAAATAAAGTCATTAAGGGATTACACACAAATATTCAAAAGATAAGAGACCAAACTTGAGAAAATTTTGGAAGAAGAGAGGTACTAAAATGTCACTAGCCTTGATATTTTTGAGGATGAGTGAAAGAATAGGCTTTTTTAGTGCAAGTAGCTTCATTAGAAGATGACATCAAAAAAGCCTTGAAGACCAAAGAAGCATTGTTCGAGCTAGACACCAAGCTTGAAGATTTTGTAGAAACAAGGATTGAAGTAGGTAACTATAAAAAAAAAGTCAAGAATAAGTATGAGGGTCTCAATTTAATGGAAGCTACTCAAGTGGAAAAAATCATAGAGAAATTCAAGAATAAACATCCAGACTGCATCATTTTGGTATAAGGGGGAAGAAAACCCAGATGCTCAAAATTTAGTTTTGACACCTAAAAGAACTTTCATTGCAAGTGTGTTGTAACCTTTGTGTTGAAGATAATACATTGTGTGAGTTTTGGAGGGGTGGGTTTTTTTTACTAGAAGGTTTCTCCCCACTGGCATATCTTTGTATTTGTGTTTTCTTTCTCTATCTATTTTTTGTATTCATGGTTGATTGCAATATTGTTGTTTTACTAAAAGTGAATCTAAAAATATAAGGATTTAAAAAGAATTTGTACAATACTTTCCTTAAGATATTAGTGTAGGAAGCTATTTCCACACTTGAGTTTCCTTACAAGTGGTATCAAAGCTTGATCAAATTTTGATCCTAGTTGTTGGGTAGGATTTTATGAGCTAATCTCAAGTTGAGTGGGAGTTTTTTGAAGAGCATTCTAAATATTATTTATAGATTGAGATGGCTAGTTCAACATATGGAAAAATGGAGGTGGAAAAATTTAATGGTAGTAATTTTGAGTTGTGGAAACTCAAGATGGAAGATTTTCTTGAAGATTGTGATCTATGGGAGGTGACTTCACTTGATGTGAGATCTACAACAATATCTCAAGAAAATTGGGATCTCAAGGATCAGAAAGCTAAGGGTCTCATTAGACTCTATCTAGCTAATTTAGTTCTCCTAAATGTTCTTGATGAGAAGACCACAAAAATTTTGTGCACATGGCTTGGGTCTATGTATCAAGCCAAATCTCTAGTAAACAAGTTGTTCTTGAGAAAGTTGTATTCTCTAAGAATGGAGGAAGGAGAATTTTTTATAGATCATCTAAATGCTTTTAATTTACTAATTGCACAGTTGACATCACTTGGTGTCAAGATAGAGGAGGAGGACAATGTATGACCCTATTATGTTCCTAGCTAGATTCATGGGACCATCTTGTGATGGCTCCTGGAAGTACTTTGGTCACTTTTAGAATGGATAATGTGGTATCTTTGCTATTATCTGAAGAGATGAGGAGAAAGTCATCAGATTCAACTAAGGAAGCTCTTACTATTTGTGGTAGATCCAATGATAGAGGGAAACAAAATGACAAGTCTAGAAAGGGTAGATCCAAATCCCGTAGAAAATCAAAGACACCTTGAAAGTCCAAGGTGAAATGCTGGAACTATGATAAAACTAGGCACTGACATAAAGACTATAAAGATCCAAAGAAGAAGAAGAAGGCCTTAAATTTAGGTTCAAAAAAATCTCAAGAAGATGGCGATGCTTTCATTGAAGCCTTGGTAGCACATGCATCTGATGATGTGTAGTTGATAAACTCAAGTGTTTTTTTCCACATGACCTCTAATTGAAGTTGGTTCTCAAACTATGAAGTTTTTGATGGTGGAAAGGTGTACTTGGGTGATGATTCTCACCTAAAGATAGTTGGATGAGGATGGGTCACTATTAGATTCCCTGATGGATGAGTAAAGGGAATCAAAAGGGAAATGTGCATTCCAAGTTTGGCATGAAACCTATTATTTGTAAGTATGTTGATTGATGTAGGTGTGCAAGTTATTTTTTCTAAATATGGATGTAAGATGATGAGAGGAGCTATGGTGCTTGGTAAAGGTACTAGGAGAGGTACTCTATTTCAACTTGATACATGCATTTCTCAATGCAATAGTTCTTTTGTTTCAAAGAAGAGAGCAGCTATCATTTCATCCTCACCATCTGAATGAGCAGTAAAGAAGACTATGGTTTTTGGTTCCGATGGTAGTGCAAAGGGTGCAAACACATTGGAAGGAAAGATTCCTATAGAAAAGATGATTTTGTGGCATATGAGATTTGGCCACATTGGTGAGAAGGGTTTTAGAACCCTAAACAACAAGAGCCTCATTGAGGAGTTAAATGATTGTAATCCTTAAGTTTGACTTCTATGAACATTGTGTCTATGGTAAACAAAATCATGTTCAATTTTACTCTAGTTCTCACAAATCTTTTGATTTTTTGGATCTTATTCATTTCCATGTATTTGGTCCTATAAAAGTTCCTTCAATCTCCAAGTCTATATTTTTTGTATCTTTCATAAATGATTATAGTAGAAGGACATGGATTTATTTCCTAAAAAGTAAGACACAAGTCTTTAGTTGGTTCAAGGAATTTAAAGCCCTTGTAGAGAATTATACTAGTAAGAAGACTAAGTATGTGAGAATTGATAATGGTGGTGAGTTTTGCTTAGTAGATTTCAAATAGTTCTATAAAGAACAAGGTATCAAGAGGCATTAGATAACTCCTTATACTCCACAACAAAATGGAGTTGTAGAAAGAATGAATAGGACACTGATGGAGAAGGCTAGGAGTATGCTTAGTGGAGCTAGTCTTGAACAAAAGTTTTGGGCTAAAGTTGTGGCCACTGCTTGTTATCTAGTTAACAGATCTCCTACATTAGCTCTTATTGCTAAGACACCCATGGAGGTATCTTGGGTAAGAAGCCTTAAATTAGACATCTTCATGTTTTTGGTTGTGAAGCTTATACAAAAATTCCAAATGAGAAAAGATCTAAGTTAGAAAACAAAGTTGTCAAATGTATTTTTATTGGATACGGTGTTGGTATGAAAGGATACAAGCTTTGGGACCCTATGAATAGTAAGGTTTTGTATAGTAGAAATTTTATTTTTAGAGAGCTAACATCTAGTATTATGTTACAACCAGATGAAAAAGAAAAGAAGTAAGACATTATTCAATTGCTTCCTACCCTTTAGAAGACTGAACAAAAAGACCATGTTGGATATAATGATGAGGAGAGCTTTAGTAGCTTTGACTATTCAAAAGAAGAAGAAGAATAACCTCAACCCTATCCCTTGAGGAGATCCACAAGAGTAATAAAGTAGCTAGAAAGGTTTGGTTATTCTATGTTAGATTGTAGTCATTCTTTTTCTTTGATTACTAACACTAATGAGCCTAGATCTATGAAAGAGGCCTTGGATATGGAAGATGCAGGTTCCTATATTGAGGCCATGGATAGTGAGATGGCTTCATTGGATAAAAAAAAAACTTGGGACCTTGTACCTTTTCCTAAAGGCTAGAAACCTATTGGTAGCAAATGGGTGTTCAAGAAGAAATTTTGTGTAGATGGCAGTGTTAAAAGCTACAGAGCTAGATTGGTTGTAAAGGGGTATTCATAAGTAGAGGAAATAGATTATGGTGAAATATTCTCTCCTGCTACAAAGTTGACATCCATTAGATCTCTGTTATCTCTTGCTACATCATATGATTTAGAGATAGAACAGAGGGATGTGAAGACAACTTTCCTTCATGGTGATTTGGAGGAAGAGATTTATATGTCATAGCCTGAGCACTACATTGTTAAAGGTAAAGAATCTTTGGTTTGTAGATTAAAGAAGTCTTTGTATGGTTTGAAACAATCTCCTAGGATGTGGTACCTTAAGTTTGATGTCTTTATGTTTTCAATTGGATTTTTAAGATCAAAATAAGATCATTGTGTGTATTTTAGATTTGAAAATGATCGCCTTCTTATTGTTGCATTATATGTTGATGATATGTTGCTATTTGGGAAGGGTAAGGGTATGATTTCTAAAATTAAATCTCAGTTGTCAGCAAAGTTTGAGATGAAGGATCTTGGGGTAGCAAGGTACATCTTGGTTATGGAAATCAGTAGAGATAGGTCTAATAGAAATCTTCAGTTGAGTCAAAATAAGTATGTGAAGTTTGTGTTGGAAAGGTTCAACATGGAAGATTGTAGACTATTGTGTGTTCCTATTTCTATGGGAACAAAGTTATCTGTAGATGATTGTCCAAAATCTCCTAGTAAGGTTGAGGACATGAGTAGAGTACCTTATGCTAGTATAGTTGGCAGTCTTATGTATGCTATGGTCTATACCAGACCAGACATTGCCCAAGCAATGGGAAAATCGAGCCAATTTATGGCTAATCCTAGACAAGCACATTGGGATCCAGTTAAGCAAGTATTTAGATATTTGAGGGGTACATTAGATTACTCCATTTTTTACCATGGTAACTCTTTTGGAGCTTCACATTTAGTTTGTATTTGTGGGTTTGTGGTTTCAGATTGGGCTAGTGATATTGATAGTAAGATATCCACCAATGCTTATGTATTCACTATATTTGGTGGTGTCATTAGTTGGATGAGTAAGTGACAACCCATGGTTGTTTTGTCCACTAAAAAAGCTAAGTACATGGCTGCTACTCATGCTTGTAAGGAAGCCATTTGGCTTAGGAGATTGTGTTCAGATATTGGTGTTGATGCAGGATAGATTAATATTTGTTGCGATAGTCAAAGTGCTATTTTTCTTGCAAAGAATCAAACTTTGCATGCCAGAATGAAGCACATTGATGTGTAGTTTCACTTTGTGAGAGATGTGGTGGAAGATGGAAAGGAAAGTTCAAAGAAGGTAGATACTATAAAGAATGTTATAGTTGTATTGATGAAACCAATAGGAATAGAGAAGTTTGAATGGTGTTTGGAGTCTATGGGCCTTTTGGATTATAGTGGTTAGTTCTTGCTATGTTCCTATTGCTCTTACAAGGTGTTCAAAAAGTGGGAGAATGTTAGGAATAAGGCATCTCAATCTTGGATAATTCCTTTTTTTTTTTTTTGTAAATAATGTAATTAAGTGTGAGTGTACATGTCTAGTTGGCATGTTGATGTGTCACTATACTTGCATGTGTCAACATCTTGAATTGTGTGTAAGGAAATCATGAATAAAATGGTTATGATGGATTCCTATGACACACAAGAGCTATCTTTGAAATATTTAAATGTATGTAAGGAAATCATGACTGAAATAGTTATGACAATTCCTATGATGCATAAGAGCTATCTTTGGAAGATGCTCTAAAAAATGGAAAGCTCATTATATAAGCACTTTGAGGGCTATAGATAGTTGAGTGTATGAATGGTGTATTGTTGATTTCTACTGGATAAGTCTTCCATGTCTTGAAAGAACTTGCATTACAAGTGCATTATAACCTTTGTGTTTTGTAGGGGTGGGGTTGTTTTACTGAAAGGTTTTTTCCCCACCGACATATCTCTATGTTTGTTTTTTCTTTCTCTATCTATTTTTTATATTCATGGTTGATTGAAATATTATCGTTTTACTAAAAGTGAATCTAAAATTATAAGGATTTAAAAAGAATTTGCAAGATACTTTCCTTAAGAGATTAGTGTAGGAAGTTTTTTTTGCACCTGAGTTTCCTTACAATTTAGAACATTCCATGCACTAAAAATGCATTTTGATGACAGTTAAACTCCCAAAAATTCCTAGAGAAAGCCAAGCTTCCATTTTAGAGCTTGCAAAAACTCCTAGATCATATTGTAGCTGCATTCTTATTATCTTCTCATTCTTTTATTCTTTTGTGTCATGTAAAGGCTCATGCACCCATTAATTAATATAAACAAGGGTGGAGACCTACTTAGCACAATTTAGAGAGTCATTTTGTAAATAATTAGATTTATTTTATTAGTTTTTAGCATGAGTTGAATTTTAAGAACTCTCTCTCCTAACATAAAGGGAGGAGATGATTTCTTATAAATACATGGATGTAATATGTACTCTAGGCTATTATTTTGATGCAATAGTATATGCTATTAGTGATCTCATTCTGAGTGTAGTTATTCTTGCTGGAGTGTGTTAGTTTTGTGAATGCATGTTCATGAATAATAATGGAGCCAATTTTTTTATTATGTTGTTATGATTGTGCGATCTTTTAGTTTAGGTGTTTTCCTTGTGTTACTGAATTCCATTGATGTAGTGAGTTGGAGAAAAGATCACATATTATTCTTGCATAGTGTCTTGTCTCACATAAGCACAACTTTTGTGGCCTTGCAATTTGAGGAGATTTCAAACATCTTTTAGTAATTATTGAGTTCCCATTGATGGTTGCACCAGTGGAATTAAGGAAGCACTTTTCCTAGTTTCATTTGTTTCCTACCCGATCTTTTTGATGATTTAATTTGCAAACATGTTGAACTACCATGCTTTATGTCCATTAGAAATTTCCCTTTCAAGTTATTTTATTTAAGCTCTTGTTACCCTATATTTGTTATTTTCTTTTCTAACACTTGGGTTAAAATAGTAATTCATATAGTTGCATCGATAAATTGTATTCATCATAAAATACCAAATACCAAAAATATATCTCTTTTGTGGTTATTTTTCAAACAACAATAGATCAAATAGATTATCCAAAATTGTTTAGGACTAGAAAAGGCCTCCTCATAAACATACATGTTTATCTTCAATTGAGAAGATTTCAACAGGTTGCAAGTTCGTCCAAAACCTTGGAGTTGATCCTCGATTATCTTTTCAAGAGAGGAGTTTGAAAGGATTCTTATCATTCAACATTGTTCAAAATGACAACTCAACAAAAGTGGCACTAGAAGGAGGGCCTTCAAACCATTTGGATAAGAAATACAACTTGTTGTTTTGAGATTCTACAATTTTTGGAAGTTCAAATTTTTTTCCATCTAACACTATTAGAAGGTGCCTAGTTTTAAAAGAGTGCGCTTTTCAAGAGGTACATTTTTCTAGAATTGACACAAACTAGAAGATCTTAATCCACTCTCTCCATTTTAGTGAGTTTTAAGATATTCAAATAGTGAACCAAAGTTCTTAGAACTTAAACATTTTTGTAAGCCTTGTAATGACAAAGGACTACCAATAATTCTACCACTTCCATTTTGAAATCTTCCACTGATGGCATTGTATATGTGAAACTAACTTGTTGGGAGTAGACATGAACAAGAAAACATTAGTTGTAGATGTATATCAAAGGTTCAAGTAAATCAAAATACAACTAATTCTACTTGAGTTTTTGTAGACGCTCAAAAATGGTTCACATCTATGGTTTCATCACTTCTTCATACTAATTTGTCCCATTTTTTCATTCTACTAACTCTGATCTTTTGGCCAGATTGACCATATTTTGTCATTTGTATCCTCTTTCACAACAATTTCATATCAACTCAGAATCATATCAAATCAACTCAAAATCACCCCAAATCAACTCAGAATCACTTAAAATCAGTCCTAATCAACCCGAAACATATCAAACATCTCAAATCAATCATCATTTATCTGGTCCTAGGCATTTTTGTGGCTTTCAGTGCCTTGGAAACCTATCAACTTATCAATCTTATCAATCTGACCTTAGTACTGTCACGACTCTCAGTGCTAGGTCAAACTATCATTCATGTCATCCAATCTTTGACATTGTTGAGGCTTTCAATGTCAAATCACGACATCATCAACCATTTTAATAACATTGACAATGTTCGTCGATGTTATTATGACCAAACCTTATCAATCAATTTCAATCCTGTAGCATTTACAATGTCGGTTAAATGTTACATAACAACCAATTCATGTCATGTGTCCTTGGCATGTTATCAACTTCAATCAATCAATCTAACCATGGTGTTGATCTATTGGTCATCATCTTATTCCATATCCATCATCGTTACATTTTTATCAAAGGGTACAGTCGCATTCATTTAATCAATTTGGCCAATAATTTACTAATTTTCTCTATAGGATTAAATAACCCATAATTTAATCCTATTCTCACTAATTATTCTTCCTAATTATCATCCTCAATTAATTAATTTTATTAATTAATTGATTCATTATCTACAAACCATGGAAATTTTTAATTTCCTAAGTTCCATTTTCCATCATTAATTCCATTTTTTTACTAATTCTTATTTTGTGGAATAAGAGGATTTTTAATTCAAATATTCCATAAAATATTGCATCATAGTGACACTTAGATGTGACACCATGGATTCTCCTTTGACACTTAGCTAAGATTTGTCATAATCAAATATCATTACCTCTTACGCACATCCCTATTTGGCTTATTTGTCATAGATTCTTGGCTTTAAGTGGGTTGAGGTGTCTTATGAAGTGTCATAGATTCTCTTCCACATTTAGCCAGGTTTGACTCTCATGTGTCATAGAATCTCACAATTTTCATATTCTGTCATATGCGTCATAGGAATCTCTTGCCACATCGCATATCTAGGGTTGACAAATCCAATGCTCTCAGCCTCCATGAAAATTATAAAATGGACACCCTTCCTCTCATTTCAGAGTTGAATGCTGAAATCTTGAATCCTTGGATCTGAATGCTTAAGTTTTGAAAATCCAAATCTTTGAGTCTTTGAGTCTCTACTTCTTTGCATTTTGCATTCTTGCTCTCACATTAAATCACACTTCAAGTATTCTCATGGCTTTATCCCTATCATAGGCTCTTTGCTTCAATTTTGTGTGCACTATAGGCAACTTTGGAGCTATAATTATTTGGAGAAGAAAGAAGGACATGGGAGCTACAAATGGAAAAGGGATTTTTTAATTATGTTTTCTTTCTTTTGATTAGTTGGCTTTCATGGTAGAACTAGTGGGTGCTAATATATGTTGATTGAGTTTGTGATTTTCTCATAGTATGTTATGCATTTAACCCATTTTCTGGTCCTACATTTTGGTGAACCCAATGTGAACATGCATATCTAACTTGGGTTTTCTTGTTTTGTGCTTGTAGGCGCAAGGAAGGAGCTCACTTGGAAGGGTATAATGACTATTTGCTCTTCCTTTTCACACCTAGTTTAATTAGGGGGTCTATTAAAATGCTTATATGCTATCATTTCATGCATTCTATTAGCTTGTTTCCCTAGGGCGCACTCTGCTCTGTCAGGGTGCACTTGGGACCCCTAGGAGCAATTTTAGGAGCCCAAAAGCCACCAAAAACTCTTTCTGTTGTTTCTAACTTACCAACTGCACCCAATTGGGCCCCAACTATGTCATTGACATAGTCTAAACTATTTGGGCACACTTAAGAGTGTAGTTTTGAAATTTTCAATTTTTGGGTCTTGTTTAGGCACCATTTCCCCACACTCTGTACTTGACTTCCCAACTGCCCCTAAAAATACCAACTATGCCCAACTAGGCCCCAACTATGTGATTGACATATTTGGCACTATCTGGGGGCATTTGGGAGTGTTTTGAGCCATTTTGGTCTTTTGGGGTGCAATCTGCTCAGTTAGAGCACACCTAGGTTCACAGTAAGCACATGCATCAATCAAAATTTGCATTTTAGGTTCTTATCACTCTCTAGGACATAGATTAGGTGATTTTGTGTTACTAATGGTCTATTTACAACATGTGGTAATCATTGGATGAAGACGTGATCATAAGAAACTACTAATGTGTGCTTTGCAGGATGTTGTCGAAGACTTTGTGTGTCTTTCAAAACTATGTGTGTGGATTTCCTAGATTACATAACATTTTGTTTGGTGCTTAAAATGAACCATTTTATTTTCTACCTGGTGTGTCTATAGTGTTAAATCCCTAGGAGTTGCATTGGACATATCCTCTCCCCTCATCATTCGTGGATCTTGGGTGTAAGAGAAATCTGTGTAACTTCTATAGGAGGCCTGCCTTGGACCAAGATACTCGATATTGGGTATGCCAAGGGACGACCTCAGAGTAGTAACAGGCCAAATCCGGGTCAATGTTCTAGCCACTATATAAAATTTGATTACAGTGAAAGCTGTGTCGGCGGTATTGCTGCATGATAGCTCTCCTCCAGTACCCTTGTGGTGCATCAAACCCCAGTTCTCGGGGCTGGGAGACCATCTGCAGAAGTTTATCATTCACTTGTCAAATAGAATGCTCTTACTAAAAATTATGTTTTAGTGGCCAAAATCCTTTCTATCCACTGGCTCAAGGGGTCACCCATGCCCGTGAAGACATCCTAAATTCTCGCGGTCCTTAGTAGAGGCAACAATCCCTTGGGAAAGTCATGCCCCTTGGGAAGCGGATCTTGGTAGCCCCGAGAAGTGAGTGCGCTGTAAGGGGGAGCCTGTGGTGGCAAGATCCTAGGTTGTCCACTCTAGATAAGCATGGCTAAACTTTGGTTCAAGTAAGAATTCAGTGGATACAGTCCTAAAAGCCTAGGTTGCGGTGTGTTTGTTAACTTTTAACAATAGCTATTCTTGTCTTAAAGTGTCTTGCGTGTGTGTATAACATAACCAAGATAAAAGAAAAACTTTTAAATTTACACCTTGGATATCATTTGAACTTTTCAAAACATCACACATGGCCAAAACATCACAACCTTTATCAAACTTTTCAAACTTTGGTTCAACGCTCTCAAACCTTGAAAAACATGATGACTTGTGCTCTTAAACGTGCTTGGCAAAACGCAGATCTCACACTTACATAGACTTCACTTGCATTCAGCCTAGTATAGGCCTCATTCATGCATCATATAGACTTCATATTTCACCTTTTAGTCCTCATTTAGTATCTATTACCTTTCATATTGCATCCTTTTGGGTTCAGTTTACCTCCCTTAGTTTTTGCATTCCCATCTCAAAATCAGCACTTTGCATTCACCACCTTGCATCTTTGCATACCTATTCATCATCTTGACCTCTTTTACCATCATTCTAGGTTTCCTAACCATCATTTTGAGCTTTCATACTAGCCTTAACACTGTCCCCTACTATTGGCCTCTTTGTAACATCAATCCTGAAATCATAGCTTCCAGAATTGCCTCAGTCTCAGCCCAATTTACCAACTGCGCCCAGAAACTACCAACTGCACCCAACTGGGCCCCAACTACATCATTGATGCAATTTTCACTATTTGGGTGCACTTGGTGGTCCTAAGATCTAGTTTTGGGTTCCAGATAACATTTTGGGGCTTCAACAGTGTCCTTAGGTACCTAGTTAGCTCCCCTTGCACCAGCTTGCCTAGATCTGCATTCTACATCACCTAGTCTTCATCGCCTTCACTTAAGACATCATTATATAGGTCATACCTTCTATTTTTAATCTCCAAACCCATCCTAACATCAACCCCATCATCTTAGCTTCCTGGCGTATCAATTTGGCAACCATACCCTTCAAAATCAGCGAACATTCTTCCTAGCTTACCAACTGCGCCCAGAAACTACCAATTGCACCCAAACTAGCTCCAAGTGCATAAATGATGTATTTGATACTATTAGGGTGCACTTGGAACTATTATGGTGCACTTGGGTACCTGCATGACCATTTTGGGCCTTCAAACTGCACTTTAGGACCCCAAAACTGCATCTAGGAGCCTTTACACCTACCCATTCTGTACTTGACCCAAAACTGTATCTTGCACCCAAAATTCCCTTTTCCATCATATTAATTGTCCATATCACATATCTACTCAGCATCACCACCATTTTGAGTCCTCTAAATGTCATTTTGAACCCCCAAAACGTTTGAATTTATTCAAAAATCTAAACAAAGTATGAGTCTTAGAGTATCTCCTAGTGTTGACGGATAATGGATCTTGACTAGTCCTTTTCTCTTTTCTTATCATTTTCTTTGGTCAAAATCTATCTATGTCCTTATATATTTGACCTTGTCATCTTTTATCAATTTTATCTTTTCATCTTTTATCAGTTTTTTAGTCAAGATCCAAAGTCCTTTATCACAAGGTTAAACTCCCAAACAAAATACTTTCTAAAAGGTTTTACCTAAGTTCAAAACTTTCCATATACCCTTGTCATAGAATAATTATATCCCTAGCATCCCCAAATGTCATTTTGACTTACCCTAGTGGTATATCCCCTTCATATTGCATTGATCAAAATCCTTAGCATCATTTTCACTACCAAACCCTATCAAATTGTCCATCAACCAAATTACCTTCTTGAGCATTTACCTTCATTTTGCATGTCCCAAACGTCATTACAAACCCTAGAAAACCATCCTTTGCATAGTATACCTTGTACACACCAACCTTTAGCATCCCTAGAAAGTCCAAAAGATAACCCTAATTGTCATTTTGCATACCTTAGAGTCATTTTCATCCCCTCTAGTCAAACTTCGAAACATCACCTTGCATTTGCATTTGCATAACATCCCTAGGACATTTGCACTTTGCACATCAAAACCATAATTCATCTAGCATTTCCTCACATTTCATAACATTCCTAAACACTTAAAAATCCCAAAAAAACTCATATCTTTCATACCCACCACTCTAAATCACCCAAAACACTCAAAAATTCCATTGCATTTGCACTCTTAGGTATCATGCCAACACTTACTATGACACAATCAGCTCAAAGACCCAAAGAACTCTATCAAACTTTTTTTTCTGAGGCACAAGCACAACCAAAATCTCATCCAAGACAAAGAAAGAGCAAGAAAATCCAACAAACCTTTGACGAAGACCAAATCGAGGCATCACAACCATTACTAGCAGACCCCTTGAACATGTATCTACAAGATCCTCATAATCAAGCTATGGCACAACAAACCTTGAACAATGCACCTACCATGATATTTCCTCCAAACACTCCCCCCACACATGGGATGGTTCAATGGAGTCCTGACTTTGAACCTATATTCATGCCAATGCCATGAGGAGGAGGAAGTGTACCAACCTTACCTGAAGATGAACAATCACATTCCTTTGAATTCAGTCAACCTAACACATCAAACATACAACAAGGTAGTGTACACCTAAGTGATGACTCTAACACTAATTATGGCATCACTAATGAAGAAATGGCTAGGGCATGTCAAGACAAAAGTTTTCGCAAGAACTTCAAACGTTTGGCAGCCCAAGAAATTGTCAAATTTAACCCAAACTTGGAAGGTCCTAGGTCCAAATATCAAACCAACACAACTATTGAAAACATACAACCCATGATAAATTTGGACTTGGACAAGGGAAAACAAACTTTGGAGTTTTCAAACACAATAATGGCACCTATAAGGTCCCATCAAGAGTCAACTATCGAAATCCTCCAAAGTACATTTGAACACATCAATGTTAATCCCTTGTTTGATGAAATACCACCAATTCCTAAACACCCCAAAAGGACATTAAGACTTGATTTTAGTCACATGATGCAACAACAAGATGCACCTAAAGGGACTTGTGCTCTAGGGATGCCAAACATACCTCCTTTGGATGAAAATCAACAAAGTACACCTTTGCTCCTAACTTTACCAAGTGCTATGACATCAAATGCTATGGAGCCTCTCATAAATACAACATGTGAAACATCAAGCACAACCATCCCTATGGACACACAAAGGAAAAGTCTTATTGACATTACACCCATTCCCAATAGAAATGTATCTCATAGTCAAGTCAATATGATGTTGCAAGTAGGAACATCTAAAACACAAAGGTACCAAAACAACAATACAAACATGATGTTCAATTCTATAGGACTTAGTCAACCCCCATGACAACAACAACCTACAATGGTACAAGTACTTAGTCTACATCCCCTTGACACACATCCCACATATCAACAACAACCACAAGTGGGGAAAACATCCAAAATTCCTAACACGCAATCCCATGTGAACCCACTTGAACTACACACAATTTATCAACAACAATTTCAGCAGCAATTCCAACAACAACAAACGATGCTTGCTAAACAACAAGAGCAACTCAAGCAACAACTGGAATACCAAAGATGCCTTGAGTAAAAAATTACATACTGGCAACATTTGTTACAATGACAACATGTGCCACAACAACCTCAACAAATACCTCTACAACAATAAGCACGCACATGGTCTCACATACAACCAACAAAGGTATCCCAACAACAACCACAACACATGGCACAACAACAACACATGGTACAAAAATCACAGTCAATCCCACAATAAGTGCCACATCAAATACCACAACAAGTTCCCCAACAACAAGCACATTTCTGTCTTTGAGGTGCCAATATACCTCCACCACCTAGTGACACTTCATCAAACTCATCAGACACAGAAATGTCAGAACCAAGTAGGCATAGTTCTCGCCACAACAAACGGTCTACTCATAGACACAAAAGACTTGAAGGAAAGACCATCATGCAAAACCCCAATGAGGAACTATTAAACCAATTCAAAAAACTTTGCAAACAAGTTGAGGCATTAGGAGTCCAAAAGAAATAGGCTCTATATACAGAAAGGGACATACGTCCTAATCCATTTGATAAAATTCTGTATATGCCTCCATTCCCAAAACACTTTGAAGCTCCAAGGTTTGAAAAATACCGAGGAAAAGGAAACCCTATTGATCACATCCGATAATTTTGTGCTTCATGTACCAAATTTAGTGATGAGCCCACTTACCTTATGAGATTGTTCCCTCGTTCTCTAGGTGGGCCTACACTTGAATGGTACTCCAAACTTCCTGGTAATACCAAATCTTGGTTAGAGCTAGCAGACAAGTTTATCTCCCACTTTTCCTTTAACATTACAAATGAGGTGAAACTTTCTAATTTGTGCTCAACTAAATAGAAGATAGGAGAATCATTCATCACATTCTTACTACGTTGGAGAAGCTTAGTTAGTCAATGCTCACTAGACATTCCTAAAGAATAACAAGTAAACTTGTGCATTGAAAAATTAGTCTGAGACTTAATGTATGAACTCAAAATCAAGAGTCCAAGCACCATTTCTAAGCTAATGAAAAAAGGGGCTAGTATTGAAGATGCTCTTACCCATAAGGGAATCCTCAAGATAAACAAAGAAAACACAAACACCAACTTGTCTAATGACAAGGCAAATTTTTTCTCCAAAAACAAGAATGTGACTAATGATGGCATTATGGATGCTCACATGATTAGCACAACACAACCTCAATTGACTTTGAAAGGTGTAAACCATACAAATTCACAAACCTCTAATCAAACATCAGCTCCACAAAAAAAAATGAGACTCCCACACAAGATAAACCTCAAAGACATCCTAGAACCAAAGATAGGAAATTTACACCATTAGGAATACCACTTGAGACTACATTACAACAGTTACTGAGTAATAATTTCCTGCAATTACCCCCAATCAAAGATGAACCATTGACTAAAGTTGATTGGTGGGATGACAAAAAGTATTGTGATTACCATCGCACCAAAGGACACAAGACTTCATCATGCTTCCAACTGAAACATGCAATACAAGACCTTATTGATGATGGTGTCATCACAGTTGATCCATCACTGTTAGCATCCAACTCTGATCACACTATTTTCAAAGATCCTTTGGGTAATCATGACAAAGAGAAACCCTCAAGTTCAAACTCAAACTCACAAGGTAATGTGAATTACACACGTACCGGCTATGACTACACCATCAATTGCTTTAATGAGTCTGACTTTCACATATCCACATTCACATTGAAGGTTGAAGACCCTCGTTGTGCTATCACTACATGTCGTACCAAGATTACCTTACTTGGAGCCCCAACTAGACCTACTACTTCTACTAGACCTGTACCCCCATCTAGACCTATTGCTCCTACTTTAGCTAATTATAGCCTTGTTGAACAACTCGGCAAAACCCCTGCACAAATATCCATTTTGGACCTCCTGCATGCATCCCCCCAACACCAAAAGATCTTGGAGCAAGCCCTTAAAGATTCAATAGTCTCAGATAACATGGATTTTTCCCAATTTCAAGCCATGGTTGGGAACCTCTCCACGTCACAACATATCACATTTTCACCCAGAGATATTCCTAAGGAAAAATCTAACCACAATGATCCCCTCCACCTTGAAGTCTTTATCCACAATGTTAAAGTTAGACATGTCTTGATAGATGGAGGAGTGAGGCTAAATATCTATACACTTAAAGTAGTCAAAGGTTTGGGGTATTCTGAAAATGATGTGGATCCCTCTTGAAGGATCACAATCAAAGCCTATGATGATGGTGAGAATTTCTCTACAGGGGTTATCATCTTACCTATCAGAGTTGGTCTAGCTATTGAGAACACTTTATTCCAAGTCCTAGATATAGAAATGAATTGCAATATGATATTAGGCCACCCATGGATCCATGCTATGAAAGAAGTTCCTTCTACATATCACCAATGCCTAAAGTTCTCCTATAATAATGTAGAGGTAACCATCCCCGGTGATCTAGATCCCTTCCAGTTTTGTTCCAATCTTAGAGGAACCATTGCATACTAGGTCCCAATAAACCATGTAGTAAATCCACTAGAGTCCTCCAAGTATGTTGATCCTTCCACACTCACACCCACATCCAAAGGAAATCTTAAAATACAAGACCAAGGTTGCGGTGAGTACTCCATGTCTCATGCCTTTCACATTGGAAAACTTCCCTTATCTCCCAAGTCATATGGTAAACCTCAGCTTCTACAAAACAAGCCTAAGTTTGCACTTCAAAACAGACCTTCTATGGCATTCACTAGTGGAGGAAGGCTACATGAAGAACACGTCTATGAAAATACCTCTACATAGATTGAAAAGGCTAAAGCAAAACAAGAAATTACTCCCATATCCCCTGACAGGTATGGACCTAGATTCACCATCATGTAGAAAAAGGGATATGATGGATGTAGTGGCCTAGGACTTTAAAAAAAGGCATTGTTCAACTCATCACTACATCAGGACAACCTCATAGCTTGGGACTTGGATTCAAACCATTTGTTTTGGGTCTTCATAATACCGAGTCATCCTCATCTGAGGAGGTGAATGCTTCAAACGATGAAAAGGCATCTGAGAATAACCAACTTGAACCCACTCAATCTGTATCTAACATTGATAATCTTGATACCTCCCTTGGTCTTGATCATATGTTTGCAAACCCAGATAGCTTGCCCATGGAAGATAAATATGTTAATCCACCTGTCACTCAAACCAATTCTTCACCTTGGATTGAAACATTTTGGGATCCAAGCCCTCCTACTTCTGAACATGATCTCGATGATATCACTGAAGAAAATATCCATATATATGCCTTGGACCAAAGTTTATTCAACACCTATGATGGCATTTCCTTAGTTTTCCCTGAACTTATTGATTGGGACCAACAAGGACCACCAATGTTTGATCAGTTTGAAAATGATGATGCCATCACAAAATTCTTTGAGCTCCATGAAGATGTACTGGAAGGTGATCACAAGTCTAGATTTTCCATTAATCTAAACATCATGGGCTATTTTGGGGAGTCAACTCCATCTTCTAGTCGTAAAATTGAGAAAATAACCAAAAAAAACATAAGTAGGTCTCTTGGTGAAAATCGAAAGGCGCCATTAGACCATGAAAAAGTAAAAATAAAGGATGTATCCGAGGGTGAAAACCTCTCTGAGGCGCCCGAGGATGGTAGATTGGACACACCCCCATTAAAGGAAAAAATAGCATTACTTGTGGAGATGACAGAAGAGATTAATCTGGGAACTCCTAACAACCCCAAAATCATACACTTTGCGGCCTCATTATCACCAAAAGAGAAGGATGAATTTATTAGATTTTTTCTAGAGAGGCAGATCAACTTTGCCTAGTCTTACACAGATATGCCCAGATTAGATCCTGAACTAGTCCTTCATCACTTACCACTAAAACCAGAAATGAAACCAGTAAAGCAAAAGTTGAGGAAAATGCATCCTCAAGTTGCTCTCCTTGTCAAAGCTGAATTGAAGAAACTATTGGATGCCGGCTTTATAAGACCCATTGATTATGTAGAGTGGATATCTAATCTAGTACCAGTAAGCAAACACTTTGGGGGCATCCGGATATGCACCAATTTTTGTGATCTTAACAAGGCATGTCCCAAGGATGATTTTCCTTTACCAAACATAGATATCATTGTAGACATGACAGCTGGGTATGAGATGTTATCACTAATGGATGGCTTTTCTGGCTATAATCAGATAAGAATCACCCCTGAAGATCAACACAAGATAGCTTTCACATGTCCTTGGGGAACATACTGCTGGAATGTCATGCCATTTGGTCTTAAAAATGCTGGGGAAAAATATCAAAGAGCAATGACTACAATCTTCCATGATTTCATGCACATCCTCATGGAAGACTATGTTGATGACTTACTTTGCAAATCCTATAAAAGGAAAGAACACTTGGGCATCCTAGATCAGATATTCACTAGAATGGAAAGCTATAAGCTTCGTCTAAATCCAAAAAAGTGTGTATTTGGAGTTGTCTCTAGAAAGCTCCTAGGCTACATTGTTTCTCAACGAGGCATTGAAGTGGATCCTGAGAAAGTAAGAGCAATACTTGACATGCCTCCTCCAATTAATCTAAAAACCCTAAGAGGGCTACAAGGAAGATTGTAGTCTATCCATAGATTCATTGCACAATTGGCCGATAAGTGTCACTCCTTTCAACACCTCTTACGTAAAGGAGTATCCTTTCAATGGAATAAGCAGTGCCAAGAATCTTTCCAACAACTCAAGGATTATCTTCTACATCCACCAGTTTTAATGGCTCCTATTCCAAGAAAAAAATTTATCTTATATATATCTACTATAGATACAGCATTAGGGGCTCTCTTAGCACAAAATGATGAACAAGGAAGAGAGTGAACCATATATTACATTAGTAGAACACTTGTGGGCTATGAGCTAAATTATTCACTAATTGAACGAGCATGTCTTGCTATTGTCTTTGCAACCCAAAAGCTTAGACATTACATGCTCCATTAGAAAACAATGCTCATCTCTAAGATTCACCCATTGAAATACCTCCTTAGTAGAGTTGCTCTCATAGGACGCTTAGCCAAATGGGTCATGGTCTTTAGTGAATTTGACATAGAATATGTAGACAGAAAAGCAATCAAAGGGCAAGTGATAGCAGATCAATTAGTAGAAGCGCCTATGTCAGATGGTCATCCCATGTTAATAGACTTTCTAGATGAAGTCATATTTCACATGGATGTAGCTAACAAATGGAAGCTTTATTTTGATGGATCACATACACAAAACGGTTTAGGAGCTGGCATTATGTTTATCACTCCTCAAGGAGACATAATCCCCAAATCATATAGGATTACATTCCACTGTACAAACAACATAGCAGAATATGAGGCACTAATCATAGGGCTCAAGATAGCTATCCAATTGAACATTCAACATTTACAGGTCTTTGGGGATTCCCAGTTGGTAATCCACCAAGTCAATGATGACTATGAAACCAAAGATGATAAACTAATGCCCTACAAGCAGATGGCAGACTTCCTTAAGTCTAAATTTGTTACTATATCTTTTCATCAGCTACCAAGGATACACAACAAGCAAGTTGATGCTATGGCTACCATTGCTTCTATGATTGATATGCCTCAAAATGTGGAATGTTGTGAATTCCTTGTTGAGCAACTTTTGATTCCAACATTCAAGCTCTCCCAATCTGAGTTTATGTTTGAACTTGTTGGTCCCAGCTCTCCTTGATATCGAGACATTTATGATTACCTACATGCCCAAATCCTACCACCCAACTTTTCCAAAAATTACCATCTAGCCTTTATCCATCAAGCCGCTAGATATGTCATCATCGGTGACACCCTTTACAAGAGATCTTTTGAACAAACCCTTCTCAGATGCCTTGACTCGCAAGAAGCTAAAACTGCCTTGCATGAGGTTCACGAAGGTATATGTGGAGGCCATTTCAATGGTCTATGTCTAGCCAAGAAGCTTGTCAGAGCTAGGTATTATTGGCCCACCATGGAACAAGATGCCCATGACTTTGCCAAAACATGCCATAAGTGTCAGATACATAGCAATCTAATCCATGCACCAACACAAGAATTGCAGCCAGTCATCACCATGGCCCTTTTCACAATGGGCATTTGATCATATAAGAGCTATTTCTCCTCCATCCTCTGATGATCATAAGTTCATTATCACAGCAACAAAATATTTTACCAAGTGGGTTGAAGCTTTCCCCTTAACCTTCACCACCGACAAGCAGATCTCCAGGTTTATTCTAAATTATATCATATGTCAGTATGGAGTCCCCTTGGCTATTATTAGTGACCATGGTACTCCGTTTCAAAATAAATATGTAGACAAACTTTGCAAGAAGTACAATATATACCATGGATATTCTAGTATTTACCATCCACAAGGCAATGGCCAAGCAGAAGCATCTAAAAAGACCATCATTAAGATTCTCCAAAAGACTGTCAATGATTTGGGCCGAGACTGGCACCTCCAGCTAAATCTAGCTCTTTGGGCATATTGAACAAGTGTCTGTGCTCCTACTGGTGCAACACCATACTCTCTTGTCTATGGCACTGAGGTCATACTTCCCATTGAAGTTGAAATTCCATCATTAAGAGTATCCCTACAAGATGTTGTTGATGATGAAAACTACTAAATATCTAGACTTCATGAGTTGGAAATGCTTGATGAACAAAGATGAGTTGCCTTGACACACTTGCAAGCTTACCAAAATTGACTCAAATGGAGCTATAATAAGAAAGTCTGAGATCGTCATTTTGAGTTTGGTGATCTGGTCCTAAATATGAATTACAAGACACAACAGCACAGAGAAAAATAAGGCAAATTTGAGCCAAATTGGGAAGAACCTTATATAGTTATTGCATCTTTTGGATCCAGAGTATATTAGCTTGCAACTCTAGAGGGTGAACCATTTCCCATGTCCATCAACAACATGCATATTCGCAAGTACTACTCTTGATTCTATCTAAAAGTCTTGAAAAAATACCAAAAAATTTGAAAAATGTCATGAAATTTTTTTTTTAAAAATAAATAAATAAAAAGTGGAAAAAGTCATGAAAAAATGGATGCCTTTATGAAAACCTGTAAACAGGTGTCTTGGCATGAAAATTTGAGTCAAGAGAAAAATCTCATCCAAAAGTGAAAACCTAGCAAATAGGTGCTTTGGGCAAGTACCATGGTGAAAACCTGACAAACAAGCACCATGTGTAATCAGTTATTGCTCCTCCATCTATTAGGATTCCATCTGGTCTTTTCCTCCTCTATCATTCCTTGATCATATCCTTCATATTGCAAGACATCCTTGGTTCCTTATCATGGCTCACAAACTGGTCAATGTCCCTCGTTACCTTGCTTAAGCATCACCAGTCTACACACACACTCTGTTATTGGCCTTTGTACATAATTTGCATCTTGTCTGGGGGCATATTACCTACATGGTGCGTAAGTTTGAATTTGAACTAGGGGCATACCCCTAAGTGCTTTTTATCCATTGGACCTATCGCATAATGGATTGGAGCTAACACTTGTATATGCTTATACGATCCTGAAAAAACCCCTAAAAATCATAAAATGTCTTGAGAAAATCTATAAAAATCACATAATGTCTTGAAAAAACCCTAAAAAATTTAAATACGATCCTGAAAAAAATCCCTATAAATCATAAAATGTCTTGAGAAAATCTATAAAAATCACATAATGTCCTGAAAAAATCCTTAAAAATTTAAATACAATCCTGAAAAAAATCCCTACAAATCGTAAAATGACTTGAGGAAATCAGTTACACAAAAAAATCAAATATCCCCACAAAACCCTAAAAATCACAAAACCTGTCAAAAAAATGAAATAAACCTTGTACATACTCACTATGGATAACCACCCCTTTTGTGTAAACACTTGCACTTTGCAAACTAAAAATCAAAGTACTACACTTCAATGCCAATCCCAATATCTGAGCAACAGGAACCAACAATCAATCCAACATGTCACTATGAACTTATCAACTGAATCCACAACCAGTGCTATCACATCATCAACATGTCAAACACCATCTAAACACCTAAAACACTAAAAAGCAAGTAATAATGGACAAGGATAGCTGTTGGCTCACGCTATTTAGTGAGTGATTTATTTTTTGCTTTGTTTTTCTTTGATCATGTTCCTATGCCACTCGATGATACAAAACTAATCTATGAGGGTGGTCAAGATGGTTCATGGTCATCTTTTTCTATTTTTTTCTGTTACAATGTACCTTTGAGAGTCTGGGGCATGTATATATGCCTTAGGAAGGACAAGGTCATTCTTTGTTTGCATCGTGCTTGTTTATGCAAAAGGTTTGCATTTGCTCTCTGGCCCTTTATGCCATGATGCGTTGCATTCCATTTGCCATATCAAAATAAAGCTCCATTTGACATATAGTGCACTTTCTACAAGAAAAATTCTTCCCATCATACTAACAATTCTTCACCTCATTTCCTTGATCTTCTACATCTTCTCCATCTGCTACCTTGGTCTCGTACTCTGATACACCAGAAACATTTTCATCCTACATTCCTACATATGTCAGAACAATCCAAAGTAATAAATATGGCATTCACATTTCATTTGCATCCATGTTACATTTCATTTGCATTCATTTACACCCTTTCCATATCTTTCACATAACATTAAGCATTCATTCATGAGAAAAACATGTGGCAAAAATAAAACATGGCATTTCCTACACCTAACATGCAATAAATCAACAAATGATGTCATCATATATAAGTCCACACAAAAAGCATAAATGCACCATATAAAACATCTAAAGCATATGCATAACATAACATATAGGCATCATAACATAAGTCATTATCTAGTCCATAACATATAGTCATCATAACATAAGTACATCCCATAAATGTCACACAAAAGTATCAAAGTATGTGACCATGGTTTGCATCAACACTAACTGCCTGTAGGTGTGAACCATGAAAGAGCATAATAGAAGCCAAAAAGTAACATAGAAAGGCCCCTCTATATGTGAGTTTGTCAGTGTCATCCTGTGCTATCTCTAGCCTCATGGCCTCTGTCTAGCCTTGAGGATGATCCCTCTACTCTTTGTGGTGGCCTCATAGGCCCCATCACCCTCGCACTACTCTGTGTCCTCTGTGTCCTATGGGAATGAGAACTCGATGCAAAAAAACTCTCTACTTTCTGCCCTGATGGTACCACCCTCTCATACTGATCTCACCAATACTGTGCCTCCATGTGATCCTTTCTCATAATCGTTGCCAGATCTTGAAAGTTTGCATCTCTAATGTTGTTGATGAACTGTTGAGACTCCTATCCTACCATCTTTGCCTTGTGTATAGTTGTAGCTCTCTCATCCCTAGCCTAGTCTCTCTCATCCATCACCTGATCTCTCTCCACTATAACTGCATCTCTCTCTCCTATAACGACATCCCTCTCTGCCACAACCTAACCCAACTAAATCTGTAGCCCTCTGATCACCTCCAAGAGATCTAAATGACTAGGCCCTACTTGTACTGGTACTAATGCTCTCTTAGTGTCATCCATGGGATCCCCCTCCACATCCATTGTAGCTGCATCCCTATCCTCCCAATAGTCAAACCCATCCCCACCCACACTCCCTCCACCCTCCTCATCCTTAGCTCCCTCATCCTCTCTCATAGCAGCCTCCTCCTCATCACCCTCATCCTAACCCTCATCATCTCCTACCTTATCCTTGTCACCCTCATCATCACCCTCTCTATCCCCCCTCTCATCATCCTTAGTGTCACCTCCCTCCTCATCATTGGCATCATCAAATCCCTCCTCATCCTCTCCCCCATCCTCCTCCTCCTCCTCATCCTCCTCATCCTGTGGCCTCCCTTAGGGTACTGGTACTGTTGGATCTATCAACGGTCTCGATCGATGTTGTGCAAACCACCTATCATATGCTATTGTTGTACTTGCATCCACTATATCTACTGCCACCCCCCATAGCCTCAGCTATAACTTTGATAACTATGCATATGCTACCTATGTCTTCATGGGCAGTCCCCACTCTTACACCTTTGCTCTAGATCGAGAAAATAGTGCTAACCCTGTAGGTACATCCTGTGTCTCCCCAAACTATCTTCGCACCCACTTTGGTAGGTACATCTCTATAACTAGGTGACCAATCAATGTGCACCCTATGAGGTAGCACTCCTGCCTGTAGTATGGTAAGTGGATATCATCATCATCCCATCTAGGGAAAGCTCTGTATGGTCTCCATATGAACTGAGTCATCGTGTCTATCTGATGGTGAAAATACCTCACATACCCTAATGGTCCTCGGGCTAGGGCACCTCTATAGCTGTAGGCATATGGCATATCATCCACCAACACTCACTCTACTAGAGGCCTAAATACTGCAATATGCTCATATGCCCAAATCTATAATAATGTGCCACCAGTGCTGAAGGATAGTCCTCCTCTGTATGCTACCTGATGCAAATAATAATATAACATCCCAAACATGCATGGTCCCCAAGCAAACATCATGCCCTCCATAATCATCTACTCTAGTACTCAACCCCATCCAATTGGGAATCCATGTCCCCATCTATTAGGTATCAACAATCCACCAATCACCTAATAGATCACAACTATCTGTCGCTCATGGCATGCCACTAATAAGTCCAATCCAATCTCATAATCTTGGATCCCTAGCTCTGCATCTCCGCACCCAAATAGTCGATGTAGAGTTGCTCGCCCTATAGCTGGGTCATACACTGCTAGCTCTCCATGGATTGGGATCCTAAGGATTTGCCATAC
This sequence comes from Cupressus sempervirens, assembly GCA_028749045.1. Classification (NCBI taxonomy): domain Eukaryota; kingdom Viridiplantae; phylum Streptophyta; class Pinopsida; order Cupressales; family Cupressaceae; genus Cupressus; species Cupressus sempervirens. Next base: position 334,593,995 of record CM053790.1, read on the forward strand.
ATCCTCTAGTGTCACAATCACCTCCCCAGTCGGTAGGTGGAATGAACTAGTCTCTGAATGCCACCTCTCCGTCAAAGCTGTCAGCAAAGCCCTATTCCCCCTCACCTCTGGCATAAATGTCAGATGATATAATCCCAACCTAGCTAATATCCCTCACTCACTAGGTATCATCTGATGACATAGTGCAAGGCTCCATGGCTTATGTCCCTATACTCGTAACATGGGTAGCTCCTCCTGCATTATCACATAGCCTATGTCAACCTTCTATGGTTTGCATCTAGTTTACCCTACTTTTGACCCAAGTTTAACTTAGTTTGACTCTAGTTTGACTAAGTTTGACTTTTTATTTTGTGCATGTCTACCTAGTTTGACTTATGTTTTGAACTCTTCCTAGGGTTTTGAACATGTTTCCCAAGTTTCAGGTCATTTCAAGCTTGTTTGCATCATTTTGACCCTATCCCTATCCATCGATCAACCTTTTCCTCTAGCAGAGCTAAGTTTGACCCAATTTGACTTTTTTGACTATCCCAGCCTTAGTTAACCTATGTTTTCAACTCTTCCTATGGTTTTGAACATGTATTCCAAATTTTGAGTCATTCTGAGTCTGTTTGCACCCTTTTGGGCCCTTTGCATGATTCCATGTCAACATTTACCTCAGTTTGACCCACATCTGCCCTATGTTTGACCAAATTCTCAGCATTTTGACCACCTTGACTACATTTTCTCATGTTTTTAACATCCCCCTAGGGTTATGCTAACTCGTACCAAGTTTCATGTCAATTCGAGACCATTCGGACCTCGATCGGAGCCCTGAAACATCCTAGGGCACAGTTGGGGTTCCCAACTGTGTCATTGATGCACTTGGTCATACCAACTACATCATTGATGCACTTGGGAATGCCAACTACATCATTGATGCACTTGGATGCATTTTGGGTGCAGTTGGGGCGTTTGGAAGCCCTAACTGGCCTCAGGACCCTCGATTGACCCTATTTGACCCCATTCCCCCCCGATAGACTCCTAGGTGCCTAAAAAGTAGTAAAAAAGCATCAAAATATAGTAAAAAGCATGAAAAAAGTAAAAAGTAGAAAGATGGCCTCGATGTACTCACCGGAGGTCCGGCATCTGCTCGTCGTCAGAAGGTTCGCACCCATTCACCACGATGTTGCTCCCTAGGTAGTCGATCCATCCTCCTTGATCTAGAGCTCTTTTCTTCCAAATGAGCAAGTGAAAATGACCTTCAAACTCCTCTCAAATCCCTTTTATAGCTTGCTACTACCTAGATGGTTGTGCCAAAGACCCTTTCTGTGTTGGTCGCGATGCTTATTTACACTCCGAAGGCCATAACTTTTGCGTTTTAACTTCAATTTTCGATCCGTCAATTCCTATGGCTTTTTTTTTCTATTTTCGATGAAATTGACCTATCATATGCCTATTCTGGTCAATTTCTCAAGGGGGCATAAATATATACCACATCGCTGGGGCATGCTTTTATGGCTTTTTCGTTAGCATTCTTTGACACAATGCTCTAAATCACATTGTATCAAAGAGGGGCAAAATGTAGATGCTCAAAAATGGTTCACATCTATGGTTTCATCACTTCTTCATACTAATTTGTCCCATTTTTTCATTCTACTAACTCTGATCTTTTGGCCAGATTGACCATATTTCATCATTTGTATCCTCTTTCACAACAATTTCATATCAACTCAGAATCATATCAAATCAACTCAAAATCATATCAAATCAACTCAAAATCACCCCAAATCAACTCAAAATCACTCAAAATCAGTCCTAATCAACCCGAAACATATCAAACATCTCAAATCAATCATCATTTATCTGCTCCTAGGCATTGTTGCGGCTTTCAGTGCCTTGGAAACCTATCAACTTATCAATCTTATCAAACTGACCTTAGTACTGTCATGTCTCTCAGTGCTAGGTCAAACTATCATTCATGTCATCCACTCTTTGATATTGTTGAGGCTTTCAATTTTAAATCACGACATCATCAACCATTTTAATAACATTGACAATGTTCATCGATGTTATTATGATCAAACCTTATCAATCAATTTCAATCCTATAGCATTTACAATGTCGATTAAATGTTAGATATAAACCAATTCATGTCATGTGTCCTTGGCATGTTATCAACTTCAATCAATCAATCTAACCATGGATTTGATCTACTGGTCATCATCTTATTCCATATCCATCATCGTTACATTTTTATCAAAGGGTACAGTCACATTCATTTAATCAATTTGGCCAATAATTTACTAATTTTCTCTATAGGATTAAATAACCCATAATTTAATCCTATTCTCACTAATTATTCTTCCTAATTATCATCCTCAATTAATTAATTTTATTAATTAATTGATTCATTATCTGCAAACCATGGAAATTTTTAATTTCCTAAGTTCCATTTTCCATCATTAATTCCATTTTTTTACTAATTCTTATTTTGTGGAATAAGAGGATTTTTAATTCAAATATTCCATAAAATATTGCATCATAGTGACACTTGGATGTGACACCTCGTGGATTCTCCTTTGACACTTGGCTGAGATTTTTCATAATCAAATATCATTACCTCTTACACACGTCCCTATTTGGCTTATTCGTCATAGATTCTTGGCTTAAAGTGGGTTGAGTTGTCTTATGACACGTCATAGATTCTCTTCCACATTTAGCCAAGTTTGACTCTCATGTGTCATAGAATCTCACAATTGGCATATTCTATCATATGTGTCATAGGAATCTCTTGCCACATTGCATATCTAGGGGTGACAAATCCAATGCTCTCACCCTCCATGACAATTATAAAATGGACACCCTTCCTCTCATTTCAGAGCTAAATGTTGAAATCTTGAACCCTTGGATTTGAATGCTTAAGTTTTGAAAATCCAAATCTTTGAGTCTTTGAGTCTCTACTTCTTTGCATTTTGCATTCTTTCTCTCACATTAAATCACACTTCAAGTATTCTCATGGCTTTATCCCTATCATAGGCTCTTTGCTTCAATTTTGTGTGCACTATAGGAAACTTTGGAGCTACAATCATTTGGAGAAGAAAGAAGGACATGGGAGCTAAAAATGGAAAAGGGATTTTTTAATTATGTTTTCTTTCTTTTGATTATTTTTTCTTTCATGGTAGAACTAGTGGGTGCTAATATATGTTGATTGAGTTTGTGATTTTCTCATAGTATGTTATGCATTTAACCCATTTTCTGTTCCTATAGTTTTAAAACTTAATGCAACCAAAAGATAAGAGTCCTCATGAAACCTCAAAGAAACTCACCAAGGGTACCCATAAGAGGCCTTTTTGGTGTGCTCAAGGATGAGAGATTTGGATGTGCTCTCCTTAAACATAGATATGGATGAACCCATTCAAAACTGATCATATGAATGCAAGAATGCATTTATGAAACTACACTAAAATGAGCACCTTTATGTTCTTCCACTTTGTTAATGAGCACCTTTATGTTCTCAATAGCCTCTTTGAGAATGTTATAGATTTGTTTAGCTATAACCTGTATCAAGTTCTCCATAGTTTGGACCCTACTCTTCACTTCCTCCACTCTATTATCCATGTTCTTTTCTTCCTCCATTTTCCTATTCTTCAAGATTTAGTTCTCCTTCTCCAAGATAATCACTCTATATTTGAGCTCTTGTATTTCATGAAAAATCCATTTCGTGGTGTAAAAGTTGTCTAGCACACTATTTTTAGCATTGTTGAGAACATCCATTTGAGGATTTTCCTTAGTGGTGTCACTAAAAATCACAAGGGCTAGGTCAATCAATTATTCTATTTGGATGTTTTCCTCTTTATTCTCTTTGAACAAATTTTTGATCAATTATCTATTAATCCCCATTCTAGCCAAAAAAGTGTCAAAATTCCTCCACACCACACTCCTATCCTTGTCAATAATAGTTCATTTGTATTGGTTGGTACCAAATTCCTCATAGTCCTGCTCCTGCACATCCCCTTCACCCTAATTAATGTCCCCCTCTACCCTTTCCTTCTCCTCCCCCTATTTTTCCTCCTTGGACTTAGAGACTTTCCCTCTTTTCTGGCCCCTGAAGGTACTGACATCTTCTTCTTTACTAATTAACATTTTGATGGTAATGTTTCTATTATCCCTCTTCCTCTCCATGCCCTCCCCATCTTTGAGATATGTCTCATCCTCACCTTCAGGGCTATTGCCCTCTATGTCCATGCCCTTAACCCTTTCATTATAGTCCTTGTCTAAAGATATGTCAAAACCCTATTTGGGTTTAGATAGTGCATTATTCTCCTTCCTTTTTATTTTAATGATTCTTTTACTAGAAATGTGTTGTGAAAACTCTTCCTCCTCTGAGTCTAAATGCATCTCATGGCTATCCTTAGTATCAAAAGGAAAATAGTCCTCTCCCAACTCTTTTGAGTCCCCTCTACCCTTCTTTCCCTCCTTCCTATTCTCAGTTTGTTTCCCCATACACATAGTCTTAAAAAAATCATAGATAACAACAAAAGCCCCTCATGGAAAAGTTGCAATAATGCTTCTCCTTATAATCATTTATATTTTCATTAATAGAAGAGTAGAGGTAGAAGGTAATAGATATCTTCAGTCCATACCTGAAATGGTTGAGAAGCACAAATGGTGTGTTCAAAGGTGATCGAATTTGGTGTTGAGGGAGATGTACTTGACAATTACCCACAACACAAACCTCCATAGCAACTTAATGGTACTCGATAGATAGTAAGTGCCCTTCTTCACCAATGACTTCTTTTTCTCTAAATCCTTGGTGAATTCAACCACCACCTACCCCAGAATCTTTCTATCTCTATAGAATTTCTTCCCCATAATGGGAATCCCAATCATTATGGAGATAACATCCTCTATCACTGTGAAATCCACCCCATCAATTTTAATAATTCCCTCATTCCAATTCTTTACCATGCTCTAGGTAATGGAGGGTTTCCAACCATGGAGTCTTTCTATGAAATTTGTGACTTCACCTTTTTTTAGAATGCTCCACACCTTGGAGCATCTATGCCACTTCTGGACTTCATCCTCCAGTGCTCTCCTATGTCTTTCCCCCATCTTCCTTTGTGAAAGTTTTATTTCTGGTATTGATACCCTTTGAATCTAGAATATCTTTGTCTCTAGTCATTTTCTCAAAAATTCCTTTCACCTTGTGAACTTTTTACCCAAAATCAATCCTCAAAGTAAGATGATGGATATTGTTAATGTGAGAAGTAGAAGTACTATCATACTTACACATCACATTTCTGCACATTTCCAATAACTCATAAACAATCATAATGAATCTACACATCATATTTATGCACATTCCCCATAACTCATACACAATCATAATGGACCTTTTATGATTACCAATCTACCTAGGATCCTTTCCCTTTCAATCAAATCATTAATATTTGACAAGAAATTATGACCATCCATCCACTTTGCCACTTCATTGTACTTGACTGCCCAATTAGCCAACCTGTCTACTACTTGATTGGCATCCTAATACTCATGAGCCACATAAGTTTTTCCAAAAATCTTATGCATTCATCAATGATATTTAATATCAATGATACTCATGAACCTATAATATTTTTTGAATCTCCTTCTGGCCAAAGATTTTTGACACCCATATCTCTAGCCTGTTTGATTGTTTGATGAGTCACCATCATGTCCATGTAATAATTAGTTTGAATTACTAGAGGGGAAAAAACTATAAAAATCCCTTTACCATATGAATTTTTGATGATGCCTCCCACCCCTACTTTTCCTAGGTTGCCTTTGGTCACCCCATCAAAATTTTCTTTATGCCATCCCTCAGGCAAAAGAGTTCATCTACAATATCCCCTCTTATTTTTATCCCTTCCCTTTGTGCTAGGAAAGGGGATAGGACCTTTGATATTGGTGTAGTTTTCTAGCATAACATTGAGGCATTTGTGGGAGATAATGTCTTTCTTAGTTTCCTTCTCCTTAAAAATTCTATTGTTCCTCTCTTTCCAAACCCCACAACACATGTGAGGTAAGGTCCAATTCTACATGACCATGATATCACCCCCTAACAACCCATGGTGTCATTGTTCAAAGAGCCCCAAAATGCTAGAAGGAAAGCACTAGGTCATATTGAAAAAAGACAAGAAATGAGACTAGATAATTCTAATGAAATGGAAATGGATAAAGATATGCTCAACACTCTCACTATGATTTTTGCGTAGAATACGTCTATTGAGCATTGTATTCTCGCTCTTGGTAAGGTTGTCCATTGTTAGAATGCAATTTTCAAGCATAATCTAGAAAAAAATGTTAATTTTTGGGATGAGACTCAGATACCAGGCTTTGGCCCAAATAGGGGTAGGATAATTGTTCTACAAAGTCTCATAGCCATAAGCTATAGTGTAATTACCATTCATAGTCTCCCCCCAAATTATTGAATCCATGTTGTGGGATAGGGGTACATGCCTGACCATGCCCATCATTTGCTTGAGCTTTGGGGACATCTTAATTAGATTAATCCACTCATTTTGGATCTTATAGTCACTCACCTTGCACCCATATCTTTCCATCCAATCATTAACCCATCTATTAAATGGCTCTAGTCTAAGCTAGTCATCATGCTAGAAATTAATATCTTTTCCATTACCTAGTTTCCATTTAGCTTTATCAAAAGCTAAGCTCTTCATTCTCAAAATGCCATTCTAAATGTTAGAGCCCCTAGGGTCAGGATCCCTACCAATGAACTATTTGAAATTGATATTAGTAGCATACTTGAACTTTGATGTAATTGCAATGAAGAAAGTTAACAATACTATGCTATCATGAAACTATGCTAGAACTAGAAATTGAAAGAAAGAAAACAACTACCAAAGGTTAGATAAAAGCATGAAAATCTCTAACAACTCTAAACTTAAACTAGCATGATAACAATGCATATGGATGAGATCAAGGATTCTTGAAATAAGGACTCTATTTATATGCATGAGAGAGGCCTTGAGGAGGTAGCATCTATGTGGCATCCACATAGGTGCCACAAAGGAGACACATGGGCTAAGGGGAAAAGCCATGCAAAGGTCAATATTAGCATTTTTGTGATTGATATGGCTCAAGGTGTGCTCACACATTTGTGAGAAACCTTGGAGAAAGGAAAGGGGGATAAATGTGTGAGAGTGTAAGAGGCTTTTTCTAGGAATTAATGAAAGAGTGGCTTTCTTGGATTTTGATTTTCTCACACGTGTACAAGAAAACACTTAGGGTCTATAAGGTGTTTAAATGGGTATTTAGGATAATAAAGTGGGATTAACTAGTGGGTTGCCTCAGAAGGATGAGAGTGATGGATGGTAGTCTAGGCTTTAGGTGGGATTAGGGTTAAATTAAATAGGATTTAATTTAATTATAGGATTATAGAATTTAATAAAGTGGAGGGAATTAAATAAATTGGAATTTATTTAAAAGGGAATTTATAAAGAACTAATACACTATGCATTAAATAAATTTAACAAAATAGAGGGGATGAATTTAAATTAAATTTAAATACTTTAGGGAGGCAAACCTATTTAATTAAAACAATTTACTTAAATAAGTAGAAGAATATAACAATATAATTAACTAATAAAAAATCAACTATAATCTCAAGGGAAATATTAAATAAATTAATATAGCATTTGGAATGACTTTAAGCATCTATAGGCTTTTTTGTAAATGTAGTAGATTCAACAATTAACTTGCAAGGTGCACTTAATGACCTTCCCAAGAATCTTGAGAAATTATACTCGAGGTTCTCTATGGAGAAACATGAACAACTAAGGACCATATCAAAGTCTTTAAAGAAATATGCAATTGAAAGCAGGTTCAATAGGAGAATGTGGTCCTCCATTTATTCCCATACTCATTGGGAGAAGTTACCTTTAAATGTTATGTAAATTTTCCACTAGGATGTATCTAGAATTGGGCCATCTTTAAAAAGTTGTTCCTTAAGCAATTTTAAAATATTTTTTAACATGGCTATGATACATCTTCAATTCATATCAATCAAAAGGGATCCTGTAGAGACCATTTCCAATTCTAATCATCACTTTCACATGGCATACCACAAGTTGGAAACACCTTATACTATACTAGTTGAGGCTACCATTTAGATTTATCTTAATGCTATGGACCATCTCGCAACTATTTTCTTATGAAGACTACCTACTACAAACATCAACACATTATAAAAAGTCTTTGAGGAAGCAATTACCTTTACCAATAAAGCCAATCCTAATGGAGGAGGATTGATGGTTCTAGCTCGAGCTACTACAATGGTACCAACATATCCTACTGGAGCACAAGTGATCACTAGTTAATTCACTCTAATGAATCTAGTACTATTACAACATGCACCAGATATACAAGTTCTAGCTATAACTTACCCAAGATATGAACCTCTGAAAGTTGCTTTCTTTGAGCAGAAGGCACCAACATCCGCTGAAGCAAAAAATAATGTTGCATCTGAGATTGGCCAAATGAAGAAGACTATGCCTCAAATTACCCATGAATTAACCTATTTGAGGTTATTGCAAGGGAAGAACTATAACTTTTAGAGAATGAATGTAGGCCCTTACAACAACAACTATGATTAAAACTACAACAAGAATTTCAATGGAAATAAAAATTCAAGAAATAAAAATACAAGGAACAATTAAAATCCTCTAGATCACAAAAATGGTTTACAAGGGAAGAATCAAAATTGGGATACTTGTCCAAACAATGGAAGCATCCCTGTTGATAATAACAACAATGCTCAGTTTGTGGACATCAACTAGTATGACTGTAATCAAAATGTAACTAATGATGGTGACTCATATTTCAATGGAAATCAAGAAGTGAACTAGAATTCACAAGGCAATAATAGTGTCTCCTATAAAATATAATGCTATGATGTTAGAATCTTAAAAATCTCCAAAAAATATGAAATTGAGCAACAAACTAATGAAGAATTCACTTTTCCATTCAGTTAAGAATTAGACCCTCAAGCAGAGGAGATGCTCGCTTTTAAAAATGACAATTAGAATACTTACAATTTACGCAAGTGAAGGGAACCAGTGATTGATGGGATTCCTTCTACCTTGCATCCAACAACTCTTCATCCGAGAGCTAATAATAATCCAATACCTAACAAAGCACCCTACATTGGGAAATAAAATCAAAATCAAGGGAATGTGCCTACAATCTTGAAGAATCCTTTATGGACAACTAAAAAGTATAGTGCAGTGGAAGATTTAAAGAGGACCAAGGCTAATTTATCCATGTTTGATATGCTATAAAATTGTCATAATAAAAGGGAAGCAATGCTAAGGACTCTTGATCATACAAAGGTAATTCCTAATGTAAACATAGTCCCTCGACAACATCACAATAAGGTAACACTTCCAAGGCAATGCTTATTATGTATAAAGACGAGGTGAAGTGCCTCCTTCCTTGCCTAGTCTCAAATTTTTTGGAAGAAACCTACATAATTTTCCTATAGATTCAGAAGCTTCTTATAACATCATGCCACTTTTGATAGCTCAAACGTTGGGATTCACTCAACCCCAAATCAGATAGTGATACAACTTGACTAGATGGAAGGGAAACTTATTGGGGTATTTAAAGATGTTAGAATATAGTTAATTGTAGACCTTTGAATTTGAGACATTATAGACATACATGTGGTGGAGATACTAGAAACATAAGGATTATTTCTAAGTAGAGAATGGACAAAATTCTTAAGAGGATGGTTCTCAATAGATTTTACTCAACTATGGAAACCTTGGAAGGGACTAAATAATCAAATCAAGATCGATGCATAGCCAAAACTAAAGATGAAGATCATAGAATACAATGCACCAAACAAAACATTTTTAAAAGTTGATTTAGGTTCCTAAAAAGTGATGGCTCTTAACATAACTTTAGCCAAGAGAACATACATTTTGAATAAAGAATCTATGATCCCTACCCCAAAAGAAGAGCTTGTGAATCATTTCATAGATAGTATGGTTACAAAATTACAATTCTTAGGTGAAAAAGTAGACTCAAATATTTTTCTTCTTCTAGGATTTTTCAGGTTGCATAAAGTTAGTCATTTAGAATGTGAATGCTCACATTGTAAAAAAGAAGTTGCTAGGGTACTCACTCAAATAATGTAATCAAAAAATGGTCAAACTCCAAATGAGGTACAAAAGGAAAGTTCAAGTTCCACATGCATATCTAAATTTGTGAGGATTAATGAAGAAGAAGAAGAAAATTTAATGCGTCATATAGTGACACTTCTTCAAATTGTGGGGGTTTATCTAATCCTCCACTAGGGATGATCAAAGTCCTAAGGAGAAGATATTTTGTAAATGTTAGGATAAACCACAGACAGAAATAAAAAACTACATGCAAATATGACCAATAACAGAAAATAATAGAACACATAGAAATGAACACAAGGCACCAAGATTTAACGTGGTTCACCCAATCCCTGGGCTACGTCCACCAAACAGCAAGTCCGATCTTATTACAATCCAGTGATTACAACCTGATTACAATTCGTAATCCCTTACAGCTCAATATCGCCGCAAGAACCAATTTCGTATCACCACATATATAAAATACCCAACCCTAAGCCCTTTTTATACAAGTATTAAACCGCTTTAGGGTTATAACATGTCGGCCATAATATGTCGGCTACCATGTCTGCTACTTCCCAAAAAAAAAATTATGAAGTATGTACAGTACTTTCCTGATCAGTCACCACAATCTAACAATCTCCCTCTTTGTCTCCATTTGATTTATCTCCTTCACTGTTCTTTCGAGTCCAGCAATCTTTCTTTTTGTGCCCTGGTTTCCCACAATACCAGCAATCATTTGGTCCTCTCGATTGAGACCTCCTCCCCTTTGACTTTCCTCTTGATTTCCCACAATTTCCAGAGTTACTTCCTCTTTCAGTCATTCTGCCCCTGCTTTGTGCATTTAAATCACTTCCTAATGTAGATCCACCTGAGGATTTTCTACGAGTTTCCTCACTTAAAATAACACCAATCACATCATCATATTTTAGGGTACTAGATCCAAGAACAGAATTACTCACCGCCATTACCAAGCCATTCCAGCTTTCAGGCAAAGAACACAAAATCAAGAGAGCCCTAATTTCTTCATCAAAATTGATACTCACAGAAGATAATTAACTAGTAATAGTATTAAACTCATTTAAATGATCTGCAATAGATCCACCTTCTACCATTTTCATATTAAATAAACGCTTCATGAGAAATACCTTATTTGAAGCGAAGGGCTTTTCATACAATGTCACTAGGGTTTTCATCAAATCTTTTGTTGTCTTTGCTTTTGTAATATTAAATGCCACGGATGGTGCTAAGCATAACCAAATGCTTCCGAGTGCCTTTCTATCCAAAAGATCCCATTCAGCCTCTGACATAGTTCCTTGATTCTTGGCTTTTCCTTCCAACGGCTTCCATAAATCCTTCTGATATAGATAGTCTTCCATTTGCATCTTCCATAACTAGAAGTTCTGCCCATTAAACCTATCAACCCTTAGCTTACCCTCATTTTCCATTGCTCCCACTCAACTATGAGACTCCCACTTAACCGTGAGACTTTCCTGTTGAGGATAACTGAAAAACAACCTCGCTCTGATACCACTTGTTAGGATAAACCACAGACAGAAATAAAAAACTACATGCAAATATGACCAATAACAGAAAATAATAGAACACACAGAAATGAACACAAGGCACCAAGATTTAATGTGGTTCACCCAATCCCTGGGCTACGTCCACCAAATAGCAAGTCTGATCTTATTACAATCCAGTGATTACAACCTGATTACAATTCGTAATCCCTTATAGCTCAATACCGCCGCAAGAACCAATTGCGTATCACCACATATATAAAATACCCAACCCTAAGCTCTTTTTATACAAGTATTAAACCGCTTTAGGGTTATAACATGTCAGCCATAATATGTCGGCTACCATGTCGGCTACTTCCCAAAAAAAAAAATTTCGGGCCGATGCCCCGAACCCCACTACTTATGAAGTATGTACAGTACTTTCCTGATCAGTCACCACAATCTAGCAGTAAAAGGCCAAGGTTAGACCTTGACATCAGATAAATTGTGGCAAGTCAACATTTCCACCATGTGAAAGATTGCAATGGATCCCAAAGAAACAATCTTTTAAAACTCAAGTGAATGAAAAGTTTCATACCAATAAATATGAGTCTAGAAAGCCTAAAGAACAACCAATTTGGATACTCAGGTTTGATGGCTCTAAATGAAAATTAGGAGCTAGTGCTAGTATTAATTTAATTAATCTCAGAGGTAGGTCTTTTTATGTAGCATATTGCTTCCAACTTAAATATACTAATAATGTTGTAGAGTATGAAGCCTTGATTCTCAAACTTCTCTATGCATTAGAGAAAGATGTCAATTGAAGGAGACTCTTAATTGGTCATTAGATAGGTAAAATCAATCTACTCTTGTAATGATAGAAGATTACTTGAGTACAAGAAAAGATTTTGGGACTTATTGGAAGATTTTGAGGCCTTGAACATAAGGTCCATTATTAGGAAGAAGAACATGGTATCTGATGCCCTTGCCATTTCAAAAAGTGCATTACAACTAGTCAAAAGAAAAAAAAGTTAAAGATGATTTTAGTTGAATTTTTTACTGACTCATCGATTCCAAACAACATTATGAACTTCCAAGTCTTCCAAGATGACCAACATATCCATGAGTTTATTATGTGCAATGGCCTTTTCAAAGGACAAGAGGTTGATGATACTCCCAATGACAAACCTAAGGATGATGAGGTAGAGGATGAAGATGGGATTATCAATTTGAAGACTAATACTATTCCTAAGGGGATGGTAGAGTTGAAGTGTATCTTCAATCAAGAAAGATCATCACATAGTAAAAGAAATGTTTAAGAAAAGGGGATCAAAGAGTGTGATTCATATAATTTGGGTATGAGAGAAGATCCTAAGCTAGTAAGAATCAACAAGGCATGTAACCCTCAAGAAAAAGAAAGTATTCTTCAATTACTTATAGAATACAAAGATTTCATAGCATGGAGTTATGAAGAATTCAAGATATATGATCTTGAAATCATCACTCACAATATTTTGTTGAAGCCTGATGCCAAACCTTATCATCAAAGATAGAGACTAGTGAATCCCATAATTGAGCCTTTGATAATGAAAGAAGTCCAAAAGTTACTTGATGTTAAAATTATCTTCCCAATTCAACATTTTACATGGGTTGCTAACTTGGTTCTAGTAAGGAAAAAGATTGGAGAAATTTTTTCATTTGTGTGGATTTTTGCAATTTGAACCTGGCTTCCTAGAAGGATAACTACCCTTTTCCCTTACTTTATGAAGTATTTCAAATTGTGAATGAGTCTAAAATAATGTCTTTTATAGACAAATGTTCTGAATACAACCAAGTAATGGTAGATGAAGAAGATATATTGAAGACTTCATTTACAACAAAATGGGGAACCTTTTAATACCAAAGGATTCCTTTTGGATTGATCAATGTAGGAGCCACATTCCAAAGTGAGATGACTAAAGAATTCAAAGGGATGATAAAAAAATGTATAGTTATCTATACTGATGACTTAACCATCATTTCAAATGATCATAGTACTCATATTGTAGATTTGAAACAAGTATTCAACCAATGTCAAAGGTATGGCTTATCACTAAAGCCCAATAAATGTTAATTTAGAGTCACAAAAGGAAAGATTCTCAGTTATATTATTTTTGAAGTTGGGATATCCATTGATCTTGAAAAGATAGAAGTGATTCTTAATCTTTCACCTCCTCATAGTCCTAAAGAGCTAAAATATTTCTATGACAAAATCAAATTTGTGTGTAAGTTTATTAGTGGATTTGCTAAGATAGTACATCCTCTTAATGAATTTCTTAAGAAAGGAGTAATGACTAAATGGGTTCCTAAAATAAAGAAATTTTTTGAAGACATTAAAGTGGCCATCTCTATGGCCCTAGTTCTTATAAGTCTAGATTATGATTTACCATTAAAAAGCTATTCATTTACTTTAGAAAATTCATGTGTCAGGATTCTCACTCAAAAGAAAGACAAAGAGGATGAAAGACCTATTGCATTCATGAGTGTTCTGCTAAATAATTCTAAATTAAACTATTCCAATCTCAACAAATAATCCTTCAATCTAATAAAGGTAGTCAATAAATTTTGTTATTACATACTCAAGAGAAAGGTATATGCAATTGTGCCAAATCCTACTATCATAACATTATTGATGCAAAATGAGTTAAGTGAAAGATGAGGAAAATGGATGGCTGTATTACAAGAGTTTTACTTAGAGATTCAACCAATGAAGGGTGAGAGGAAAAGGACTAAGTAAGATGACAATTGATAATAAGATCAATAATGATAATGAAATGAAATTTGATGACAAAATCAACACTAAAAATCAACAAAAGATCATAGTATCTCACGTCAATATTGATCAAGGAATAATTATAGATGTATGATATTAATATATTGTCTATTATCTTTTGTAGAATCAATACCCTAACTAGATGAATAATTTCCAATGTAGATAACTTAAGATGAAATGTGAATCTTATATGCTTCAAAATTAAAAAAATTACAAAAAAATTATGAGGGAATTTATTTGAAGTGTTTGGGACACGAAGAATTGAAATAAGCTTTGGAATAGTTTCATGATAGGTATGGCATGGGACACAGAGCAATAGAGGCCATAGCTCACATGATTTTGAGATCAGGTTTCTTTTGGCCTACCATATTCAAGGATACATTTGAACATGTATGTATGGCCACATTTGTTAGAAAAGTTCCAATAGAGAAAGACATCTAGCTGTGCCATTACAACTAGCGTTTGAGGTATGCCCTTTTTCCATGTCAGGGCTAGAATTTATAGGTCTAATAAACCTACCATATAGTATAGGACATGTGTTCATCCTCACAACTACAAATTATTATACGTGCTAGACAAAAGCTAAAACTTTTCAAAATTACACAACAAAAGTGGTTACTAATTTCTTGGAAGAACACATTATCACAAGGTTAAGTATGTCATTCTTCCTTGTATGTGATAATGGATCATATTTCACATCAATATTCCTTACTCAATGGGATTTATATAATTAGGTCATAATCAAGTTCTCATCTAATTATTGTCCCCAAGGGAATGGTGTGGCTGAGTCCACCAATAAGAAATTGATCACAATGATAAAGAAATTGCTACAAGAAAACCCAAAAGATTGGCACACTCAGCTGAAATATGTATTATGGATAGATAAAGTTAGGATTAAAAATGCTTTGGGGACATCTCCCTATTTACTCATCTAGGGACAGGAACCAATATTTCCACTCAATCTTAGGATTCTAGTTTTGAAATTGATGAGGGTGAATGCTAAGGATGCTAATAGAGGTCAAGTAAAATTAATGAATCTCTTGGAATTATATGAGAAAAGGATAGTCACTATAGAGCATATGATAAAACATTAAGCTATCATCAAATGATGGTTTGACAAGTAGGCTACCATCAAATCTATTAGAATATTTGACCTTGTTCTCTTATAGGATAAGTCAAAAGAAAAGTCAGGTAGTCACACTAAGTCTCAATGCTTATGGATTGGCCCATATCAAATCACAAAAGTTTAGGAGATCATACTTTTAGGTTGAGTTCTCTACAAGGTGAATTGGTCCCATTGTCAGTTAATGGCTAGTTCCTGAAACATTACTTTGAGGCCTAAAATTGAATAAAAAAATAAAAAAATAATTCTACAAGTGTGTTTAGTTTTTTCAAGTGTGTTTATTTCCTATAAGGTTATTTACTTTAAGTTGTGTGTTTATTTCAAGTTTTGTGTTTTCTTTAAGAGTTGTGTCAGTCCATGGGTTAGGTGTAATCAAGACTCTTTCTTGAAGCATCCCATAGATCACTCATTTTGGTTTTGACTTTTGGGAAAAGGCATTTCTTTGTCAAAGCATTTAGATGATTTTGTTTCTTGTACCAACTAAGAATGAATGTTACTTGCAATACAAAGGAATTTTAGTTTTGAAATTAGGGTTGTTAATTGAGGTAGCTCTCAACACTTTGAAAATTTAAGGATTGATTATCTTGGTGTTTTTCAAATCAAGGTTGGTAGTAGCAAGGGATAATCCAAACTTGTCCATTCAAACGAAAGGTCTTCTCAAAGAACTTCTAAGGTCACCTTTTAGTGTGAGAGTTCCCCAAAAAGTTTAATAAAAGAGGAATGCAAGGGTTATCAAACTAAAGAAAGAAACCAAAAAAACAACACCAATGCCTTGTCTACACAATTTAAGCATGGTAGGGTATAAAAGAAAATAAAATTACAAATGGTGCTAAATTTAAAGATTCTAAAAGATCCTAAAAAGTAATCTAGCACATAGGTATATGCACTTCAAAATGGCTATCTACTATTAATATATAACTCACTTCATGGAAGAGGCAAATAGAAATGTGTGAGCTCCATGAAGTAAATCAAAAGAGATTACTAAGGACCTGAAATATAAAATTGATAACTCATTAAGAGCCCTGAAAATGGATTCTTTCACCATGTTGAACAATGATCAATAAATGGGTTTTACAAGGATTCTTGATAAATGGATCAGTGGAGTAAAATATTGTCTCCAAACTACTGAAGGCTCATGATAGACTACACTTCAAAAAGTCAAAGGAAATGAATACATTGAGCACATGTTAAGCTTGAAGACTCAAGATCCTAAATTTTGACTATCAAGGAACTTGAAAGCTACTTGAAATATTTGGAATTTAGTTGTTATTAACACATGTCAGAAATATAATTGTCAATGAAGAAATACCTTTGTCATTTCTTCCCTTTTGTTGGGGGTATTTGTTGTTGTCTCACAACACACACCCCATTTCTCTTAGAAATATTAGGAACCCCCTACTAATTTTTGTGTTTACCAAACTCCTAGTCTAGATTTTATCTTAGCTTTTAAACTCTTATAAGAGTCTGGGTTAAGACCCAGACTCTGACTAGGAAGTCTGGAGGATCAGAGTCTAGAGATAGGGTGAAGATTTCATATTTTTATGTGCTTAAATATGCACTATCACACATGCACATGTACGCACCTCTAGAGGGTGTGTACATGTGATGGTGCCCACCTATGGAGATGCACACTAGGGTCTATAATATATATAACACCGTAGATCCCCTATTCTCCTTCATTCACTCTCTACTCTCAAACTTATCCACACCTCTACACATCCCAACCCACACTCTCCTGCCACTCTCCAATATGCAAATTAAAAAACAAAGGTTAGAAGACACCATGAAGGTGCACACATGCCCACCTCCATAAAGGTGTGCATATGCACACCTTCTCAAATCCCTAAGGCACTAAGACACCATGAACTCCACAAGGTGCACATGTGTACATCTTTCGTCACTCTTAAGCACTTAACTAAACAAAAAAAACTAATGCAAAGACTCTAACACTATAAAGGTGTGCACATGCACACCTATAAAAGGCACACATATGTGTAATTTTGTGTCCAAAAAACAAAACCTAAGTACCCCCCTAAAGTTACACATGCACTACACACATGCACACCTCCTCAAGGTGCACAACTGTGCAAGTGTGCAACTATATAGAAAATGATAGATAGGGGCAGAAGTAGTGCACCAATGCACCTTCAAGGGTGGGCTAGGTGTACTAAAGTGCATTTTTAGGAATTTGTGAGGGATTTAGTACTTTTGATAGAATTTTTCTTGATTTTGACCAGTCTCAAAGTAAATTAGGGATTGTTTTAGGATAGATTATTAGCATTCTAAACTAATGTTTCTTTTCTTGTATAGATAATATGATGTCATCATCCTCTTCAATGGTGGAAAAGATAGCTCTAAAACCTATAGTATTCAAGTACCAAGGTGTACCAAGGAAATCCCAGTTTCAAGATGGTAATGCAAAGATCAGAGACACAGAACTTGGGCATATTGACTATAACACCTTCCTTACAATCTATAACAAATTGAAATAATGATATGCAATGGTATCAACACTTATCTAGTCTAGCCTAGTTAACATGGAATTATCCCATCTAGTCCTCAAAACTTAAAATGATTGTTACAAAAAACTATGTGACTAAAGAGAAGGTTGTCAATAGTGTCATAGGAGAGATAGTCATGGACCTTCGACCTAGTAACATTGAGAAGGTATTCCATCTTCCTAGGTCTGACCAATATTTGAAGATAAATTATAGCAGAGTAGAAAAATGGTATTAGGAGAATGAAAAGAAGACTACATAAATAACTTAATCCTCTATCCTGATTGACCAAGCACTAGTTTACCATAGAGTCAACAAAGTGGACATTACAAGGGGTTATATGAATGATGACATTGGTTATAAAATTGTTCTTTCGAGCATACTCATGGGACTTACTTGAAAAAGACAACTTCAAACCTAGATGGTTCACTTTATAGAAACCATCAAGATGAAAAAATGTTGATTGATTGGGCTACTATCCTTAGTGATAACTTTCATGAGCAACTTATACCTATAAAAGTCAATCCACAATTTTGCATGACATCATATATGGTGTATTTATCAATGGAAAGAACCAAAGATTACCCAAGCCTCTACAGGAAAGGGATCATGTAGCATGCTAATACTTGGCTCTATGTGGTGTATCCATAATCAATAAAAAAGAAACTCTCAAAGTAGAGTGTGGAATATAGGGTGGTGAATGATGACTTCATCTTCACAATCATCAAATTTAGAGAAGGTCATTATGCAAAAAGGATGTTAGTAGAAGCAACAACTAGGATCAAAGAGATTGGTCCTTACTACATTTAATTTAAGAAATTCACCTATATTAGGGTAGTTAGTACTCTATAAAACCTAAAGAAGCTCCCAAGATATCTGTCAAATAGACTTATTCTTCTAGAGATTGCACACTAGCTCACTTTTGCATATGACAATGTGTGGAGACAACATAAGAAGATAAGGGTATGGCCCATTACAATCAATGCTTTCAAGGTGAAGCAAAAGAAAGATATTGTCACTTTTGATTCTAAATGGGATCAATATCCCTTGGAAGAGTATAGCTCCCCTTGTCCCTACTTCAACAACATCAAAATGGTACAACATCGAGTAGGGAAGTATTTTGTACATGATGATACATTAGAAGACCATTGGATGAATGTAGTATATGACTATGATATCTAGATAAGGGATTATTGTAGGATGACTCTATACCTTGTAGATAAGGTGCTAAAAAAGAGATCCCTCTAAAAGTAGTAGAAAAAGATTCATAAGATATCTTGGATCCTTTATACAATAGGATCAAGATCTATGACAAGTCAATAATGAATACATAAATTGAAAGAGACAATAATGTAGATATCAATCATCGAGTTAGAAATATAGTCCAATTAATGAAGTAATAGATCAAGAAGCCCTTTAGAATGGATCCAGTTCCTCATGTTATTCCCCTATAGGCCACTATTGTTGGATACAATTGTTTAGTTGTTTGTTGTCTTTGATGTTACAAAAATTTCATATCATTTGGTAGATAGTTCTTATTGAGCTCACTTGGTTAGCAAAGAAAATTTTAGAGGCTATCGAGCATTCTTGGAAATTACTCTATGGAAACAGTGTCTACCAAGCTCACTCAGGTGTTAAAAGAAATGTGGCAGAAAGTAGTGTTAATGGAGTTCACATGGTTAACAAAGGAAAGTTAGTGTTTACTGAGTTCACTTAGTCTCCAAAGGATTTTGTAGGGTTCGTAGTGTTAATTGAGCTTTTTTTGGTTAATATAGGAAATCTTTTCAGGATTAGTGTTTACCGAGCAGGGTCAGCCAATGAAGGATTTTGTTGTTTTGGGAAATAAAGTTTAATCATTTCAAGTAATGATTGTAGTTTACTAAGTTAATGATTACTGGTGATTCTAAATTGTAATTGGTATGACTTGACAATTTTTAAGGTATAAATAAAAGGTCAAGTTGAGAATTCTAAAGTAATAAGCAAGCATGCAAGTGTATTGATTGTTTGAAGAAGAAAGTGTGAGTGAACTTTGAAGGATGGTCAGATATCCTTGAGGAGTAGCAAAGATTTATTTGATTCGGAAGGATTTAGTGGAGAAAAATAGAGATCTATATCAACAATTTAGTTGCATCTCATTTAGTTCACTTCATTGTTATTTTTTCACCATTGTAGCAGTGATTCCTAAATCTCTTAACAGAGTTGGTTTAATAGCCATTTTAAAATCCTCTAACAAGGTGATAGTTCCATTGAATTGTTCTAAAGTCCTTTTGCAAGGCCACTCCTAACAGGGTGACTAAATTCTCTAACAAGGTCACACCTAATAGTGTGTTTTTGTAACCTTTAACCAGATTGGCTCCTAATAGGGCTCACTTCAAAAAAGTGAAAATTGGTAGCTAGTTACTTGGTGGTTTTCCCCATATTGGGTTTTCACATTAAATCTAGTGTCTCATGTGTTCATGTTATTTCTTTCATGCTTAAATGTTAATAATTATGAATGCTTAGGATCTATTAAAAATAACATACACTACATCTACCTACTTACAACATTTTTATATATGGTTACCAAGTGACAACAGTAACTAGTTTTATAAGACATCTAAGGGATCTATGGATTTATTTCAGTAGTAACTGATTCACCCCCCCCCCCCCCCCCCCCCCACCCCTCTCAGTTGCTCCATCTATATTTCCAACAATTGGTATCAGAGCTTTTGGTACTTGTAGGAAGGATTTCAAGGATCTAAGCTAAAGATTAGGATGTCTTACAAGAGAAAAAATTCCAAGGCTTAATAGGAATAAATTTTTAGCATGGCAAGGTCTCATGAGACTCCATCTGGCTTCCATTGGAGATACAAGATTAAAATATCTTGATGAAAAATACACAAATCCTACTGGTACATTATCACTTAATGACATTGTTGAAAAGAAGACGCATAACACCATGATGATAGAAATTGAATTAGCCCTAAGCTATGAGGAATTTGATGATATCAAGGACTACAAAAATGCCTTTGCTATGTGGAACAAGCTGAAGAACATCTATGGAGGTGATGACAATGTGAGAAGAGCCAAAGCAGAAAGTCTAAGGGGAAAATTTGATCAGATGAGGATGAGAGAAGATGAAAATATTGCTAAATATGTTGAGAGGATCAAAGCAAGTGTTAGTGCAATCAAAGCTTCTGGAGGAGATATCAAGGAGGAAATAGTTATAAGTAAAGTTCTTAGAACATTGTTTCCCATTTATGCAATTAGAGTATCTGCAATTCAAGAAAGAAGATGTGAAGTAAATCATAAGATAAATTTGGATGCCATAGTAGGAAGGTTGATAGCATTTGAGCTAGATAACTATGATAATTATGTTCCAACTTCCAAGAACATTGAATTAGCATTTGAAGCCAAGCTTTCACTCAAAGAAAAAGGCAAGAAGATAAAGGACTCTCAGTCAAAAAGTGAAGAAGAATCAAAAGAAAGTTCTAACAGTGATCTTGAGGTGGTTGAAGCTCTACTTGTAAGCAAATATTCTAGAGGAAAAGTAAAATGCAAAGGTAAGATTCTCCTATTATAAGTGCAATGGCAAGAAAGACTTCAAATTAGTCAAGGAAAAAGGTAAAAAAACATGTTTTATGGCTAACAACTCTAAGGATTCTGATAATAGTGAGGATGAAATTGTTTACATTGCTATGAAAGATGAATCTGATAATGACGAGGAAGATAAGATGGCACTCATCTCTCATGTAAGTAAAAATGATACATGGATCATAGATAGTGGTTATTCTCATCATATGACTAGTGACAAAACAAAGTTTGAACATTTTGAAGACTATGATGATGGTAGTGTAAGGTTTGGTAATAATGAACCTTGTTGCATAAAAGGAAGAGGAAGAATCTCACTAACCAAAGAGCTTGTATGTGATAGTGCCTATTGGGTTGAAGGACTAAAACATAATCTATTGAGTGTGGCACAACTAATTAATATTGGATTTAAGGTGGAATTCATGCATGGAAAGGCAAGACTATTGGATGACAAAGAAAAGCTTATTGGATCAGGCATACAAACAAAAGGTAACTTGTTTTATCTTGAACTTGGTGAATGCTCATGTTTTATTGCTCAAGTTGAAGAAAGATGGTTATGGCATAGAAGGTTATGTCATGTGAATTTTGATAACATGGTAAAGATAAGAAAATTTAGGAAAGTAAGAGGCATTCCTAGTATAAAGAAACTTGATGTTGGTATATGCAAGAATTGTCAAATTGGTAAGATGGAAAATGATGTAGAGTAAGCACAAAAGAAGAAAAAGTTAATTCAACCTTCTACCCAAACCTCCAAAATTCAAAAAGGATTGTTAAATGGCTTGCTTCACTTTCCATGGAGAATACTCTAATTACACAAACTCTCTCCAATAGGTTTCTAATTCCAACTCTTCACGCAAGACTTAAAACCCAACTACCTCCAACTTGGTGCAAACAAGGCTTTCTACCCCAAAATGGCAAAATGGGATTTTGATGTTCTTGGTCTTCCTATCACCAACCAAGGCTACTCAAAGTTGACCAAAACAAGACAAATCATCTACTAGATCCACTCCCAACAAGCAACAATGAAAGATGCTAAATTTGACCTAGTAGCCTATTAGGTCTCCTAATTTAGTTTTTCACCGATAATTCCAAAATCTTCCAAAGGACCTAGCAAAAAAATTGTATTTTTGAATACTCTTTTTCAAGTGCTTATAAACTCCAAAGTTCCAAGGTTTCACTCCACTCTAGCATGCCTCAACCAATACCATGCACATAGGCCTAATTAACTACTTTAGGCATGGTTTACAAGGTAAAGTACAAAGGATGGGTTCATGAAATCAAACCTTCACCTCTAGGATGTTCTCCCCATTCAAACAAGGATATTTTGTTCTTACACCAAGTCCCCAACTTTCTTCCTTCTCATTATCTAACCAATTTGCACAAAAATAAGGTCAAATACATAAGGATACTTGACCTAGGGCTTGCTCTCATAATTCACTACTGCAACTGTTGGGAATGATTGAAAAGATCATGAGGAAAGTTGTTGGAATGATATATGGAAATGGTAAAGAATGTTCTCAATCATTGTTTTGTCATTGATGTCAAACTTGCTACTTGCAGGAATGACAATTGCTTTAGTGATCCAAATACTATCAATTAGTTGATTGTCAAGGAGGAGGAAATCAATAAGATGTAACTAGAACACCTAGAGAAAGGTTGAAGTTATGATGTTATAATGAAGTACAAGGATCAACTAAGCCATTGATGAAAAAGTGTATTTGATGCCATACTATAAGATACAGAAAATGAGCACACTGATACATATCAAAGATGTAAGGTTTTAGCTAAGACATTTATAAAGCTTGAGCAAGTTCAAGTGCCGAAGTTCAAGTGCCAAGCAAGTTCAAGTGCCAAGCACCAGTAAAACCAATAGTGTCGAGTAACACAGAGATGCCGAGCACTAGTAAATCAATAATGTCGAGTTGCTGCATTATTTTGAAAATTGAAGATTCGCCAGATCTAAGTTGACAAGGTTGTTATCTAGAAGTTTGTGAATTAAAATGGAAGATAAGAATGATGAGTTGGTGCCACAAAACACCATGTAAAATGTTTTTTTTTACAACTGACCAAGTTTGAAGATAAGAACAAGATATGAGGTAGATACATTGTATCATACCTAATCCATTCGAAACCCTAAAAATGGAAAGGGAGAAATGAGCGACAAAGGAAAATCAAATTTCTATTTAAGGAGTCATAAGTTAATGAAAGAGAGAGAGAGAGAGAGAGAGAGAGAGAGAGAGAGAGGCGGTCAAGCATGAAAGCATGAAATGCAGAAGGAAGTGTTAGGGAGATAAGAGAGCATAGTGACTCTATTTCAGTAAGAAGACCCCTGATATGGATGCATTGGTACAATGAGTTAGAAGACTCAAGAAGACAAAGCTTGAGAAGAAGTCAAGCAGTCAGAGTTGAAGTGATTGAAGCCAAGCATTAGGATTGAACTGAAAGGGTGATCTGAAATCTGCAAAGTATGTTGTAAGTTAAATCAGATCAAAAGACCATTATCATTACTTTCTAGCAATTGTAATAGTAAGTTTAAATCCTATGGACTTAGGTTGGTTTAATAGCCATGTGATAAATCCTTTAATAGGGTGACATTCCAAGTGAATGTTCTAAAGTCCTTTAACCAGGCCCATTCCTAACAATGTGGTGAAATCCTCTAACAAGGTCACATTTAACAGTGTGTTGTAAGCCTTTAATAGGGCATCACTTCAAAAGAGTGAGAATCAAGTAGCATGTTACTGGAGGTTTTTCCCAAATTGGGTTTCCACGTAAATCATTGTGTCATGTGTTGATCTTGCATGTTGATTTACTGTAATTTTCTAATATGGTTGATTTAAAGTTTGGATGGATGAAAAGTGTATGGATTCATTAAAAGTAGTGAAAAAGTATTAATAGGGCATTTGGACCTTGGATAACTGATTCACCCCCCCTCCCCCTCCCCCCGCCTCTCAGTTATTCTAAATAATTCTAACAATTGGTATCAGAGCTTTACTGCTGATTCAATTTAAAGGAACTATAAGCAAAAAAGATCAAAATTCCTAAGAGAGAAGTTCCCAAGCTAAATAAAGACAACTTTGTTGCATGGCAAAGCTTGATGAAGCTACATCTTGATCCATGGGAGACTATGCCCAAAATTCAATTATCACTGAACATGTAGAACCAACAGGTGCTCCTACTGTAGAAGATATGAAAAACAAGCAAGAACATAATCAAAGAATGCTAGAAATTGCCTCTGCACTCAACTATGCTGAATATGATGATATCAAAGGATGTGATACTGCATTCAAAATGTGGAAAGCCCTATCAGACATCTATGGAGGAGATCAGAATGTGCAAAGAGCAAAAATAGAAAGTCTCAAAGGAAAGTTTGATGACATGAAAATGGAGGAAAATGAGAACACTGCCCAGTATGGTGCAAGAATAAAGGAAGTGGTAAGTGCAATAAGATGCTTGAGTGGTCAATTGGATGAAGATAAGTTAATAGTAAGTTCTTAAGAACCTTGCTTCCTATCTATGCTATTAGAGTATCAGCAATACAGGAGCTAAGATGTATACCAGGAAACAATCTAAGTTTTGAAGGAATAATAGGTAGACTCACTACATTTGAGTTATCTAATTTTGACAACTATAGACCAGAAAATGTTGAATCTTTCTTTAAGGCCAAGTTATCACTGAAAGATGTTGAACAGGTGAAATCAAAAAAAGAAAGAAAAATGAAGTATGTATCCAGTGACAGCAGCACTGATGAGGAAGATGTGGAACAATTGGAAGCATTTCTTGCTAGAAGATTTCACAGAGGTAAAGGAAAATTCAAAGGTAAGATGCCTATCATTTGTTTTAATTGCAATGAAGTAGGTCATATTGCTTCTAGGTGCCCACAGAAAAAGGATTATAAGGAAGGCAACAAAAAAAAATTTAGAAGAGATGATGACAAAAGAGATTACAAAGAAAAAGGTAAGAAGTGTTACATTGTTGAAGAAGATTCTGATGAAAGTAATGATGAAGTAGTTTATGTAGCCATGAAGGATCAATCTGATGAAGAAGAACCCATTGCACTGGTAACATGTATGAACAAGAATGATAGGTGGATCATAGATAGTGGATGCTCACATCACATGACAGGAGACAAAAGTAAGTTTGTTAACTTTACTCAGTATGATGGAAATAGTGTTAGATTTGGCAATGATGCTCCATGTCAAATCAAAGGAAAAGGTTCCATTAAGCTCACAGAACAAATTTCATGTGATAATGCATACTATGTTGAAGGATTAAACTACAATTTACTAAGTGTCTCACAATTAGGCAATATAGGATGCAAAGTGAAATTTGGAAACAAAACTGCAAAAATCTATGATACTGATGGTAAACTAATAGGAAAAGGAGATCAAACAAGGATTAATCTATTTTACCTTGATATGGATGATGTTTCTTGTTTTATTGCAAAATTTGATGATGAATGGTTATGGCATAGAAGATTATGTCATGTCAACTTTGACAATTTGGTCAACATCAGTAAAATGAAGAAAGTCAGAGGTTTACCAAAATTGAAGAAGCCTGATAATATCATGTGCAAACAATGTTAGCTCGGAAAGATGACTAAGTCAAGTTTCAAGAGCAAAAATTATACATCTAAAGAAGTACTTGAATTAGTTCATACTGACTTATGTGGTCCAATGGAAGTACAAAGCTATAGAGGAGATAAATACATAATAATGTTTGTTGATGACTGTTCTAGGATGATGACTGTTATGTTTTTAAAACAAAAATTTCATGCTTTTCAAATGTTTAAGTGGTATGTGGCTAGAGTTGAAAAAGAAACAGGAAAAAGCTTGAAATGCTTAAGATTAGACAGAGGTGGTGAATTCACATCAAATGAATTCAAGATATTCTGTAATGATAAAGGAATCAAAAGACAAACGTTAGCTCCTAGAACTCCCCCACAAAATGGAATTGCTGAAAGAAGAAATAGATTTGTGATTGACTATGCCAGAACACTAATGATGGAAAAGACTATTGCTCTAAAATACTAGAGAGAAGCTGTAAGTGTAGCTATTCATACACTGAACCGAGTACAAGTCAAGAAAGGTACATATACAACACCTTTTGAATTATGGTATGGTCACTCACCCAATGTAAAACATTTCAAAGTGTTTGGTTGCAAATTCTTTATCCTTAAAGGTGTTAGAAATGGAAAATTTGATGTAAAAAGTGATGAAGGTATATTTCTTGGTTACTCCACTAGAAGTAAGGCATATAAGTGTTTGAATATTAACACTAACAAAATTGTGGAAAGTACAAATGTAAATTTTGATGAGCATACAGAAGTCCAAGCTGAAGTACCAAAGAAAATGGAAGAGTACAGAACCGTTGTGTATTCTTATGAAGGAATGACTGTTGATGAGAATGATGTCAATCAAATTGAAAATCAACAACAAGTATCAATTTCAGTCGAGTCACAACCAGTGAATGCTGAGTTGCATTCAGAAGCTGAGTTGCAGAATGAAGAAAATACACAATCAGATTTTGAAGATAGTACACATGATGTAGAACAACTTGACAATGAAGTACATAGTGATCCTAAATCTAAAAGATCAAACATGGAAACAAGGATAGAGCCAAGATTATCCAAATATGTAAAAAGACATCACCTTGCTGAATAGATAATTGGTGACAAAAATGCAAGACCAATGACAAGGAACAAACTAAGACATGAATCATGTCTGATCAGCCAATCTGAACCCAAGATAGTATATGGTGCATTACAAGATGATAACTGGTGTAAAGCTATGGAAGAAGAAATTGATCAAATAAAGAAAAACAAAACCTGGAGTTTGGTTCCCAGACCAACTGACAAGAATGTGATTGGCACCAAGTGGGTATTCAGAAACAAGGTAGATGAGAATGGTGAGATTACCAGACACAAAGCTAGACTAGTATGCAAGGGTTATGCTCAAGAAGAAGGAATAGACTATGGGGAAACATTTTCCCCTGTTGCTAGAATGGAAGGAGTAAGAACTTTACTTGCATATGCTACCTACAAAGATTTTAAAGTCTATTAGATGGATGTAAAATCTACTTTCTTAAATGGTATACTAGAAGAAGAAGTCTACATTGAACAACTAGAAGGATTTGTTGATGAAAACAATAGGGATATGGTGTGTAAGCTACATAAAGCACTCTATGGTTTGAAACAAGCACCTAGAGCATGGTATGAGAGACTTCACAAGTATCTAGTACAAATTGGATTTGAAAGAACTGATGATAACAACAACATGTACATCAAAGAAGAAGAAGGTAAAGACATTATTGTATCTAAAATCTTTGTGGATGACATAGTGTTTGGTGGAAAGGAAGTGCTTTGCAAAGGCTTTGCTAACAAAATGAAGCATGAATTTGAGATGTCTATGTTTGGAGAAATCAAATTTTTTTGTTGGATTGCAAGTACATCAACTTCAACATGGTATATTTGTGACACAATCAAAGTACATCAAAGAGGTTCTTAAAACATTTGGATTGGAGGAATCCAAACCAGTCAGCACAAAAATGGCAATAGGAAATAAGCTATCCAAAAATGATGAATCAACTAAAGTCAATCAAACAATGTACAGATCCATGATTGGAAAACTACAATATGTTGTACATAGTAGACTAGACATAGCATTAGTAGTTGGAATAGTAGCCAGATTCTCTACTAATTCCAAAGAAAATCATCTCATAGCAGTAAAAAGAATAATGAGATATCTTAAAGGAACTGATAACTTTGGTCTATACTACAAAAAGAATGAAAAATTTGAGCTCAATGCATATACAGATGTAGACTGGGAAGTCAACATTGATGATAGAAAAAGCACAAGTGGAGGTGCATTATTTCTAGGCAAAAGGCTAGTTACCTGGATTAGCAAGAAATAAACATGTACATCCTAGTCCACTGCAAAATTAGAATATGTAGCAGCTGTAGTCAATTGCACAAACATTGTATGGCTCACACATCTATTGAAAGGAATGAAAGAAGAGGTAACAAAACCTGTGATATTATATTGTGATAATACAAGTGCTATAAACATATCCAAAAATCCAGTGATGCATGCAAAAACCAAGCATATCGCAATCAAGTATCATTATGTCAGAAAATTGGTAGAAGACAAAGAAGTGAAGTTGAATATATTCACACAAAGGAACAAACTGCAGATATCTTCACCAAACCATTGCCCAAGGATGCTTATGAATATCTTAGAGGCAAGTTTAGGGTAATACCCCTAACTCAAGTAGTTTAAACTAACAAGGATGCTACCCTACATCAACAGAAAAAAATCATTGAAATATCAGAAGAATGATGCAGACGATGACAACAGGTGCAGAAACTCCAAATCAGTCACAAGCACGGTGACAGAGGGAAAAAACAACAAAAAGCCAAAGCTCATATTTTGCATAATAAAGATGCTACATCTTTGGCATTTATGTCAAAGAGGGAGAAATGTGAAACCTAATCAATACAAAGTAAGAAGGAAGAAATATATATGAAAGAGGGAGATATATGAGATCAGCTAGTAAAAATGATGCATATGAAAGAGGGAGATATATGAGATTAGTAAACTTCAACAGCAAAGAAATATAGCAGACAATGCATACAATCTTGATGGTAACTAAGTTGATCAATTGATCAGTTTGGTTTGCCATCAATGCCAAAGAGGGAGATTGTTGGGAATGATTGAAAAGATCATGAGGAAAGTTGTTGGAATGATATATGGAAATGGTAAAGAATGTTCTCAATCATTGTTTTTTCATTGATGTCAAACTTGCTACTTGCAGGAATGAAAATTGCTTTAGTGATCCAAATACTATCAATTAGTTGATTGTCAAGGAGAAGGAAATCAATAAGATGTAACTAGAACACCTAGAGAAAGGTTGAAGTTATGATGTTATAATGAAGTACAAGGATCAACTAAGCTATTGATGAAAAAGTGTATTTGATGACATACTATAAGATACAGAAAATGGGCACACTGATAAATATCAAAGATGTAAGGTATTAGCTAAGACATTTGTAAAGCTCGAGCAAGTTGAAGTGCCGAGCAAGTTCAAGTGCCGAGCAAGTTCAAGTGCTAAGCAAGTTCAAGTGCCAAAGTTTAAGTGCCAAGCAAGTTCAAGTGTCGAGCACCAATAAAACCAATAGTGCCGAGTAACACAGAGATGCCGAGTAACACAAAGATGTTGAGCACCAGTAAATCAATAATGCCAAGTTGTTGCATTATTTTGAAAATCGAAGATTCACCAGATCTAAGCCGACAAGGTTGTTATCTAGAAGTTTGTGAATTAAAATGGAAGATAAGAATGATGAGCTAGTGGCACAAAACACCATGTAAAATGTTTTGTTTTGCAACTGACAAAGTTTGAAAATAAGAATGAGATATGAGGTAGATACATTGTATCCTACCTAATCCATTCGAAACCCTAAAAATGGAAAGGGAGAAATGAGCAGCAAAGGCAAATCAAATTTCTATTTAAGGAGTCATAAGTTAATGAAAAAGAGAGAGAGAGAGAGGCGGTCAAGCATGAAAGCATGAAATGCTGAAAGAAGTGCTAGGGAGATAAGAGAGCATAGTGACTATGTTTCAGTAAGAAGACCCCTGATATGGATGCATTGGTACAATGAGTTAGAAGACTCAAGGAGACGAAGCTTGAGAAGAAGTCAAGCAGTCAAAGCTGAAGTGATTGAAGCCAAGCATTAGGATTGAACTGAAAGGGTGATCTAAAATTTGCAAAGTATGTTGTAAGTTAAATCAGATCAAAAGACCATTATCGTTAATTTCTAGCAATTGTAATAGTAAGTTTAAATCCTATGGACTTAGGTTGGTTTAATAGCCATGTGGTAAATCCTTTAACAGGGTGACATTCCAAGTGAATGTTCTAAAGTCCTTTAACCAGGCCCATTCCTAACAATTTGGTGAAATCCTCTAACAAGGTCACATTTAACAGTGTGTTGTAAGCCTTTAACAGGGAAAGCTTTTAATAGGGCATCACTTCAGAAGAGTGAGAATCAAGTAGCATGTTACTGGTGGTTTTTCTCAAATTGGGTTTCCACGTAAATCATTGTGTCATGTGTTGATCTTGCATGTTTTATCTTTGCATGTTGATTTACTGTAATTTTCTAATATGGTTGATTTAAAGTTTGGATGGATCAAAAGTGTATGGATTCATTAAAAGTAGTGAAAAAGTATTAATAGGGCATATGGACCTTGGATAACTGATTCACCCCCCCCCCCCCCCCCCCCCCTCTCAGTTATTCTAAAGAATTCTAACAGCAACCTCCTATTCCAAAACTTGAAAAATATGAAAGAACATTACCCTAACTTGCTCCATACCAATTTGGACCAAATTCCAACAATGGAAATTCAAGTTAGGGTCATTTCTTTGGCCAAACCCTGATTTTCAGGGTTTCACAGGGGATTGACCATAAAAATTGGATAACTTGAGTATTATGATTTATTAAAGCTTGAAACCAAAACCAAAATCTCCTAAATAAATAGGGCTATCTGATCAATGCAAATTTTTTCACCCTCCAATCATCAAATACAGTACTGTATGGAAAAATCATAAGAAAACTGTAATGGAACAACATATTTTATTGAGCAAAATAGAAAATACAATATGTTTCTTGTTGCATACTTCTAATTCGGATGTTTAGAGCCTTTATAGGCCATTTTGAGTGGGTAGAACCACCCTATGGCAGTTGTAGCCATTGGGAATGGTTATGTCAAAAAGTTGTCAGCAAATTGCAAAAGTTGCTAAGCAACTTTTTGCAATTTTTGCTTTGTGACAATATTTTCCTATAAATTGAATTCCAACCACCCCTATAGGTTCTCCTAATGCTCTAAACACTTAAACTACCCTAGAAAACATGTAACAAATCAAATTCCACCTTATTTGGACCAAATGATACCCAGGCTTATAATTGCACCATGGGATCTTGTATCCATTACAAGGGTGGATGGTCTTAGGGAGATCATTTGATCAATCCCTAGACCTTATTACATAAAATAAAAATAAACATTTGATTAGGTTCTCTACACCATTTTCCCTTGCATAAAAGAAACTCCAGTCTCTGGAGTGTTGTGGAGTGGAAGATCAAAGCCATAAGCCTTAAGAACTTTCTCTGTGATCCAAGTTGCATCTGCTGATGTTTCCCCCTTCCACTGTACTAGGTACTCATAGTATGTATTCCACCTAGTTTTCTTGTTGATTCTCTTATCCAAAATAGCTTCCACCATGGGTTTAGGCATTGGTGGAATGGTCTTCTTCAACTCTTCCTTGAAATCTGCAAGTGTACCTGCATCCACATCCTTTGAAACAACACCCTTGAAAGCATACAGGTCAAAAACATTAAAGATTGGAGACAAATTAGTATCATGGGGTAAGTTAATTTGGTAGGCATTATTGCTACACTTTTTAACTATCTCAAATGGGCCAATCTTCTTCATCTGCAATTTTGTGTGCATTTTGTTTGGAAGTTTTGCCTTATTGAGATGGACCATTACTATATCCCCCACCTTGAACTAAAGTTCTTTTCTCCTTTTATCTGCCTACTACTTGTACTTGGTGGAATTATCTTGCAATTTATCTTGTACCTACTGATGGACTTCTTTCATAACCTCTACAAAATCCTCAACCTGTGCACTTATTCTTTCCATGTCTTTAACATCTCTGAGTTCCAAGGTACCCCTAGGGTGAGTGCCATAAACAATTTGAAAAGGAGTTAGACCAGTACTCCTATTAATGGAATCATTAAAGGAAAACTCTAACTATGGTAAGACACAATCCCATGAGACCCCATGTTGCTTGGCAAGGCACCTTAGCATGTTTCCTAAGGACCTATTGACTGCCTCAGTCTACCCATCCGATTGAGGGCGATAAGAAAATGAAAAAAACAAGTTGGTTCCTAACTTTCTCCAAAAGGTCCTCCAAAAATGCCCCAAAAACTTAGGGTCCCTATCAGATATGATGGACAATGGTAGACCATGAAGCCTAACAACTTCTTTAAAGAACAAACCTACTACATGGGAGGCATCATGAGTGGTCTTGCAAGCAATAAAATGGGCCATCTTAGAAAACCTATCCACAACTACAAAGATGCTATCATAACCTAATTTAGTCCTTGGTAGACTAACAACAAAGTCCATACTCACCGAATCCAAGGTTTGTGAGGCATTGGAAGTGGGGTATAGAGCCCTGCATTTGATGTGCCTCCCTTTGCTTGTTGACAAATTAGACATTCTTCAACAAATCTCCTAACATCAATCTGCAATTTTGGCCAAAAATAAAATCTCCTAACCCACTCTAAAGTTTTATCCACTCCAAAATGCCCTGCTAGACTGCCACAGTGCTTTTCCTTTATGATATTTTCCCTAATAGATCTATCACAAAAAAGTGATCAGTACACTAAGGAATCTCCATTTTGCAAACTCAGTTGCAAATTAGAGATCTACTACTTCATCCAAGTAGATAAACTAGTGAAAATCCTTTAACAAGGTAGGCCTAACAATCTTTTATAAATCTTGTTAATGAGTGCATACTTCATTATCTGTTTGTAAATCCTCTCACAAGGTGGACATAGTAGTCCTATTTGCTCCTAATAGGGTAGATCATTAGAAGTGATCAATGTAAGCCTTAACAGGCCTACTTTATGTTGTAGTACTAAAGTTTGTGTGTATCATCCCCACCCTAGTTTTACTTTCTATTTGGAAGGTTTCTAGGTCACCAAATCTTTGTGTTCAAGTGTTATGGATGCTTTCATGTTTTCAGTTTCCCATGCATGCAATTAGATCATATGTGATGAATTAAGTGTTAATTGATTTATTAGACTAAGAATTGAAATTGTTAAAGTTTTAGAAGCTACTAATTCACCCCTCTCTTCTCAATAACTTAGCATAGTCTTGAATATTTCCAACAATTGGTATTAGAGCTTTGTGGTTCTCAAGAGAAAGTTTAATAGCTTGAGCAAAGATCAAGGATATGGAGATATTCAGACTTGACAAAGCTATTGACAATAAAAATTTGGATCTAGAAATGGCCATTTCCTAACTTAAGAAAGCTAAGGAGAAACTTTCCCAATCTCTAAAAAGAAGAAAGGAATGTGCAAATCAAATGAATGATCATCTCTACATTGAAGAAACAATTGAAGACTTTCACCCTTCAAGTAGGTCAAATGAAGCAAATAATGCAATCAAAGAACTCCTAGAGAAGAATGGTTCCTTGTAAGAAGAAGTAAGAAAGCTAAAAAGAGAACAAGAAATTCAGTCAGTAAGGTTATGTGAAGTTTTGGAATAGAGAAACAAGATAAAAGAAGAAATGGATGGAAGGAACAATGAAATTCAAAACCAATCCCTTCAACAAGAAAACCTTATTAATTAGCTCTCCAATGCAAATGAGGAAATCATGAGCCTAAGGTTTGAAAATGAAAGAATGAGGAATGATCTAAATTCTAAAAGGAAAATCAATGAAAGAATAAAAAATGATCTAAGATCTTAAAGACAAATCAATGAAAGATTGAGAAATGACCTAAATACTGAAAAGAAAATCAATGAGAGAATGATGAAATTTCAAGTAGACATGGATAAACTAAATGAGAAAAACCTCTATAGGAAAAAAGGAAAAGTATGAATTGGATATAAAGAAGAAGGTGAATCCTCCAAACAAGGTGCTCAAAAGAATCAAAGACCTACTTGCAATCACTATGGTAAGATAGGTCATACATCAAACAAATGTTGGAATAATGGAAAAGAAAAATTCAATGGAAAATGCTACAATTTCAATCAGCATGGTCACAGGGATAATGAATGCAAAGAGAAACCAAGATTTGAAGGCAACTGTCATATATGTAAGAAACATGGACACAAGGCATCAGAATGCAAAACAAAGACATTGAATCCTATAAAATGAATTGTCAAAGAAATATTTGGTTGGGACTACAATACCTAGTGTAGATGTCATTAGTGTGATGAATTTGGATACATTGGTATGAATTGTGTTAAACATGATATGAGGAAAAGAGATACACTAAAAGATGTTTCATTTGTACAAAACTTGGTCATCTTGCCAAGAATTATATAAATACTGGTAAAATTGAACATGAGAAGAAGGCAAAGGCTAATAACAACTAAAATTAGATGAGACAGCAATGGATTCCTAAGTCTATCGAGGATACTAGTCTGAGAAATGATGGTCAAGTCACTCAAGAATTTGGTGACTCTACCATTCCTAATTAAGTTCTAAAGGAAGAATTAGAACCATGCTATCAAAGAAGGCATATGAATTAGTCCCAGTTGAAAGGTGACAAAGATCCAAATCCATATACAAGATAGAAATGGATCACCAAGCAAGATTAGTATCAGTTATTATCAAGTTACCTTCTCTACCAAGTAAGATTAGGTCATAGACTCTATCAAGCAAGGTCAAGAGTAACACATGCACTTATGATTACTGAATCATGGAGATGTCACTGAGTGATCGATGGCAAGTAGAGGATGATAGACTGTCAGTATAATGTCAACTTATCTACCTCTATACCAAGCATTAATGGAAATTTTTTAACAAAAGGCATGAAATTGAATTCATTTCTTACCATGAATTTTTTAGTGCTATTGCACAAAGAGCTAATTTCTATGCAAAAAAAGCAAGTTGAGCAAATTTCTTGCAAAATATTTTTGAAGTTCTCTCAAACTATCGAGTGAAAATGGCATCTAGTAGTAATAAGGTCAAGAAAGGGTCTGACATGTTTGTTTGAAGAATTGAAATGAAGGCACTAAATTTCAATCACATGCTTGCGATTGTTGAAACCCTAGACCCAAGCAAAGCTCAACCCCAAATCCCTCCCAAGGTACTTCTTATTAATGAAATTCATACTCATTTTGAATGTGCAATTGAAGAAATAGGTTTTCTAGAGATGGATGATGCCCTAGGTTAGTTATGTGTTGATGGAACCTTGAAACCCTAGCATCAACATTTGGAAGCAAAAGGATTAAAACATATTCCCCATATGCCCCAAGAATTTCAAATAAAATGGATTAGGTATATCCTTAGCTAGGTACATAATGGATAGGTGTGGTTAGAGCAGCCAATTTTGATAATGAAGAAAATGATTCATCAAATCACTAGCCTTCTCATGCTTGCCAAAGCCAAAACAACTAAAAACCTAGGTCATGCAGAGTTGGAGAAGAAAACACTAGCCAAGTGGGATGGAAAAGGTATGAAAATAAGTAGTGTTACTGATGGTAGAGATTCATGTTATTACTCCTAAGATATATAGTTCAAGCCATCTTAACAGTGTATCATGTGAAGCCATGGATTTGGCATATAAAGTGGTGAAGAACAGCCTGTCTTATGACCTTGTCAACCTGTTGTTGAGACAATTCAATAAAAACATGGAATGTATTAGAACTTCAAAGAAAAACCCATGAAAATTTGGTTTTCTGTTAAATTGTCTATTCTTTTATGACCAGAAGTCCTTCCCTTCCAAAGGAACTATAGTCTGGAGAAAAGATGTGCATGTACTTTACCAAATAAATAAATATATTGTAGAAATGAGTAAGAACTATGGTAACGTCATGGACAAAAAATTTGATGTATTCAAAGATAAAATGAACAATAGGTTCATAATTCCAAAGAAGTTAGTTGAAGACTACAAGGATGATGTGTGCTTCATGGTGGACTATGATAAGGTATATATCCAAGCAGTTAGGCCTAGAGTTGCGTGAGTCAAGCCTCTTGGCTATGTGGTGAACATTGATGAGACCAAGGATATCATTAAATCCCTTGTCAATGAACCTGTTGATCCCAAGGTCCCTTATTTTGGAACCTATGAAGAATTTAATGCTAGAATTGAGCTAGAGATAAAACTCCCACAGGCGGTTAACAAAGGGAAGATAAGGATAGCCAAACTGAAATCAAGTGCAA
Organism: Cupressus sempervirens; assembly: GCA_028749045.1. Lineage (NCBI taxonomy): Eukaryota > Viridiplantae > Streptophyta > Pinopsida > Cupressales > Cupressaceae > Cupressus > Cupressus sempervirens. Next base: position 334,630,588 of record CM053790.1, read on the forward strand.
CTCTATTGTTAACTCAAGGAAAAGGTGAGGATGAGGAATAGGTAGAGGATCAAGAAGAATCTAAGAAAGAAGAAGAACCTTTGAAGAAAAAAGACAAGGTGATTATCACCAAGCCTGTAAAGTCATCCATTGCAGTCTTCACAAGGAGGTCACAGAAGAAAGGAAGTGACATTGTATTTAGTAAACCTCTACCCACCTTCCAAAAAAATTTGAAGAAAATGGAAGGAGTAGGAATAAAAAACTTTGAATCTTTGAAATATGAAATTAGTACTAAGGTAGAATAGAAGAAAGTTAAATAACTAGTGCTGAGCAAAATGGGTAAGTGGAAGTACTCACCAGATCAGATTGCTTCTCAAGTCTCTAGTGAATTGGTAGAGAATATTAAGCCAAGATGGGATTTTTCCATGCAAAAATTCAAATATATATATGCACAAGCCCTAAGGAAATTACTACCAAGCACATCAGATGCTGAGGTGAAAGATTCTTTAAAGAAAAATGAAGAAAAATTGACTCTAAGGTTTAATACTTGTTTGGATTTGATTAAAGATATAGAGCATGTTGTTAAGAATGCTACAAACACTTGGAAAAACATTTATCATCTTCATAAACCAAGTGAATTTCCAATTGAAGTAAAGGATGTTGATGACGAACAAGATAAGGAGAAAGATGAGGAGGAAAATGTTGAAGAAGTGACTCATTTTGATAATGAAGAAGATGGAGAGGATCAAGGTCCAGAAGCTACCAAGGAAGACAAGCAAGATGATGAGGAGACTAACCCAGTCAAGATAGCTACTACATTCATTGCGTCGCTTCCTCACTCCCCAAGAAAACCATTGACTACATCAAGTATGGAGATAGCTTCAACAAGTTTAGATGTGATTACTATTGATTTATCAAATGTCCAATCACTCTTTGCCCCAACTTAGCTTAGCATATCATTGATAGAAGTGACTTCCACTTCATCCGTCGAGTTGTAGACTCCTTCTTCATCTACTAAGTTGATTTCTTTAGTCTTCCCTTCTCCAATTTTGAGTACATTTGTGGTAAGCTCTCTAGTTTTGTCTACTTCAGTTTTGGATTCTACAATTTTGACTTCATCAATTTTGGATTCTTCAAGCATTTCTATTAGTATTCCATTAGTCAATACAATATTAGTTTTTGCTACAAGTCCAAGTATGTCCACTACTATTTCCATTTTGGGTGCAAAAACAATAAGTGCAAGGATAGTTGAGCCTAAGGTTTGACCCAGTACAAAAATTTTGAAAGGAAAGGAGATAGAGGAAGATATAGATTTGGATGAGGAAATAGTAATTCCCAAATGGGATATCTACAATCTTTCTACAGACCAAATGGACATATTTGGTGAACTCCTCCAGAAAAGGCCAAACAAAAAAGATTAAGAGAGAAGAGAGAGAAATAATATAAGATAATAGATGATTCCAAGAATATCTTGACTAAGGCAATAGGAATTGAGGTTGATTCTGCTCAACCTATTTTGTTTTAGCTTGAAGAGGCAGTCCAAATCTTCAATGAGGACATCGAAGGTCAAGATAAGCTAGTTGAAAAGGCTGAAAATAAATTCAATAATAAAGTGTTGGAGCACATTACTCAGCAAATAGTCATTTATCAAGTTGAGCTTTCAACAATTTTGGTCAATCTTGAGGTGTCCTGTTCAAATGTGTCATTACTTTTTGGGAAACTATGTGATGTCATTGAGTATACAAATGAAGTAAAGGATAAATTGTCCAAAATTGATATAGATCTTAAAGCAAGTGCTCATTAGCTACAACTTGACCCTAGTTCAAGCTCTGCACATTTCAAGAAGATCATATTTTTGTTAGACTTGCAAGCTGAATTGTTAAGAGAAGAAGCAAGGATCCACTCAACATTTATTGACATACAAAATATGATCCTTCTAGTCATGGATGCTATGAAAAAACACATTGTATATTCAAAGATTTTGATCCATGATAACAACTTCTCTGTTCTAGATCACACGATTGAACTCTCAGCAAAAATGAAAATTGCAATTCATACATGCAAGATCTTGCAAGAAAATTGGGATAAAACCTTGGCAATCACCTTCAAGGTACACTCTGAATTCTTATCTCATTTTGGTGTCTCTATGTAACTATGTTAGAATAAATCTTTGGCATTACTGTCAAAAAGGAGGAGAAAAGTTACAGGGGGAGATATGTTATTATATGGGAGAAAAGTTACATTGGAGAAATATCATATTTATATTAGAGAAAAGTTACATGTACATAGAGCAACACATAGTGTGGGGGAGAAATATGCTATGGTGGAGAACTACTCTGTATATACCTTACAAAGATCAATTTTTAAAAATCTCAAAAATATACTGAGCTAGTATCACATGGTGATGAATACAAGGTATTCAATTTTTGGCTAATAAATGTTTTTGTCACTAATGCTAAAGGGGGAGATTGTTGACATATCAGTCAAGTTTTTTATTAGTGACATACACTTATTCAAATTATGTATAGCTACCAAGCTCATTGAATAGTTTACAGTGCTTGCCATGTAATTCAATAGCCACTGAGCTCTATAGCTACTACAAAGTCTTTTGGACTAATCTTAGTGGTTATTAAGCAGATTCAGTCAGTGTGAAATTCAATAGTTCAAACTATGCATTTTAGTGTATACCAAGTTTATCAATGGTTACTGAGTTCGTAGTTCATGTGATGTAAAGCCAATGTTAACCAAGCATTGTAGTATCTACCGAGTCTCTAGTTTATGTGATGCAAAGCCAGTGTTAACCAAGCTACTTCATGGTAACCAAGCAATTCAGTGTTTTCTGAGTTGCACAATATCTACCAAGTCACTAGTGTAGATCAAGTTCAAGACTACTTGAAAGTGATTAGTATGGATCGAGCTTCTACATCTACCAAGAGCATGATGATGTCGAGCAATGACAGTGGATGCCAAGTACTAGAAGCTCATCGAGTTAGTCTTTAGAACCCAAGTATCTTCATGTGGGCCAACTCTGTAATATTTGTGTTAACTTGTATCATGGCCAACTTTTTTATTTTATAATTTGGATTGGTATATATATGTAATGTATTATATCATATCCAATTTGTGTAAGTAAGAGTGAGAATGTGAATGTGAGCATATGCATTGTAATGTGAATGTGGATGTGAAAAGTTCAAGTTATGAATGCAATAGATAAAGAATTATAAAGGCCATATCAATATAAGGAGCAACAGTGACATATATATCATAGAAAGGTGATCAATATACTAAGGAATCCCTATCTAGAAACTCGGTTGCAAATCAAAAATCTACAGCTTCATCCTAATAGGTAAACCAGTCAAAATCCTTTAACAAGGTAGACCTAATAGTCTTTTGTAAATCTCTTTATTGAGTGCATACTTCATTGTGTATTTGTAAATCCTCTCACAAGGTGGACCTACTAGTCCTATTTGCTCCTAACAGGATAGATCATCAGAAGTGATCAATGTAAGCCTTAACAAGCCAACTTTATGTTGCAGTACTAAAATTTGTGGGTATCATCCCCACCCCAGTTTTACTTTCTATTTGGAAGGATTCTGGGTCACCAAATCTTTGTGTTCAAGTATTATGGATACTTTCATGTTTTTAGTTTCTCATGCATGCAATTAGATCAAATGTGATGAATTAAGTGCTAATTTATTTATTGGATTAAGAATTGAAATTGTTAAAGTTTTAGAAATTACTAATTCACCCATCCCTTCTCAGTAACTTAGCATAGTCTTGAATATTTCCAACAATACAAATATCTATATCAGAAGATGAACAACAATAGTGGATAGCCAACATGGAGGATCAATAAATTGATGTCTTTGACCTCTCCAATTTTTACTTCATGCCAATGGGAACTGAGATGGTGGGAGAAAAAATAAGAGATACTCTAACATGTGAATACTTAGGAGAGGACTAGAATCAATTGTCGCCTCTACCTCAAGGACCTTTAGGCATTCTACCACCACCATCTTGGGACTAACATTTTTGGATAAAGGCTTAGTAACTCCACTTCCTCAAGCCACAAAAATAGAAAATAAATGAAAAAGGAAATGAAGCCCCAAAAAATGCATGTTGATGAAGTATCTGAGGAAGGGAAAATACCTAAATATCCTTAGCCCAACCAAATACATAGACTCCAACAATAGATCTTTCTTAATGAGAAGAGACTCAAGTGAGAACTGATGAGGGGAAGGGTCCTATAGTAGAAACAACTTCAACAAAATACATGTCTCTCATAGGTACCACACTAACATGATTGAAGAGAGAAGTCATGTTCTGCTAGAAAAGGCAGCTGGACCTTGTTGGCCTAGGATTTTCACATCCAAAAATTTGTTGCATTTTATAGTGAAAACTTAGGTGACTCTTTGAAATTAGAGGTTATGTGTGTTAAAACCTATTTGACCTAGACATAAACCTCAAATTTCATGTTTACCTTAATATTATTTGTTCCCTAGGCTTCAAAAAATAGGGTTGCATTGGTCTATTTTAGAAATATGCACGAAGACTTTTTCCTTAGAAAAAATTATTCCAATTTTTTCTCCGTTTATTTTTACCATACTTTTGTCAAAATAATTTTTACTATTAACCTTTTATTTAATCATTTTTTTAACCTTAAGTTGACTCACTAGTGTTCTTTTGAAAATGTTTTAACCTTGGTATGGTGTGCCTTTCCAAACCATTGATCAAAATAATATTAAAGGTAGGCGCTTTTTTGAAATTTGAAAGTGTCCAAGTTTTAGAGAAAGTAGAGAAGTGAAAAAATGACATGTAGCATGGGTGATGTCATTTCCTTTATGATCCAAAAAAGGTAGACCTGTTAGAATAGCTCAAAGTTGTCAAATTGTTGTCAAGACATGGTGGAAATTTGGAACTACTTTGTTGGATAAAATTGGTAGTTTGGACTAAAATAAAAAGAATTTTTTGCATTATCAATCATTAGAGGATCGATATTGAGAAATTTCCCACAAAATAAAAATGAATGAACTTTATGGAATGTGATGAAGCACCTTTTTGATACATGGAATTGTTGAGGTAACTTCTCTTGTGGGTTGCAAAGTTGGAATGGTGTTAGAACAACCAAAAAAGTGTCAAAACACTTGGCACATTTTCTTCATTTCATTGGATACTATTGATGTTTGGTTTTAAATAAAGTAAATTTTGTGGAAGCATCAATCTTGTGAAGATCGACGATGGGCACTTCCCCCTTTATGAAGAAACTCAAGTTTTATAGAAAGCAGGGAAGCAACTTTGTGACATGTGGCCATGAGGGGTCAATCTTTCCAAAGGTTTTAGGGTAATTCTAAGGTGGAATGTGTGCCAAATGTTATATGCTCATTTTCAAAGAAGAATTTCATGTACAATGAGTTGGAGGTTGAATGTTTAGCAGGCCCAAAATATTAAAGGCAAGTGGAGTGAAAACTAAGATTTCTTATGATCATTGATCATTTGGAAATTGACAGTCGGTGCTTTCCCACAATTTGAAATTTCTCAAACTTTAAGGAATGTAGGAAAGAACCTTTTTGACGTGTGGCAAATTTCAACAAAAGGGTAACACATTCATTTGGTTTTAACTCTAAGTCATCTAATTTATAAACATCAACAATTGGATTTTAAATTATATAGTGCAACATGAAATATGATTGTTGGGACATTAATTTTGATCAATGTTGTTTCATATGAGGCTAAATTTGAAATAAGGCTTCCAATTATTCATTATTGAACACTAAGGTTGCAGAATTCTCATAGAGTGAAGTTATCTAAAGCTAAAGGTGCATTTTCTAAAGGTTTCAAGTTGTTGCTAAGATAATTATTCAATATGCCACCATGAAGGGATTTCTCAAGGAAAGTGGATTACTTGAAAAGGGTTGTGCATGATGATTTTTTAGAGCAAATTCTCCAATCTATAAATGAAATTTCTAGGAAAAAGAATTCATACTAAAGAACCCAAGTTTATTGATCAGTGAGGGTTTCTATGACAAAGAAAACTAGTTTAGAGATACTGAGACATCTGTCAGGGGTTTAGAACTTTTTCATGAATGGTTTGCAAAAAGAAAACTTGGCACTCCTATAAATAATGTATGGGAATTTGACATTGGCAAGCTAAATGAATTACTTGTAGTAATGTCAAAGAAGTATGATCCAATAACCAGGATAGCAAAGAATCATGCTAGAGATAATCTTTGCCTCTACATACCTAGCTTCCCTGTATGATGTATACTAGCCTGGGTTTATAATTAATCTATTAGCTCATTGGCCTTGCCTAGATATGTTTGGGTCAAAATTTCCTTCTTATCATTTAAAGTTCACATGAACCCAAAAAAGTTATCCATCAACATATCTATCTTTGCACCCTAGTGTTTTCTATCAGCAAAGCATTTATAAAATTGGTAGCTTGGACTAAAGTAAAAAGGAATTTTTGCACCATTGATCATTGGAGGATCGATGATGAGCACTTTCCCATAATATGAAAATGAATGAACTTTATAAAATTCATGTAAGCACCTTGTTGAAACATGGAATTATTGAGGTTACTTCTCTTGTGGGCCACAAAGTTGGAATGGTGTCAAAACAGTCAAAAAAGCATTAGAACACTTGGCAGATTTGCTTCATTTCATTGGAAATTGTTGATGAATGGCTTTAAATAAAGTAAATCTTGTAACCTTTGATCTAGTGAAGATCAATGATAGACACTTTCCCATGTCATGAAGATGTTTGAGATTTAGAGAAAGTGAGGAAGCAACTTTGTGACACTTGGCCATGTGGGGTCAGTCTTTCCAAAGGTTGTGAAGTAATGCTAAGGTGGAATGTGTACCAAATATTTTATGCTCATTTTCAAAGAAGTATTGCTTGTAGAATGAGTTGGAGGCTAAATTTTTAGTGGGCCCAAAACATTAAAGGAAAGTACAGTGACAACTAAGATTTCTTATGATCGTTGATCATTTGGAGATTAACAATCAATGCTTTCCCATAATTTGAAATTGCTCAAAATTTAAGGAATGTGGGAAAGTTCCTTGTTGATGTGTGGAAACTTTCAACAAAAGAGTAACACAATCATTTGGTTTTAAAGCTAAGTCATCTGCTTTATAAAGATCAACAACTAGATTTTAATTTCCATGACACAACATAAAATATGACTATTAGGACATTAATTTTGATCAATGTTGTTACCTGTGAGGCCAAATTTGCAATGGTTCCAATTTTTCATTATTGAACACTAAGATTGTAGAATTATCATAGAGTGAAGATATCTAGAGCTAAAGGTGCATTTTCTAAAGGTTTTGAGTTACTGGTAACAATTTTTCAGAGAAATAAACAAGAAAATTGGGTAAGTGTTTGAATTTTTTGTTAATTGAGAAAATATACCCAGAGTAAGATAATTGTTCAATTTTCCACCATGAAGGGATTTCTCAGAGAAAGTGGATTACTTGAAAAGGGTTGCGCATGATGATTTTTTAGAGAAAATTCCCTAATCCATAAATGAACTTTCTAGAGGAAAATAATTCATACCAAAGAACTCTAGGTTATTGATCAATGAGGGTATCTATGACAAAGAAAATTGGTTAAGAAATGCTGAGAAATCTATCGGTCATTTAGAGTTTTTGTAAATGATTTTCAGAAAGAAAACTTGACACTCCTCTAAATAATGTATGAAGATTTGACATTAGCAAGTTAATTATCCCAGGGGTTTTCTTTGATGATGACTTACTTGTAGTAATGTCAAAGAAGTATGATCCAATAACCAGGATAGTGAAGAATCATGCTAGTGATAATATTTTTAGAGTTTCACTAGAATTATTTAGGGAGGTTTTCAAGTTAAAACCCTAACCATCCAATGCATGAGAAAATAGATATGGAAGATATGTAGACTAGGTATGATACATATAGGGTATATTTGAGGGGAGGACCACTACAAGAACATTTTGTCAAGATATGATAATTACTCTTGATTACATCGAATACCCCAAAGCCATTGTTAAGAGAATATTTCAACCCTAGAGCATAAGCACTATATTTTTCTCTTTGTAGAATATTTAGAATGGATGAACAAGACCACATCCTAGGCTCTATATTTTTTTATCATTGCACAAAAAATTTAGTATGGTATGAGTTCTATTTTTTGTATTTTTCTACTCTCTTGGAAAAAGAGATTCATAATGCATTAATGGACATAGCTAAGGCTAAAGTTGATAAGCCTTTCTACTAGTACTCTATGTTAATGTACATATGTTTGTATAAGGGACTTACCTTTTTATCCAAAGAAATGAAATTGGAATTAGAAAGAGATGGAGAAAAGCTCCCAGTCCAATTGTGGAGTGTAGACATGACATGGGAGGTGACTGATGCAAGCTTTGTCAGATTTGATAGGTACTTCTCCTCTAGGCTCATAATGTTACTAGTTGGAGATAGCCGTAGGATACCTCAATCACTATTAGAACTGATCAGACCAAAGGATCATGCAAAAGGATTACAGGTAAGTCACAATTGGGGAGATATTATCCCATATGCAATGTCCACTATTTTCAAAGTTTATGGTTTTCTTGGATAACCACATGTGTTACTCTATTAAGTGGCTTTGAAGGTCAAAATTGTAGAGCTCTTGTGGTAGATGGGATCAATGAAAGAAAGAGAATTATTGGGAAATTCCAAAGGTACTTTCTTTCCCAAAATTACTATTGTGCATAATTTTGTTTTTTGTCAAAAATAGATGGAGACACTTACAAAATTTTCTAGAAAAATATTAGATGGCTCCATCCCATTCTCACTTTATAGATCCAAAGAGATTTTATGAATTATTCAGAGAAAGAAAAAAAGTGAAAGCCCAGATGCACCTTGTATTTTTTTTCTTGAAGATATAGTTAGGAATAAGTTTCCATTGCAAGAGCAAGAGGTTAGGAAGGAAAAATGGAAAGGGTATAGCAAGGTTCAAGATTTTATAAATGCTTTTGAGTTGGATTATGATCCCCTTGCTGATAGAAAATACTGGGGTGCAAAGATAGATATGTTGATGGATAACTTTGTTGGGTTCATGCAAACTTTAAATGAGAAGAAGTAAATTTTCACCAAAATGTATCTAAGCAAGGCCACTAAGGTGGAAAATAGGTTGGATAATAGATTAATTATAAACCTAAGCTAGTATACATTACAGAGGAAAGTAGGGTATGTAGTGACAAAGCGTGTACAATGCATACCTCTTTATAAGAGACAATATTCTTAAATCCCACCTGCTCCCAAGAAATAGAAATTGGAACAAAAATATTCTTCTAGGGTTGAAGAATATTCTCTTATCCAAACCCCTCTCCGAATAGATGATGAATTGTCTCTGAGAGAACAATTGAAACAAATGGGAGAAGAAAAAGATATTATTATAACTACTGCAGATATAGAAGGAGTACTTGAGGAAGCTCCTATGCTAGTATTAGCTCTCACTATGGGAGACTTCAGAGGTAAAGAAATAGATCCTATAGTTATATAGGCATTTAATAAATTTATTGATGATGATAGTTTTGTGAAATCAAGAGCATTTTCTCAATTTTTTTGTAGAAAAAGCATAAGCAATTTTGAGGAGAGTGTAAAAGGATTAAAATGGAGAAACTTGGGAAGTAGGACTCTTAAATCAAGGAGGAGATCAAGGCTAGTTTTATTGAGTAATATGTGAAAATAACTCCTGAAGGGGGTAGGTAGCTACTAAAGGATTTTGGAATTTTATTATTACCAGAATGGGATATTGCTAATGTCATGATTTTTTATACAATGAAGAAATCAAAGGAAACCCAGTTTAGAACTAAGGAGGAAGTCTTACAAGCCTATAAGGGGTTAAAACATAGTGATGGCCATCATACCTTAGTAATGTGGTACATCCAAAAAAGAGACAAAGGTAAAATGCAAGAAATTTCAAATTCTGAACACACAGGTAGCCTTATTATTTATAGGGCAAAGGAAGTGGATAGTGAAAAGGTGTCCTAGATGACCAAAGAAATGAAAGATTTTTGAGTGGCGGTTGCTACCAAGGACAAGAAAAAAATTTGTAGCTAAATGCTAGATTTGAAAAGGTATTAGATGCCTATGAAGAAAGAGGAAACATAATACATCTATTAGAGGCTTAGATTACTAAAATGGGCAAGCAGTTTGGAAAAAGAAAACTAGGAGAATCTAGCCAACCTAGGATTACTTATCCTCCTTGTTCTCCAATTGAACCTTTCAAGTCAACTCCTCTTGTAGAAATACCAGCTACCCCATAGGGACTCCAAGAATGCATAGCTAAAGAGCTTGAAGAAGAAAGGGCTAAAATATGGTCATTACATGTGGAGCTTAGTGTCTAGTATGAAAATAAATTAAGAGATTCCATTATGTATCTAGTAGACAAGGTATAATGGCTTGTATTGTATGATAAATTGTCAAAACTAATGGATACAGGGAATGAGTTAAAAGGTAATGAGGATACCTTGAACCCAATTGTCAAAAAATGGAATAGTAGGGACAATGATGTTACAATATTATGTTGTTCAGTCATTGGTCTTTCTTGTGAGAAGATAAAGAAGACTTTTGACATGACTAATGACCTCTTTGATTTTAATAATAAGAGAGTTGCATTATAGAGGAGGATTGTTAATTATTTTCAAAGTATCTTAGAGAAAGTTTTGAACTTTTCCCTCATGCACTCAAGGCAATGGATAAATTAAAAGATAAAGAAGAGTGGGCCGAGGTACTAGATGAACTAATGTGTATCAAATTGAATAAAGTCATCAATAAAGAGGGCCACACATGGTTTGCCAAAACAACTGAAGAAGTTATTAGAATTTAGATATTCTTTAATTCTTTTAGAAAGGAGTTTGATGATATTGATAAACTAGGAGAAGATGTTCTAAAGAAGAAGTAGGAAATATTGAATTTTAATTGGAAAGATGACTCACAGTTTAACAAATGGATGGCAGATCTTGCCCAATCAAATCAATTGATAGCTGAGTAAATAGATGATAGTGGTGTGGACCTTGATGAGCTACAAATAATAGATGCACTAGAGGAAAGATAAGAAGATAAACTAGTTGTTGAAGCTCAGGCAATTAGTCAGGCTGATGATGTGGTAGCAAAAAAACTAATTGTAGCTTGTGGCTTGTTAGTTTAGGATTATTTGGAGGGAGATCAATGAGTTGTATTAAATCTCTAGATAATAGAACTTGACACCCTATATATAGATTAGGCTATCCCATAGTTGGAAATTCAATGACAACAAGAAGTTGCAACAGAATTTTCCCTACAAAAAGAAGACTCATGATGTAGACATTCTATTGTACAAATTTTTATCTCATTATGGTAGTAACCTTTTGTATGTAATATTTTCTATCTTAAGGACAACTATCATTCTTTTCTTAGCCCAAAGCTTGTTGCATCTCTTGCCATATAAATGAGATCTAAAGGTTAGAGAAAGGTGTTCAAACTTTTATGTAACTTTTAGTATCATCATAGGCTTGCATTTGGTCTAGTACTCTTGATGTTAATTTTGTGATGTATTTTTCTCTAAAAATTTGAGAATACATTAACATTGAAAGATCATATTGTCTTGTCTTGAATTTTTTTGAGTTTTACATCAGTATTATGTGAATTTCAATGAAGATTAATACAAAGGAAAGTTACATCCATATATATTTTCCCTTAATCTTGTCTCCATTGTTATTAGCTGGTTATCTTGAAATTGTATGAGCAAGGCTTATTCAATTAAATGTAACTAGGATAGGTTGTATATCAGTTTTCTATTTCTTATAATTCAAGGAATTAAGTAAATGCTTATGTAAGGTGATAGGATTTCTAGTTAGTAAGAAGGAAATACATAAGAATGAGGTTTAGGGTAAATTACTGATAATATTGATTGCAATGCAATTGACCAAATCAAAATTGTTGAGTAGACTCTTAATGCCAATGGATGAGGCACTAATCATTTATTTAATTTGCATGTGAAGAGATCATAAAATTTCATGAAGTAGAATTTCAAAATTCAAAATAAAATTTACTTTCATGTATGAAGAATTAATAGCTGGTGAACACTTGTTTGCAGTTAAGCTCTGTTTGTTGTGGTCAGTTGCTATAACCTAGACTTATAAATCTAAGAAGAATAGTGGCCAAATATCTATTGTTAGGATTAACCTCATATAGAAATAACAATTACATGCAAATATAACCAATATCAAAAAATAATAGATCACACATAAGAGAACACAAGACACCAAGATTTAATGTGGTTCACACAATCCTTGGGCTATGTCCACCAACAATAAGTCCAATATTATTATGATCTAATGATTACAAACTGATTATAATTTGTAATCCCTTACAACTCAATACGACTACAAGAACCAAATTTTGCATCACTCATTATGAAAATCCCTAACCCGAAGCCATTTTATACAAGCTTTTTATCACTTAGAAAATTAGGGCTAGAAAATTTGAAAAATAGTAGCTAACACCTTTTATAATATAAGGTCATTTTTGGCTTTGAAAACCCTCGTAGGGGCATTGCCCCTTGATCCCACCCTATACTACAATAGGGACCTCACCTGGGACATTTCCCTAGGACCCCACAAGGGTGCTACCCTAGGACCTTGTAGGGATGTTGCCCCTTGTCCCCACCTTGGGGGGCACTACCCCCAAACCCTCGTAGAAATAATCTAGAGGGAAATCACACCAAATAAACCTCTAAGTCTGATTCGGCTCCACATCACAACAATCTCCCACTTGGAGGCTAGTCAGAATCCACAATAATAACTTCCCACTGTGAGATTGGTCATAGCACTACTAAACCTGTAGCTCCCATTGGAGGATTAAAGCACCCTGGAATTCATTATTCTTTTAGATTGTTTAGTCTAGAAGACCAACCAAAGTTGAAGAGGAGTTTAGCTTCTCCCTTGTCACTACCTTTGTAAACATATCTACTAGATTTTCATTCATGTATATCTTCTCTAGCTTTAACTATCCATGATCCAAAACTGACCAAATAAAGTGGTGCCGCAACTGTATGTGTTTTGTCTTTGAATGTAGAGCTAAATTATTTACAAGATGAATGGCACTCTAGCTATCTGTGAACAAATAATTATCCCTTCGTGGGTGTCCCAATTCTTCCATGAAGAACTAAAGCCATATCATCTCTTTGGCTGCCTTTGTAGTAGTAACATACTCTGCCTCTATAGTGGATAAAGCATTAACCTATTGTAATTGAGAAACCTAGCTCACTATTGTCCCACCAATAGTAAATACATAACCTATTGTACTTCACCTAGTGTCAATATCCCCTACCAAATATAAGTCAACATATCCCTATAAATTACTAGTAGAACCCCCAAAATATAGACAATTACTAGTTGTTCCTCCAAAATATCTAAGAATACATTTGAGTGCATTCCAATGTGCAATTCCTAGATGACTCATATACTTGCTAACATCTCCCACTACATGTGCAATATCTAGCCTAGTGCATACCATAGCATACATTAAGATTCCTATAGCTAAAGCATAGGGTACCTTAGAAATATTTTCCTCATCGTCTTGTGTTTTGGGACACATCTCCTTAGTCAACTTCAAATAACTAGGTAAAGGTGCGCTGATAGCTTTAGCATTCTCCATAGAGAAATGTTGTAACACCTTCTCAATATAACCAACCTAAGATAAGGCCAATTTTGTGTTCTTCCTATCTCTACAAATCTTCATCCTAAGGATTTGTTTTGCTATCCCCAAATCCTTCATAGCAAATGCATGTGATAACTGTTCCTTTAACCCCTTAATGTGATCCATGTTAGACCCAACTACAAGCATATCATCAATATATAAACATAAAATAATGTAGCTATCATCATCTAACCTCTTAAAATAAACACAATGATATGAATGACACATGCTATATCCATGCTCATGCATAAACCTATCAAATTTTAGATATCATTGCCGAGGTGCTTGTTTCAAGTCATATAAAAAAAAATTCAATCTGCACACTATGTTCTCCTTACCTTTGACCTCAATTCCATATGGTTGTGTCATATATATCTCTTTATCCAAATTATCATGAAGGAAGGCTATTTTAACATCAAGCTACTCTAAATGCAAATCTTTAGCAGCCACAATACTTAAAACAATGTGAATAGAAGTCATTTTAATAACAGGAGAGAATATCTCATTAAAATCAATTCTTTTTTTCTGTGCAAATCCTTTTACAACTAACCTAGCTTTAAATCTTTTCTTACCTCCATCCTTTTCTTTTAAATTGTAAACCCATTTATTCTACAAAGCCTTTTTACCCACAGACAACTTGCATAAATCCCATGTCTTATTTTTCAGCAAAGAGTCCACTTTTTCTTTCATTGAATACTCCCACTAAATCTTTGTATCCACCTACACAACTTCATCATAACATTCAGGTTCACCAACATCAGTAAGTAAAATAGAGTACAAAGAAGGAGAAAATCTTTCTAGAGGTTTGTTTATTCTTGTTGACCATTTAACATTTACTGGGGTGTGTGGTATTTTTTGTTGCAATTTTTGCATATCATAAAAAATTATTGAAACATCAGCTTTTGGAGTATCATCTAGCACTACATAATCATCTTCTTTCTTCTCATGTTGCTACAACAGATGTTGTATTCTTTGAACAACACTTTCTTATTGAATATGACATCCCTGCTTCTTAAACTTTTATGATTTTAAAAATCTCAAAGCCTATAACCAAATTCATTAATGCCATATTCAATAAATACACATTTCTTTGACTTATCTTCTAGCTTGGTTCTATTTTTAGAATCTATATGAGCAATTGCTTCACAGTCAAAGGTTTTGAGAAAAGAATAACTCACCTTCTTATCAGTCTATGCTTCCTCTGGAATACCACAACCCAAGGGAGTAGAGGGACCTCTATTAATCAAATATACAACAATTTAGATAGCCTCCAACCACATGTTTAAGGGCAACCCTACTGCAACCTCATGCTTCTTGCATGCTCCATTATACTCTTGTTCATGCATTTAGCCACTCCATTTTCTTGTTGATTCCTTGGAATAGTTTCTCTCTCTACAAATTCCATTAGTAGAGAAATGATCTTCAAAATCATGAATACAATAATCACCACCATTATCAGATCTAAGACATTTTAATTTCTTTCCAATCTCATTTTCAACCAAGCATTTTCATTTCTTAAAAGTTTGAAATACATTAGATTTCTGTTTAAGGAAATAAACCCATACTTTTCTAGTTGCATCATTAGTAAATGTAACATAATAATGAGAGCCACCAAGGGAAGGTATCTAAGCTAGTCCCCATACATCTATATGCACAAGCTTTAATCTCTCACTTCTCTTTTCCTTCCCAGTCTTTGTAAAACTAACTCTCTTTTGTTTTCCATACACACAACTTTCACACAAATCCATATTGACACATTTTTGAATTGGTGAAACTTTCTTTGAATGAAGTAATTTCATACCTTTCTCACTCATGTGCCTAAGTCTATTGTGCCACAGTGCTATATTAGAATCTACTTTAGCTATTTGTTCTCCTTTCTCAACTGCAATAGTTGTTCCTGAATATTCATTTTTCTCTGAAACAATTAAAGTAGAAGGAACAATATAACCTATAGAAAGATATAAGGTGCCTACTTTCACACCTTTTGCTAATACAAAAGAGCCTTTTCACACCTTTTGCTAATACAAAAGAGCCTTTTGAAACCTTCCAATTTTTATCATTAAAAGTAATTATACAACCCTCATCACCAAGTTGCCCTGTTGAAATTAAATTCCTACTCAGTCTTGGAACATGTCTTACATGATGTAGTAACCAATGATTCCCATTTTGCAACTTAATCTAAATTTTTCCTTTTCCAAAAATCTAATAGGGTTCATTATCCCCAAATAAACAAACCCAAACTCCCTTTGGACATAATCAATAAAATAACCTCTATGAGGTGCAGCATGAAATGAAGCACCAGAATCTAAAACCCACGAATCATCAGCACTTTCTAAAGACAAGAGCAAAGCATCCTCTTTGAATTTGTTACTTACCACATTTTTCTCCTTGTTCCCTTCTAGTTTATCTCCTTCGTTGTTCTTTTAAGTCCAATAATCTTTCTTCTTATACCCTATTTTACCATAGTACAAGCAATCTCTCAGTTCTTTGGATTGAGACCTCATCCCCTTTGACTTTCCTCTTGATTTTCCATGATTTCTAGAATTATTTCCTCTCCTAGTCATTCTGCCTCTACTTTGTACATTTAAAGCACTTTCTGATGTAGATCCACCTAAGGATTTCCTACAAGTTTCCTCACTCAAAATAAAACTGATCATATCATCAAATTTTAGGGTATTAGATCGAGAAATAGAATTACTCGCAACCATTACCAAGCCATTCCAACATTCAAGCAAAAAACACCAAATCAAGAGAGCCCTAGTTTCTTCATCAAAATTAATACCCATAGAAGGTAACTAACCAATAACAGTATTAAACTCATTTAAATGATCTACAATAGATCCACCTTTTGCCATTTTCATATTAAATAAACACTTCATGAGAAATACCTTATTTAAAGTGGAGGGCTTTTCATACAATTTTCCTAGGGTTTCCATCAACTCTTCTATCATCTTCTCTTTTGTAATGGTAAATGTCACTAATGGTTCGAAGTATAATAGAATGCTTCCAAGTGCCTTTCTGTCTAAAATCTCCTAGTCCTCATCTAACATAGTTCCTTGTTTCTTGGATTTTCCTTCCAATGGCTTCCATAAATCCTTCTAATAAAGATAGTCTTCCATTTTTATCTTCCATAACTAAAAGTTCTTCATATTAAACTTTTTCACCTTTAGCTTACCCTCATTTTCCATAGCTCCCACTCAACTGTGAGACCTTCTTGCAGAAGATCACTGGAAAAAAAATTAAATGATGATGATCTAGCTAAAAAAAATCATGATTGTTTGGCTCTAATACCACTTGTTAGGATTACCCTCAAACAAAAATAACAGTTACATGCAAATATAACCAATATCAAAAAATAGTAGATTTCACATAAGAGAACACAAGACACCAATATTTAAGTGGTTCACGCAATCCCTAGGCTATGTCCACCAACAACAAGTCCAATATTATTATAATCAGTTGCCCCCAAACCCCCATAGAAATTATCTGGATAGAGACCATGTCAAATAAACCTCTAAGTCAGATTAGGATCCACATCACAACATCTACTATAAGGGATAAGTATTGTGAATGAGTATCAATAAGAGAGTGAAGTGTAAAGATAATATCTAGTATTGAACCCTTTGTCCCTCAAGTGCATCCACCTTGGTTTTGAAGAACCTAAGAGTAGAAAATCCTTGTGAATTTTTTGAAGTTGGGTCAAGATCTGAGGAATTCTTAGTTGAACATAGGAAATAGCTAACCCTTAAATTAAGTTTTTCTTCATTATTTTGATATCAAGTATTTTGTTTCTTAGTAGTTTTGAAACACCAACAAAACTAACAGTTGAGGAGCAAATGAAGGAATTAGTGAAAGCACTCAAGAAGACTAAGCCCCTATGGATGATGCATGAACATTGGCCTTCATAATGAAGAACCAAGATCATGACTTACTTGCACATACAGCCTTTCCTTCTCCACATGGTGACACCAAGGAACTTATTCATAAGGATTACTAAATCAAGGAGATCATGTTGGGAAGGCCCCTAATAGACAAAAAGAATGAAGGAAGAGTTTAGACATATGAACCAGGATGAGTCTGAGTTGATAACACTCAAGAAGAAAAATGAGATGTTAAGAGGTGATATGAAATTATGGGCCCTATAGACTTGGATAATCTATAGATTACTCTTGCTACAACATTAGAGAGGAAAGGGATGGGAACAATACAATTGGACCCATTTTTGGAGGCATGTCAACAATGGCGTGACATTTTTGAAGAGAAAGGTGTGAAGATAATATAGGGTAACTTCAACCTATTGCACCGTAATAATTTGAGTGTGGATAAACTAGTATCTATAATGAACTGGGATTTTGGGTTAAAGGATGAGGTACATACCTAGGCTAAAGACTTACAAGCATTGACATCAATAAAAGGTCAAAGGTATTGTACACTGATGGAAGTATATACTATCGAGTAACTTGATAAGTTAAATGACCAGATAGAGATGATATCAACTAATAATAAAGTCATGGAGGGTTTACACACAAATATTATGAAGATAAGAGACCAAACTCAAGAGAAAATTTTGGAAGTGGAGAGGAACTACAATGCTACTAGCCTTGAGATTTTTTAGGATGAGTTGAAGACCAAGCTTTTTTTGGTGCAAGCATTTACTGAATAGTTTAGAGGTACATTTCAAGTACATTCATCAAAAGATGAAATTAGAAAAGCCTTTAAGATCGAAGAAGCATTTTTGGAGTTGGACACCAAGATTGAAGATTTTTTAGAAACAAGGATTGAAGTAGGTAACTATCAACAAATAGTCAAGAATAAGTAAGAGGGTCTTGATTTCTTGGAAGCTACTCAAGTGGCCAAAATCATAGAGAAATGAAAGAGTAAACATTTTTACATCATTTTGGTATAAAGGGGAAGAAAACCAAGATGCTGAAAATTCAATTTTGACACTTAGGAAAATTTTGGATTTTTTGAACTTGTTATCCAGGTGTACAGGTGTGCTTTCTTAGAGGCGTGTTAATAGTTTTAAAGAAGAAGTGTGATAATATTTAAGTGTTAGTTCCTAATTTAGAGCATTCCATGTGTCAAAAATTGGAAGTTCAACTCCCGTAAATGCCTAAAGAAGGATAAGCTTCCATTTTTAAAGCTTCTAGAGATTCCTAGATCATCTTGCAACTGTATTCTTCTTATCTTCTCATGATTTTATTATTTTGTGTCATGTAAAGGCTCATGCACCTTTAATGGATATAAAAAAGGGTGAAGCACTACTTAGCACCATTTAGAGAGTCAGTTTGTATATAATTATATTAGTTTTATTAGTTTTTAGCATGAGTTGCATTTTAAGAACTCTCTCTCCTAACACAAAGGGATACAATGATTTCTTATGAAAACACGGATGTAATATGTACTCCAAATCATTATTTTGATGCAATAATATCTACTATTGGTTCTCTCATTCTGAGTGTAGTTCTTCTTACCAGAGTGTGTTATTTATGTGGATGCATGTTCATGAATAATAATTGAGCCAATGGTTTTATTGTGTTGTTATGATTGTGCAATCTTTTAGTTTTGGTGTTTCCTTCTGTTAATGAGTTCTACTGACGTAAAAATTGGATAAAAGATCACCTATTGTTCTTGCATAGCATCTTATCTCTCAAGAGTGCACTTTTTGTGGCCTTGTGACTTAAGGAGATGTGAAACATCTTTTAGTTATTTTTGATTTCCCATCAATGATTGTGTCATTGTAATTGAGGAAGTGTTGCTCCTATTTTCACTGGTTTTCTACCTGATCTTTTTGATGATTTAATTCATAGATGCATTGTTACCATAGTTTATGTTCATTAGGAATTTCCCTTTCAAGTTATTTTTTTAATCTCTCGTTACCCTATATTTTTTATTTTATTTTATAACACTTGGTTAAAATAGGAATTCATATAGTTGCATCGATAAATTGCATTAGTAATAAAATAAAAAATACAAAAAATATATATCTTTTGTGGTTAAATTTTTAAAAAACAATAGATCAATTAGATTATCTAAAAAAATTCAAAACTAGCAAAGGCCTCCTTGTGAATATACATGTTTATCTTCAATTGAGTGGATTTCAGTAGGTCGCAAGTTCACCCAGAACCTTGGAGTTGATCTTTGATTAGATTTTCAAGAGAGGAGTTCGAAAGGAGTTTTGTCATTCAACATAATGCAAAATGACATCTCAATAAGTGTCTCCATGAAAAGACAAAAATTTCCATAAACTGAAACCTTGGGAACATTCATGTGTTTTAGTTTGTTTTGTCTCCTCTACCATGGACCTAGATTCTACACTCAACTTCATGATTGATGTCCCAAAATATTATCATCCTTTTAAGATGGGTTAATGATTTAGGTAAGTACTTGAGTCCTAACTATGTTATCCATAAACATATGTTAAAGTCTCCTTTGACTAATGAACAATAGGTTGCATGAAATTTACAGTAGTACTGATCCTTTTGACTTCAATATTTGAGAAAGGAGCTCTCCATCTTTACATAACTTAATCATAATCATCATCTTATTAAGATGTATTGTAGAAATGGATTGTATTCACATGCTCACTCAAGGTTCACAATATTTTGACTTCTCTCTTTATGTCTTTGACATTAGTAGGTTCATGTATATGTATCTTCACACTTTTAATCATGGATTTTGATACTCCTAAATGCCCCAAAGAATAATGATTTGTATAAGGATTTTGATGAAAACGTGATTCAGGGATAAAGAAAGAATTAAATTTAACCTTAATGAGTTTGTATAAATGATAGGAAATGGGTTAGAGATTATATAAAATATGCTAGAATGGATGCCCAAAATTTTGAAATTTAAGGCTCCATCACAACTATGAAAAATTATGTCTGTAATTTCTTATCAAGGAAATTATATCAGCCCTAATTTTTTGGGTGAGCCTTTTTCCTATGAAGACTTCTTTTGGTGTATAATCATTACCATGATTATTTTTTTCAAGTTCACCAAGATTTATAGGAGTAGCCTTATTTTTGGTCTTGTCATGATAATCAAATACTCTTTCCAATGCTACCAATCCTTTTGGGATTTTATTTTATTTTAGTTGGACTATTTCTTTCCCCAAAAAAAATGTCTTCCTTCCTCTTTGTCTACATTAGCATTCTAACCTATGAATCCGCTTAATGTAAAATGCATCAAAAGATTCTAAGAGACCCCAAACCAAATTTCTAAACCTTTTAAGCCTTGTATCTTGTATGACAATTTTATCTCTTGAGATACATTAAACTACCTACTATTGAAGCATAAGGTACCTTGGACATTTTATCCTTCTCTTCATGTGTCTTTTGACATATCTCCTTAGTTAATTTCAAATGAATAGGCAAAGATGTGTTTAAATCTTATGTATTTACCATATTAAATCTCTACAAGACCTTTTCAAATTATTTAGCCTGAGATAGAGTCATTTTTTTCTTCTTCCTATCTCTACAAATTTCTATACCAAGAATTTTTTTTTGTTTCCCCTAAATCCTTCATGGCAAAGAAATTTGCTAATTGTTTCTTCAACCCCTTAATACAATCCATGTTAGACCTCACCACAAGCATATCATCAACATATACAAATGAAATAATTTAATTGTCATCATCCAACCTCTTCATATAAATACAGTGGTTTGAATGACACTAATTGTATCCATGCTTGTTCATAAAATTTTAAAATTTAATATACCACTTTTTAGGCATTTTTTCAAGCCATATAAACTTTTTTTCAATTTTCACACTAAATTCTCCTTACCTTTGACCTTAAATCCATGTGTTTGTTCCACATATACATTTCTTCATCCAAATCATTATGAAGAAACGTTGTTTAGCATAATTTTTTTTCGAATGCAAATCTTTAGTAGCCACATACTTAAAACAATGTGAATAGAAATCATTTTAACAACTAAAGAAAAGATCTCATCAATACCAATACCCTTTTTTTGTACAAATCCTTTTACAACCAACTTGGATTTAAATATTTTATTACCTCCATCCTCCTATTTTGACCTATATACCAATTTATTTTGTAAAATTCTTTTACCTGCAGACAACTTACATAATTCCCAAATTTGATTTTTCAACAAGGTGTACATTTCTTTTGTCATTGCAGACTTTCACTAAATTTTCTTATCTACCTTTATATCTTCATCATATCCTTCTGGTTAACCAACATATGTTAATATAATAGAGTACAAAGAGAAAGATAATCTTTCATGAGGTTTACTTAGTCATGTTATCCATCTAACTTTTACTAGAGTTTGTTGTATTTTTTATTGTTGTTTTTGTAGAGCATGAGGGACCACATGCATATCAACTTTTGGAGTATCATCCAACACTACATAATCATTTTATTTCTTCTCATGTTGTTCTAAGAGATCTTTGTGCAACACTTTTTCATTGAATAGGACATCCCTACTTCTTATAATTTGATAATTTTTAAAATCCCAACATTTATATCCAAATTCATTAATGATGTCATGGTTCTACTTTCAGAATCTATATGTACAAATACTTCGTGACTGAGGGTTCTAACCAAAGAATAATTCACCTTCTTACCTATCCTTGTTTCTTCTAGAATACTACAAACCAATAGTAGAGTGACCTCTATTTATTAAATATAAAATAGTATTAATAGCCTATGCCCACATGTTTAAGGGTATCCCACATGCAACTTCATACTCCTTGCATGCTCCATTATTTTCAAGTTCATGCATTCAACCACTCCATTTTCTTATAGAGTTCTTGGAATAGTTTTCTACCAAC
This sequence comes from Cupressus sempervirens, assembly GCA_028749045.1. NCBI lineage: Eukaryota > Viridiplantae > Streptophyta > Pinopsida > Cupressales > Cupressaceae > Cupressus > Cupressus sempervirens. The sequence goes on from CM053790.1 coordinate 334,653,064, forward strand.
AAATACCATTAGTGGAACAATAATCTTCAAAATATTTTCTATATACTCACCATCATTATCAGATCCGAGACATTTTAGTCTTTTACCAATCTCATTCTTAGCCAATCTTTTCCATTGTTTAAAAGTTTTGAAAACGTCATATTTATGTCTAAGAAAATAAATCTATACTATATAGCTACATCATTAATGAAGGTAACATAATACCAAGAGCCACCATGGAAATATACCTAATTTTTCCCCATACATCTATATCTACAAGCTCTAATTAAAACTCTATTTTTAACCTTACAAGTCTTCACAAAACTAGCTATCTTTTATTTTACATAAACAACTTTCACGAAAATTCCATACTGACACATTTTAGGCCTAGTAAAACTTTCTTTGAATGAAGTAATTTAATATAATTTTCACTCATTTACCCAAATCTATTGTGCCATAGTGTTATTTTAGAAATGGCAACAATTTTTTGATGTTTTTCCTACTCAACTTAGTGTTCCTAAACATTGACTTTTCTCTATAACAATTAAAGTAGACAGAATGATATGAGTTGTAAAACAATACAATGTGCCTACTTTCACACCTTTTTATGCTATTAAGGAACCTTATGAGACCTTCAAATTTTTATCATTAAAAGTAATTGTGAAACACTAATCACCTAGTTTCCCGAGTGAGATTAAATTTCTACTCAACCTTGGAATGTGTCGTACCTCTTGTAGTAGCCAAAAATTTCCATTTTGAAATTTAATCTCAACTCTTCCCTTTCCAAAAATATGATAGAGTTCATTATCTCCCAAAAGACTAAGCCCAAAATTCCCTTGGACATAATCAGTAAAATAACTTCTATGGTATGTAGCATGAAATGAAGCCCCTAAATCTAAAACCCCATCAACATTTTCCAAGGAAAGAAGCAAAGCATCCTCTTTGACTTTATTACTTACCATATTTTCCTCCTTATTTCATTTTTGTTTATCTCCTTTATTTTTCTTTTGAGGCCAAAAATCTTTCTTCATGTGACCTAGTTTCCCATAGTACCAACAACCTCTAAGTCCTTTGGATATATACCTCTTTCTCTTTTATTTCCCACAATTTCCAAAATTAGCTCCTCTCTATATTTTTTTGTTCCTATTTTTTTGCATTTAAATCACTACTTGATGTAGATCCACCTAATATTTTCCTATGAATTTCCTCACTCAAAGTAACACCAACAACATCATCAAATTTTAGGTTTTTTGAACCAAAAAAAAGGTTACTAATAGCTATTATAGATTTTAGGAAAAGATAGATAATTAAGAGAGCCTTAATTTCTTAATCAAAATTGACATCTATAGAAGATAGTTGATTGGTAACCATATTAAACTCATTTAAATGATCAACAATAGACCCACCTTTTGCCATCTTTATATTGAATAAATACTTCATGATAAATACATTATTCATAGTAGAAGGCTTTTCATACAAATTTGCTAGGGTTTATATTAACTATTTAATTGTCTTCACTTTTTTAATAATATAAGACACTAGTTATGTCAAGCATAAATGAATACTTCCAAGTACCTTTCTATCAAAAATATCTCAATCTTCATTTGGCATATTCGAATCTTTCTTGGATTTCCTCCCAATGGTTGCCATAAATTCTTCTAATAAATATAGTCCTCCATTTTTATTTTCCATGCCTAAAATCTCTTCCCATTAAACTTCTCAACCTTCAATTTACACTCAACTATGAGACTCACTCAATCATAAGACCTTGTTGTAGAGGATAACTAAAATAACTAGGCTCTAATACCACTTATTAAAATTAATAGTTAGATATAAAATAATAATTACAAGTAAATATAACCAATATCAAAAAGGAATAAATAACACATTAATCAATAGAAGACAGAGACATTTGACATGGTTCACCCAATCCTTGTGCTACGTCCACTAGGATTTCTCATTTCTGGATTTACCATTTTGTTGCTTACTTGATAGTTTGTCCTAGCTTGTTTCATTTTTTCTATTGTATATTAGACTCTCATCTCTAAATCGATCAATCTCCTAATTATATGGATTTCTTCTTCATCGAAAAAGACCTATTATATACTATAATATTGACTCATTCTTCTTGCAAAAACATCTGGCGTATACTCCTCTTCAAAAGAGTTATCATCGTCTCTTGGTCAAAATGGTTTTGATGATATGAAATTCATTGTGTTGTTCCTCATCTTATTATCTCTCTTCTTCCAATATAATTTTTGCAGTTACTCATTGCTTTGGTGAATGAGGTAATCTACATATCTTGCACCACTAGCCATCTTCAACCAAATGATTACCTTTCCATAGAAGATCAAGAGCCTCATCATTCTTCTTAAAATTTATTAGATTTCAATCCTTCCAAGTGGTATTGTAATAAATATATTATAACTTGAATGTGTTATTCCTATTAAAATAAGGATGAATTTGAACTTGTCTCCTTTAGTCTTCTTAAGATGTGATTTGTTAAACATGTTTATTAGCTTGTCAATATTATCTTCTTATTTGTTTTTCTTAGAGGTTCTTGGATTGTATAGTTTTGGGTCCTCCCTTTTACCTACCTTGTCAGAAGTCTTTCTGTCATTCTTAATTGTTGCACGGCAATTTTAAATTCTTGTTGCAACGTATTTTGTATGTGGGATCTAATTTCACAGTGGGTCTTGTTATCAAAAGAACTTAGATAGAAATAAATAAAAATTGAATCCATAAGAATAACATCTCTTAGTATTCTATTAATAGCTTTATTAAACCTTGATCTTATCATACTTAGCTATTTATTCATTGAAGATCATCTTTATGTTCATCACTTCATGGGAAGTAAAATATGTGTCATCGTGATCACTAAATTGTTCAAAAAATTGATTCACAAAATCTTGCCAACTAGAAAAAAACCCATCAGGAAATCCTCTATACCATTCTATTATTTCCTTAATTAAGGATTCAACAATGAATTTCATGAATACATCTTTATGATTCTCTTCTAACTCCTTAATAGTAGTTCTCTAGTTAATCACATGTATATATGTAGATTGTGTTTTATTTCTAGAAAAAATTGGTATAGAAATCCTAAGCTAATTGGATATTAAATTTTGATACCCTACTATCCATGAAAATCCAATTGTTTATATATTTTAATTACCATGGGAGCTCTTACCTCATGGCCTACATTGTAAAGGCTTATATTTTGTCTCCCATGATTATCACCCATGTCCTACGAGTTATGATGATTAATATATTGATTATTGTGGTAGTTCCCACTTTGCCCATATTAGGTCCCATTTTGATCATGTCAGTTATCCCTATCTCTAATATTTTCATTTTGCCTCCAATAGTCATTATTCCCTTCGTTTTTGTATGTTTCCAACAAATTAATTTTTTATGAAGTATTGAAGACATGCTCATTGTTCTTATTATGAGGGGATTGTATCTTGATGTTTTATCAATTTTTTCTTCTTCTTTTTTCCTTGTCCCTTTTAGGGGTCACTGTTACACTTATTTTCATTCCAATTCATTCAATCACTTCACTTGGAACTCTTCTCAAAGCTCTTCCTACCTTTTTGGGAGATGTTAAATAGAGTTTGGAAAACATCATCCAATTTTGGTCATCTTTATTATTTTCTCCATTCTTTTCCCCCTCTTCTACTTGATGGATTTATGGTTTTTCTATACCATTTATTGCACCTTTGTCAAATAAGGGATTCTTGTATTCTTTAGGGCTACGATTATCTGTTTGAACATCATCCTTAGTGTATGTCTCCCTTTTCTCGATCTACAAACCTTTGATACCCCGTGAATGGCATATCTGAATTAGTTTTAATATTTCTCAAATTTATCCTTTTAGGACTCAATCACTAATGAAACTAATCAATTCCAAAATATATTTACCACCCTTGTACTTAAGGGATGATTATTTTTATGTCTTGATTTCTACTTCCCAATAGAGTAAATCTTTAAACAAAAGAAACTAGCATAACTCGAGTAGAGTCACCAAGTTGTTGATATTGTGTGACTCAAAAGGGGCAAATAAAACTACCCAAAGTCAAATTTAAATATATCCTCTAGGTAAACTCCTTAAGAAATCATCCCCAGTAGAATCACCATTCTGTTGGTGCCCAAATCAACATATTGGAATCTTATGAGCTTTCCTACTCAATGATAAGATATCTAATTAGATATATCCAAATGGATGGATTTATTTAAATTTAATTCTAATATACTTTTGGCTATGTAGGAGTAAGGCAAGTAGATGTATTTCTCAACCTATATATTTTTTTTAGAGGTATTTTATAGCAGATAGTATTCTTTGATTAGTTAGTACTTACTCTCTCCAAGATGAAAAATTACTTTCTTGGTGAATAAGTTAGTTACAAATTTCTCATAGATTGAATGTACTTTTTGATTTCTATATGATTTATATATAAAATGAATGTAAAAAAGTATTTTGTCACTTTAATTTGAAGAAGTTATCACATTTTCGTTAAACTAGACAAGATTCATTTCAGATAGAACAATGCCTTACAAACAAATTACAGTTACAATGATGTGTGGTAATTATTTAATTTATAACTTATTGAGACACTATTTATACAATAATAATTATTCTTATTGATTTTAACTTTCTTGAAGATCAAGAAGACATAATGAAATGTGATAACCACCCTTTTATTTGATTATCAAATCATAAATTAATCAAATACACTCCATATAAAACTACAATTTTAGCATTTATTTTTAAAATAAATATCACCAAGAACAATATTAACCCAAAATTTGAACTACAATTTGTTGGAATGTAAAGTGTCACTGGTTTATATTAAAAATGAATGATCTTTGTTCATTAATAAGCACTCATATGGTACGTCTTTCAATACAATATATATGATCATTTAACCAAAAGTAACTTTCAATATATATTGTTTCAAGTTTTGGTTGTGATGGTGCAGATTTACATTGGCAGAAGGCTACTAGTTTGGTGGAGGATGGATGGACTACAGTAAAAGGAAAAAAGGTAAAGTCATCCACTCCCTCTTTGGATATGGCATTGAGGTCTCACAAAAAGGGTTCAAAAGGGAAAGTCTAACTCTCCTGGCTTTTGGCCAACTATCTGTTGGCTCTTTTAGCCTTTTGTTATTGCTAGTGTGTTTCTTTATGGGGTTTCAAGAGCCTGGTAAAACCTATTTTTGTGGATGTTTTTGTCTTGTTTAATATGTTTTCACTTTGGTCACCTTTTGTTTGGTGACTTGTTTCACCATTGTTGACTATTGGGTTTCAGGCTCCCTTCAAAACCTATTTGTGTGGCTGATTAGTATTGTGTTATCTGCGATGCCACTTTGGTCACTATGTTCTATTTGGTGACCCATTCTTCCTTTCATCTCTAGTTTTGTTTAGTTTAGCTTCATTGAAAATTCTTGAATTGTAAAGGGTTTTAGGGTCCCTTCAAATCCTGTTTATCTTATCAAAAACTTTCAATATATATTTTGAACTTGACTTGTTCTATGTATAACTTATATCCTATCTGACACAAAATTTTCCTCATTTTGGAAACAATTATTGGTGAAAGGGAACACCCTTTCACAAAGACTAACTATAAATAATTACATATGTGGAAAATATTTTAGTAAACAAAATAAAAATGTGTTGTACAAATGCAAAAGATTTCTATCATGTCTAGGTTGCATTCTATAATATTGCACACTATAACAATTGTCTACAATGGTATGAACAAAAAAACTTTAAAAAGACCCCTCAACGAATGCAAATTAGTCTACAAAGATGTAACATTTCATCTTGATGTTCATGGTTGTCTACTTCAAGTTAAACTATCAATTTTTCTCAATCAAAATTTATCATCTCCAATTTCATTTTCATAGCAATCATATTTGTATCTATCATAGCTTTTCCAAAGAATCCAAGTGGCCAAGTATAGACTTGATATGATATCCAATTAGTCTTCCTCTTTATTAGTTAGGTTAGGTTGCCTCACATGCTAAGGATTTCCATTCCAAAAATTGCTTTTGGCTAGTAGAACCACGATTGTATTTCATAGGTGAACACTAAGAATTTCTCTTTGAGCACATAGTAGAATGCAACCTGTTTGCACTCTCTAATAATTCTTTGTTAATTTATGGCTTCTAGAGACAACCTATACCCATTTATAATAGTATGTGAGACTTCATCAATATGTAATTGTACCTTTTAACCTCTTGCTAATTTATAAAAACTCATTAATTGAAGGTTTGAACAAGATTATGATCAACTATCTTAAAGGAAATTCTCTTTATGTTAATCATGTTATTTCAATTGTCTATAACATGTGTCTTTGGCCAAAAATTCTCATTTCTACCATGTAAAATGATCTAATGTCCATAAATTGTCATCTTGTACTCCCAATGCAAAATTTAATTGCAAAGTGCCTTGAAAACCAAATTCAAATTACAATAGTTCCTTATTGGAATAGTTTTTCTAATATAATATACCCCTTTAGTGTCATTGGCATAACACATTTGAAATTTCCTCTATTTTTGTGTCATCAGTGTAGGTAATATTGACATATCTATCTAGTTTCAAGAAATTTATTTTGTACTATTTTGATACTATATGTTATACTAATGAGAAATTTATCTTTATACCCAAGCCTTTTGTCTATGGTTTCATTTGCATAAGTCACTATGATGTCACCTTATATGTATCTATTGGTCACTTTCATCAATATCACTTTGGTTGACCACCTTTCTTTCATATCCATCAACCAAAGTTATCAGGAATACTCATAACCTCTCTTGTTGATCGCACATGCTATGCTGATAATTCAAATGGCTTAAAATGAGTTTCTCCAATAAAGTTACTAAGGATTCAGATGGATTAAAATGAGTTCATGGATGTAACATTTATTGATGCTTCATTTTTTCTTCTTGGTATAATGTTTTCTGATGACTATAGCCATATTGGTATTTGTTGATAGTTCATCTTCTACCAATGTATTATATCAATTGAAACTTCCCTAATATGTTATATTATTGCTTGTTCTTTTCTTATCTCATCACTGTATGTTTTCCCATGTCCTTATCAATTTGACTTTTCCTAAGAGGTGTTATTTGCTTTAAGTTTTTTACTTCCTTTGGACAATTTTGAAATGTCCAATGTGACTACCTTTTCTCAAATGATCCTTCCTCTAATCATTTTCCTTAGCATATCAATAGTGATCACTCTTTATTAGTATTGAAATTAATATCCACTTTGAACAAATGGAATGATACCAAGACTTTATCAATGTTTCCCTTGATATACCCAACTAATAGTTGGTTCTGAGGGGCTAGAGACACATGAGCGATGAATCTGTGATGATAGTTTTCCTTCTTGCACAAAAAAATCAATGGTAATTATTTTAATATTAGAAGGCTATATTGTAAAAACTTTTGAATTAAGATAAAATTATGAATAACACAAGGATTGAAATGAGAAAAAAATCAAGGGAAAGTAAGGATGAAAATGTAGGTATTAATAGATTCACCCTTGAGTGTTCCACATATGTTAACTGTAATACCCCAAAATTGGCTCATTGCCATGATCACCAATTATGGTCTATTCTAATCAATCCTAAGACCTATTATTATAGGCAATTCTCATTCTAATTGTCGTTACTTGACTTAATTGTCATATACAGAAAACCCTAATCTACATTCATTATATTTCCTATTTAATCCCTATAGTGCTCACTCATATTAGCCACATTAAACCTATTTGATTTAAATTTAATTTAATAAAAAGTATTCATATTTTATTAAATTAAATTATATCCTAAGGCTAATGTACTACGGGGCTAAATTTATTTAATTTAATAAATATGCTTCTTTTAATTAATTAAACGAAGTTATTTACTTAAATAGGAAGTCATTCCTAATTAATTAAATGAAATTATTTAATTAAATAGAAAAGGTATTTATGAGAGCATATCTCATTTTATTAAATTAAATATGCTTCCTAAAATCTCCTTTTCAGTTCTAAATGAAAACTTTGAGTGAACTACTTCTCAAAATTAGAATCAATCCAATTAACTTACTCTCTCACTCATGGCAAGTTCAATTGACTACTCATCACACTCAGATCAGAAACAGTTCACTTCACCTGCACAAAGAAGTTTCCATCTTAACTGAATCTTTGCTTCAATCTTGACCATTGATCCAAGTTGATCTCACCCATTGATGGATTCTAGGAATTCTATTTAAGGGACTCATAATTTCTCATTACAGGGGCTGAATTGAATTGATATCAAATTGCTATTAAAATTCATACTCACTTAGTTCACATATTTGCACACATTTATTTTCCTAGCTTGATCCCATTTAGTTTAATTATGCATATGCTTAATCTAGTTCATTTTACATGTTCTTAGCTTAATTATGTAACACATTTAGAATACTTTGCACATTCATCTAAACTAGCTACATTTCTTTAAATCCTTCATTCTTAGAGGGTTTAGTTGCTTACACCTTGAATCTAACGATATCTAATAAGCAAAATCCCTTTAGATAGAAGGCAATAGGTTGTCTTGTTGGATTTTTTTTGAATGAACAATCTCATGTTCATCTCGGGATGAATCTACATACAAAGACCATGTTGAAGTGTGTGTGTTAACAGAGGCCGCATATTCATGCATAGATTTCTGGCGCCCACCATGGGGCCAAGAAAATCAATTTCTCAAGCCTTCTCTACATTTTTTAAATTAATTTTTAAGCTCTTTGTCTGTATAGTTCTATACAGATTATGGAATCTTCACATGAGATAATTCATTTTCACACGAGGATTCTTGATTCTCGCGCGAAGACTCTTTTCGGTTCACGTGAGAAAGTGCCTAAGCACACGAATCTTTGCGTGGCACCTTGTTTCTTCACATGAGCTATAAAAGGATTTTGCACAGCTCTACTAGAGATTTTGCACGAGATCTTGAAATAGCAACTTTAATTTATGTACTTTTAACAAGCTATTTATCTCATTTCATTAATGAGTTTTTTTTTTTTGGAATCTGTATTGCTATGTTTCTCTGATTTTTTGTAGCTTAACTATTGTCTATAGGATGATTTGTCAAAGATTCCTTATACAACCCACTCAAACACAGACTAATTGTTTGCTTGTAGAATGATTGTCGAAGACACATTTTTTGAAGACTGTACTTAAAACCCACAAAACAATATGTCTTTTTTTCTTGCTTTCCAAACTAGATTAATTAGGGGCTTGTGAACTTCCTTGGGTGCAAGATGGAAGAATAGGGGATTATGCTTTTCACCACTTGGAGGTAATGACCAAGGGTGAATCAGAAACCTAGACACTTTTGAAAGACAACATTTCAAAGAAGGCAAGTAGCTTAGTGGTTTATAGTACAGAACCTTTTCTATGAAGAGATGATGGTTTCCTTTTAGGGAATTAGAATCTTGAGGAAGGACAAGTATGGATTGATTAAGCTAAGTCAGTAAATTAACTTTCTTTTCATGTTTGGGCAAGAAAGTAAGGTAGAGGAGTATGCTCTTTCCCTTGGGGGAAATCAAAAACTTTGACCCTTGCGATCAAACTACCAATCTAAGTCAATCTTTTAGAGGGCATGCTGAAGTGATCCAACCTCCGAGAATGACCCAAGTGAGCACACTCCTTTTTCTGGAGATTCCAACTCACTATAATCAAGATTATTTGTAGAGAGAAAGACTCCAAAGCCATATTAATTTCTTTCCCTTGATTCTTGATATCGCATATCAAGGGGAAGCTCTGTCTGTTGCACTGGTTGGCATCGGCCCCAGTCTTGCTAAGCAAGTGTGTGCACTTTCAGATGCTGGTGTGGGCTACTAGTCTCAACTCCACTTGTGGAGCCACTGGTAATTAATACAAATAGGAGCCAAGTAAAACCTCTTAGTTAGAAGCCACCCAGTTTACCTCCGAAAGGAGGCATAATCTTTGTGCAAGGAGGGGGTAGAATCTCTCCTATAGAACTCACCATAGGCATGCTACTAGACATTTGAAGGTGGTATATGCACTCATCCCCTACCACAAGGGTGCTCATTTAGCATATACTATTGAGTCCTTTGAATATATCAAAAACATAGGCGCCCTCTAGGGGGTGACACGGCTGTGTGAGGTACACGCATGCGCATAAGATGTGGGACAAAGGTTTTGCCTTCTCTACCAATTTTTATTTTTAGAGATAAAAGTGTGTTTTATCTTGAGTCATAAAAAAGTCCAAAACTATCTACAACAAACAAAGGTCAAGACTTCCCTATCCTGTCAAGTTGCTTTGCCCTCAGCAGGACTATTTTTGACTACTACTTGCTTCCCACTGTCTTGTTCAAACACATTGCCTTGATTGCATCTTGAAACATTGTCCAAGTGTCTTACTGAGTTAACCTCATTTTTTGCCTAATCAAATTTTTTTGACAAATTTGTCTAATCTATCTGAACAATCTGAAAATATCTTCAAAATCCAACACTATTGTTAATCTAGTCCTGATTTTTGTGTATAGACTTGTACTTTCTCACACAAGAATTCATCTTTTTGCATGAGCTAGTACAGTTCTTCATGCAAGATCTTGCATATATCCCCACGAGATCTTGTCATCATCTTATTTGTCCTATCACTTCTTCATGCTAGCCACAAAAAGTCTTTGCGCAAAATTAAATTACTATCATGAGTCTTTGTGCGACCTGGTGAACTTTCTCACATGCCTTATAGAGAATCTTCGCACGAGATCCTATTCCAAAATTGTCAAATTAGCTTATCTAACCAATCTATGTTCTGCATCTAGTTAGTTTTCTAAACTGAGTTCTCTCTTCTCTATCTGTACACAGTCCTGATTAGTGGCATTTAGCTTAATCGAAGATTTGTGGTCCGCATTTTGACTAGTCTTATCTTTTACTTCTCTGGATTCTTGTTCCTTAGTGCTTGTCATACTCTGTGTTACGATAGTCATAACCTTTGGCTATTCTAGCCTTCAAATTAGACTATTCATACCTTAGTATATAGTACTCTTACCTTGTCTTGTTGAAACTAAGTTTTAGTGTGGCCCTTGTCTAGGTTCTTGCTCCTTGTCCTTGTCTATGATTGTCGCAACAAGAAGCAGCAACGTATTTTATCCTCTTAGACTTAGGTGAGGTTGTGCTAGGGGTTGTAATCACAATAGAGGCTGCCTTCCTTTTGTTCCACAATCTATATCTAGTTCATCTAGTGAGACATCTTCATAGTCTCCCTCACCCATCAGATCGTCTTGAGTTTAGCAAATATTTTCTATAAATCTACAAAAAACTAGGAACCCTCTATACCAAGAGGATCCTGAGACCAAAAAAGGGGCCGAACCCTTGAACAAAACATTTGACTTCCTTTTCAAAGGACCTTTCCAATCACAACACACTAAAACTAAACAAATTCCCATAATGGCTAATTATGAACCTAAACATGGTAGTCATAGCAGACATCAAGAACCACCTAGGAATGACAAAGAAAAATACCATGACACTGAAGAAAAATAGGAAGAGGTGGAAATACTTCTTGAACATATAGCCAAATGTTACAAAGACAAAAAGGTCATGGGAATCCTACTCAATGAAGAAAAAGAAAAGTACTATCTCAAACTTGCCCAAGAGGGAGCTAAGTTTCCCTCTCATTTCAATGTGGAAACCATTATCATGCCTAAAGAAGAAACTGAGACTTCTAAACTCCAAAAACAATTGGAAATTATGCAAGACCAACTGGCTAGATGATGCATGAGAAAGAGAAACCCACAAAAACATACACATTGGATGCTCTTTGTCCATTTCTGTTTGACAAAAGCATAAACATGCCACCTTTCCCATGAGGTATAGAGCTACCCAAGTACGAAAAGTACTTTGGTACCACTGATCACTAGGATCACTTACAAGAATTTGGTGCTTTCTCTATGGATTTTATACATGATCAAACATACCTCATGTGTTTATTCCCTAGAAGCCTAGGTGGTTAGGCTTTGGAGTGGTTCTCACATTTACCTCCTGGTATCAAGACATTTGACAAAATTGCCAATCTATTTGTCCAGTAGTATTCTCATAACATACAACACCCTATCAATATTCAAGATCTATGCAACCTTAAGTAGAAAGTTGGAGAACCTTTTCTCACATTTCTCCAATGGTGGAGACAATTATACACTAAGTATTCCCATAAAATTCCAGAAACGGAGAAGCTTGACATTTTCACTAATAACCTCCTACCCAATTTCGAATATAGAGTCCAACTTCAAGGTCCACATCCCTTTGAAGAAATGATCACATAGGCTATTGACATTGAGGAATTTATGGTCAAGAAAGGTGAACTTACTCTTCAGAAGGATGCAAAACAAGGTTCTACTTCTAACAAGGATAAAACCAAATATGTCAACAAGAACTAAGAAATTATACATGATGGAGTCATTGACAATGTCACTCCAAAACTTGCTAAAGTGGAATTTAATCTCACAAATGGCCTCAAAGCAGCCAAAACACTAAGAAACCTCCTCCTGACAATAAGACATTCGAGAAAAAACTAAGAAATTCCTAGGCCACACGCCCTAACCGAGATACACACCCTTGGGTGAACCTCTAGATGTGGTTTACAAAACATTACTACAACAAAAGCTTATTTCTCCAATGGACAATCCTCGTCCCTATGATCCACAACCACATCCACCATGGTGGAATGAAACCTCATTCTGTGAGTATCACCAAAATAAGGGACACAAAGCTAGCAACTACATAAACTTGTGCCATAATGTCCAGGACATGATTGATACTGGTGATCTTGTGGTAGATGGACATAACAAAAACTCAAACCACAAGGTGTTCAAAGAGCCTTTCCCAGCTTATGAAAAAGGAGAGACTTCAAAATCACAATCCAACAACAAGGTCAACTATGCATATTCCAATAATGACAATTTCGTCAACATAGTTGAACCTATGGATTTTGAATACTACGACGTTATTACCATAAAGGGCAAACAAGATAATGACAAACCCAAGACAATATTTGTCTTAAGGGGCCCTACTCTCAATGTAATGGATAATATGCCCTCACAACACTATGCCAATGCTGTCACTTTCTCTTGAGCCAAGTTGGTGCTCAAAGGCCCTGTGTCTTCTACTTTTGATCTTGAACAAAACAAAGACAAAGCCCTTGCTGGTCCATCTAACAAAGGTGCAAAACCCACAATGAACTCAACGAACACCAGTTATAGTGTTCTCAATCAATTGAAATGAACTACTACTCAGATTTCCATCTTTGAGCTGCTTGAAATCTCGCCTTCTCACAGGTAGATTCTAGACAAAGTCCTTGCTGAGGCAAATGTTCCTCAAGATCTTGATCTTGAGCGATTCCAATCCATGGTAGGTCACCTTACCTCACCTTATCTTATGAAATTTTCTAAGGAGGATGATAACTCGTTGAGTCACCCACACAATCAACCTCTACATATCGAGGTTATGATCCATTAGACATGTGTTCATCGAGTACTCATCAATAATGGCACTAGCCTAAATATTGTCTCTGCTGCTCTCCTTAGAAAATTGAATTATTCTAAGGACTTTATTGATCCTCAACATAAGATCACCATCAAAGTGTATGACAAAGTGGAATGAAAGTCTCTAGGTCTAGTGGTTTTACCCATTCACATCGGTCCTATAGAAAGGGATGTCACCTGTTAGGTGCTGGACATTCCCTTGGCATAAAACATTCTATTAGGATGGTCATGGATACATGAGATGTGTGTTGTTGCATCCACATACCACCAATGCATCAAGTTCCCATTTCATGGCTCTAAAGTTACTATTCCTGCCACTACTAGCTATACCTACAATATGCTCAAAGCTGCTGAAAATTTTGTCCCTGCTAACTGTGAGTCCACTAATTATCACGACAATAAGCTGAAAAAAATTGAGCAATCATTCAAACTGAAAGAAATTAGCATGGGAGAGTACCAAATTGAACCAATGTTATCATTAACATCTCTCCTAGAGTCTCCTCAGCATTATGGGAGACCCTCAGAGGCAAAGAAGTCATTTGTGCTAACACCCCAGACCAAGTATAATGGCACTTTTATAAAGGCTATAGCTCCCTTAGAAGATGAATGTGAAAATAGAGCCATCATTGCATGGCTTTACAGAGAAGAGGCTCCAATAGACTTAACAAAGCAAGCTCAAGAAATAACTCCTGAGAAATATGGGCCTAGTCTTAAGCTTATAAAGCATTTTAGTTACAAGGGAACTACCCTATTGGATGCAATAATAATGGCCTAATTGATCCCATCAAAGAAATAGCTCAAAGCAACAATGATACAACTAGCCTAGGATTTAAGAAGGTTCCTTTCCATTTGGGACCAAATAAATTCATACCAGAACTTGAGAGTTCATTTGGAAATGAGTCACTGGCTGAGTCAAATACTCGAGAGGAATAATTTGATGATGAGGATTCTTAACGTCATCCTATTCCTCATGACCTCACTAAATTCTCTATTGAGCCAAATGACTTTGTGTCATGTGTTAGCACTGTGGATGATACTAGTGATTCTTCTAAGGACAATACTGAGCAACTCAAATATCATTCAAAAAAGGGAGAATTTAGTCAGTCGTTACGTATTGAATATATGTGTAAGAACCCAGAGGATGAAGGCAAGTATGTCCCTATCATTGTTGGGAGTTCTATAATCTCTCACCATGTAGCACTGATTCTAAGGAATATGAGTTTGACTCTCTTTTAGAAGTAACTATTGATAAAGACATTGATCAAGTGCATATCTATGAAAACCAAATCAAAGTGGGCAAAACATCTAGGGTTAGGTCACATGGGTCTGATCCAACTAGTGTCCTAGAGTCACCAATTGTTGATGTTCGTACTCAGAGGTGTTTGAACACATTTGTGGAAAAAGTCACCGTAGGTCTCAAATTGTTGGTCCAAGCACTTAATGACTATACTGTGAAAGCAATTGAGCTAGCCACTACTCTCTCACTCACACATCTTGAGCTTATAGACTAGAACCCTAATGCATTTAGTGAAGTCCCCATGTTCCAGAATGACTATGCTCTCGCCTATTACCTGAATGCTATCAAACCTATAACATCTTCCACCAATGAGAAGATTTTCAGCATGACTAAGGATGACATCAAATATCTTACTCATACAATTAAAAAGAAAAAATGCAAAAGGTCTGATGGTGAAAACCGCATTGTGGCAATATCGAAACCCAAAAAAGTAAAAACAAAAGATGTATCCAAGGGTGAAAAACTCTCTGAGGTGCTCGCAAATGAGATATTTGATGCACTTTCCAATCACTTTTAGGAGAGATCATCAGTGTTGATAGAGCCAATGCATCCAATTAACCTAGGCACAGAAGAACATCCTTATATGATACATCTAGCACAATCATTTTCACCTAAAGAAAAGGAAGAATTCATTGCCTTTTTCAAAGAAAAGAAAATAAATTTTGCTTGGACATACTTTGACATGCCAGGATTGGATCCTGATCTTATCATGCATCACTTGTCCATAGCACTAGGCATCAAACCAGTTAAAAAAAAGCTTCAAAAAATGCATGCTCACATTGCATTGCTCATCAAAGCAGAATTGGAGAAACTTTTGAAAGTTGGTTTCATCCGCACAATTGATTATGTTGAATGGATATCCAATATTGTTCTAGTTTCCAAGCATGATAAATCTATCAGGGTTTTTACTAACTTTCATGATCTCAACTTGGCATGTCCTAAAGATGATTTTCCACTTCCTAATATTGATATGATAGTGGACATGATGGTTAGCTATGAGATGTACTCACTTATGGATGGATTTTCTAGATAGAATTAGATAAAAATTGTGCCAAAAGACCAGGAGAAAACATCTTTCACATGTGCATGGGGAACATTTTGTTGGAATGTAATGCCATTTGGCTTGAAGAATGCTAGTGCTACATATCAGAGGGTTGTTACTACAATTTTCCATGATATGATGCATAAGACCATGGAGGATTACATCGATGATACCTTGGTCAAAAGTGCTAAACACAATACTCATCTACAAGATTTGGGACCCATCCTAGATCATATGGAAAAATTTAGTCTTCGGCTCAATCCTAAGAAATGCGCATTTGGTGTCACATCAAGAAAGTTGTTGGGATACATCATCTCTATAAAATTAATTGAGGTAGTTATGGAGAAATTACAAGCAATAATGGACATGCCACCACCTTAGAACATTAGTCAGATGAGAGGACTACAGGGAAGGCTCCAATCTATTCGCAGGTTTATAATAGATCACAACCCTTCACAAAGACCTTACATAAGGGTGTAAAATTAAATTGGAGCCAAGATTGTGAGAAAAGTCTAACACAGATCAAATAATATCTTGTCAATCCACCAATCCTATTGCCTCCCATCCATGGGAAACCTTTGCTTTTATACATTTCAGCAATTGAAACATCTCTAGGAATCCTATTGGCTCAGGAAGATAATGACAACAAAGAAAGAGCTATTTACTACTTGAGTTAGACACCAATCTCTTATGAGAAGAAATACAACATTATCGAGAAATCTTGCTTGGCAGTTGTCTTTGCTTCCCAAAAGTTGAGACACTACATGCTTGCCCACACTACGTGGCTCATGGCTAAAATAGATCCACTAAAGTACTTGCTCAGTAAGGCAACTCTCACTTGAAGATTGGCTAAATGGGTTATGATACTCAATGAGTTTGACATCCAATATGTTGAATGCAAGGCTATCAAGGGTCAGGCAATTGCAAACCAGCTGGATGATGCACCCATGTAGAAATTCTTGCCAATGAACATTGATTTCCTAGATGAGTCGATTCTAACACTCACCCACCACACATGGGTTATGTTCTTTGATGGGTCCTTTACACAACAAGGATCAGGTGTTGGATTACTCTTCATTACACCATACAGATACTCAATGCCCAAAGCATACAAGATTTTGTTTCCTTGTACAAACAACATTGCTGAATATGAGGCTTTGATCAATGGCATGAAAATTGCAGCCAAATGGAGAGTGGATTAGTTAGATATCTTTGGTGACTCTCAACTTGTCATCAACCAGGTTAATGATGTGTACCAAACAAAGGATTAGAAATTAATTCCTTACAAGCACATGGTTGATGACTTAAAGAAGTATTTTTCACACATCACCTTCCAACAAGTTCCATGAGCAGATAATAAAGTGGCTGATGCCATGGCCACTTTGGCCTCCCTGCTAGAAATACCTAAAAATGATCTCTAACATGAGTTCTTGGTGGAAGCGTTACACTACCTAGCCTATGATACCCCTGATTCTAAGATGATCTATTCTATTATAGGACAAGAATCATCCTACTACCATCACATTTATTCCTACCTCCATGATCAAACCATTCTAGAAGATCTGACCCAAAATGAGAAACATTATCTAATCTGTAAAGCTTCACACTATGTCATTATTGCTAATGATCTATATATGAGAGGTCTTGATGGAACATTCCTTAGGTGTTTAGAACTTGAAGAGTCCAAACGCACACTAATTGAATTTCATGAGGGCATTTGTGGATCTCATTCCAATGGCCTGACACTACCTTGCAAACTCCTTAGAGCTGGTTACTATTGGCCCAAAATGGAGCAAGAAGCTATCAAGTATGCTAGGTCTTACAAGCAATGTCAGCTACATGGGAATCTAATCCATGCTCCAGCCAGATAACTGATTCCCTCTACTACAACATGGCCATTTCAACAATGGGCCTTCAACTTGGTGGGACAGATCCACCCAACCTCTTCTAATGGGCATAAGTTCATTATTACAGCTATAGATTACTTCACAAAGTGGGTAGAGGCAGTACCTCTCACAGTTTCTGATGGCAAAACTATAGCACTTTTTATCACAAACTACATCATCTGCAAATATGGTGTGTCATCCTCAATAATTACTAACAGTGGAGGACAATTCAAGAACAAAGACCTCAAGGAACTATGCAAGAAATTCAAAATCACACAACATTGGTCTTCCATTTATTACCTCCAGGGTAATGGCCAAGCTGAAGCATCCAATAAGATGATCCTCAAAATCCTTCATCACATAGTCAGCAAATTAGGAAGAGACTGGCATCTCCAAATCAATCTAGCCCTATGGGCATACAGGACAAGCATCAGGACTCCAATGGGCACCACTCCCTTTGCTTTGGTATATGGCGCAGATGTTGTGCTTCCAATAGAGGTCAAGATTCCTACCTTGAGAATCTCTATGAAGGGCCTTATTACTAATGATGACTATAGGATAGCTCAGCTTTAGGAGCTTTTGTTATTGGATGAACATCGACAAGTGGCATGTGATCATCTATGGGCATATCAACAATGAATGTCAAGAAGCTACAATCAAAGAGTCAAGCCACGTGACTTCTAGCTTGGTGATCTTGTCCTAAGAGAGAACACTAAGAATCAACAACAGCGAGTCCAAAAAGGAAAGTTTGAACCAAACTGGCTCGGTCCTTACATCATCACTGCAATATATGGATCCAGTGCCTATCAACTTTCCACAACCAAGGGAGAAGTGCTCAAGGAACCTATTAACACTCTCCATCTGAAGCGATTTTACAACTAATCTGATATTAGTAGCTCTTTGTACATATCTATATGTCCTGAAAAAAAAAATCATAAAAATCATAAAAAGTCCTAAAAAAAATTGTTACCCTTGTAAAAACCTAGCAATAGATGCCTTGGTAACACCAAAAAAAAATTCAAAAAGAGAAAAATACCAAAAAAATGAAAAAAAAATTGCCATTGGTGAAAACCTGGAAATAGGCATCATGGTAGCAAAAAAAGAATATCCTGCCAAGAAGGTGAAAACTTGGTAAATAGGTGCCTCTTGTTCCTAATGCTCCATCTGGAAGCACATCTTTTGGCTCTCTGTATAGTTGCTTTACTGCTTTTCCTACTTTCTGCTCATGTATCCATGGATTGAGTCTTGTCATAGTTTAGGGGCATTCCCCTTCAGTATCACTATTTTTGAGATTCTCCTCATAGAATCTCCTTTGTGAGTGTCACTAGTGGTCCTCACTGCATCTACATACTATCGCCAATGTCACTATTTTTGAGATTCTCCTCATAGAATCTCCTTCGTGATAGTCACTAGTGGTCCTCACTGTGTCTGCCTACTATCACCAGTGTCATTATTTTTGAGATTCTACTCATAGAATCTCCTTCGCGATAGTCACCAGTGATCCTCACTACGTCTACCTACTATCACCAGTGTCCCTTATTTTCAAGATTCTCCTAATAGAATCTGTTTCAAAATAGCCACCAGTTGTTTCAACTATTTCTACCTATTGTTGCTTGGGTCATGTCTCTAGATTCCTTTATGGAAGATCTCTCTTGCGTTAGTCACCAGTCATCCTGGTTGTGTCTATCTACTATCACTCAGTCCTTCTTAAGTTCTTCATCATGAAGATTCCCCTTTGACCTCAGTCACTAGTCATTCTAACTATTTCTACCTACTGTTGTCACTCTACTAAAGAGATTTCTTTCAAACATGTTCTATGCACTTACCCTTGACATCAATCCCAAAAACATTGAGCTCAAAAATGATATACTTGTTTCGATATGCTGAGCATTTTCTTTATTTTCTTTTTTTTGCTTTATCATATCTCCTTGAGAAACTCAATGATGTCATCTTTGACTAGAGAAGTAATGACTTGGGGCATGATCTTTTCTTTGCTTTTTGTCTAAGGTTTTTCCAATAAGTTGATATATTCCTATAAAAGGGGTGTTGACTATAAGAGCATCCATCTCATATTGGATGGTCATGTGTACCTCGACTCCTTTTATATGAATACATCAATAACATTGGTTCTTCTCCTTATTTGTTGGAGTGAACTCTTCATGCTACAGTAAATACTGATACTCATCCTACTAAGTGAACGTACAGGTCACTACGAGTGTATCTAGCACACTTCTGTCTCAAGTTATGAATGCAAGGGTCATTGTGGATAGAATAAATATTGAATACTTGGCATAAGATGGATCTCTCATTTTTTTGGTGTGTCTATCATGCAAGCAACATTCTGGTCATCCTAGCATTTATGCTTTGATGCTTATGTTAACTTGCTATATTAAAAGGGACAAATGTTCTGGTCATTCTAACTTCTTGTGCCTTGAATGCTTACATTTAATCCTGAAAAACCTATAATGTATGGTCTATTCATATTCCCATGATTGCAATATCAGTGGGAATTGTATAACATACAAGCTTTGTTCTATATCCAGTGATGATAAATTGTCAAGGCTTGGTAACCAGACCTAGGGTTGCATTTAACATAAGTCTTGCATTACATGCTTCACTTGCATAGGCACACAATTTGGTTGTGATTCTATTTCTCCCCTATGTGATGAAGGATTGGGGGCATCTTCAAGAATATCAAGTTTCTCCATAGCTGCACAAGCATTTGGTTTGTCGATTCGTTCTCCTTAACAGAATACCTATCACTATCAAGCAAAACACACAACACTACATGAGATGTCAGTCCATTTCCATATGCTTTACATCCATATACTCATGATATCTACTCTACATGCTCATAATCACATCATAAAAAAGTAAAACATACATTTCATAATCATCATATTAACATCTCATTTATATCAAAGTGAAGCAAACATAGACAATGACATGTACACGACAATACTTGGCTCAAAATCTTGTATATATATATATATCTATCAAAAAAATGGGTTAGTACAAAAATGGGCACTACTCAAGTGCTATCGATCAAAATGATACAAAATGGTGTTGGCACACTAATCAATACATAGCCAAAGATCAAAATCAAGAGCCAGGTACACAGCATCTAACTCTACCCTGTACTCTCATCTCCAAGAGGAGCAGGTGGAGGAGGAGGTGGTGGTGGTATGTCAAGTCTCGCAAGAGGTTATGTGCCTCCTGACTCTCGTGCATACTAAGAAAACTATTGTACCTACAGAGCCTCATCAAGCACCACTGTCAAATATACAGCAAAATAATATGTTGCCCAGGCTAATTGTAAGCGGACCTCATCTTGTAGTGTCTCTGCTCTCCACTCAGCAATCTCGATGCACTCTCTCCATCAATCGATCTCTCGCTATTGCTCCACCAGCTATGCGTCACGGATAGCTACCTATATCTGCAGCTCTCCCAACTGTCGGGAGGCCTGATGAATCTTCTCTCAATAGTGTCACACTATGTCATGTGTCCCAGCAGCAATTTGATCAGGCATATCCTCATCTAGTATCTCAGGTGCTTGTTGCTATTGTGGAGCTTTCTGCTACGGTGGTGCCTGCTACAGTGGTGGTGCCTGCTACTGTGGTGTTTGCTCCTTGGTCCTCAGCCTTTGTCCTACTACCTCCAGCCCTTGGGTCTAATCTCATCTATCATGCAGGGATCTCTACCTACCTCACCCTATGCTGCACCTCTGATAGTGAAACTTGTGGTCCCTACGGCAAGGGATCCTGTTGCTACTGCATTGGTACCTACTCTGGAACTGGCCCTGCTCTCCCCAAAAGATCTGTGAACCTCAAAAATGGGTGACTGATAAAATGAGCCTGATATGTAGGTGTCACCCTTGCATTTGCTATCTCTAGGAGATAGTCCCATTGTGTCACAACCAAATTGTCCACATCTATCATAGATCAACCTGGGTCCAATCGTGGGGGCCACCCTCACTCTACATCCTTTGCTAGTCTAGCGTAGGTGTAGTACTCCTATGATATGTCTTGTGGTCGACCATACTACCACCACACCCATGAAATCACAAACCGCTCAATAATCTATGATGTCTGGCCCAACAG
Source organism: Cupressus sempervirens (assembly GCA_028749045.1). NCBI lineage: Eukaryota > Viridiplantae > Streptophyta > Pinopsida > Cupressales > Cupressaceae > Cupressus > Cupressus sempervirens. The sequence continues at coordinate 334,674,909 of CM053790.1, forward strand.
TGGTCGTGAACAAAACATCTAGCCCAACTCCTTTGCGGCATCATCCCAATCCTCTGTCTCTCACCAAGGCTGCCATACGACAGAGACCAGGTCATTGAGATGTGCCTGCTAGTGCTCTTTCTTACCTAGGAAGACCCGAGTAATGTGACCCTAATACCTAAAAATATATGGCCCCATAGGCTCTCGAGTCTCCTCATAAATGGGCCTACATATAGGAAGATGCTCCCATGCCCAGATCTGTAAAATGTAGACTTCTGCTGCCATACTCTTCTTTCCATGGAAGACTATCTCATGCAACTCATGGAACATATGGGCCAACATGCACTAATCCCACCCAAAAATCTCAGGGGTTTCTACCATCCTTCAAAGCATGACCCCCCAACCACACTCTAAGTCATCTTGCCCCTTGTCTAGCACTAAAAAGCAACTCAAAAATATTGCCAGCATTGATGCCAGTCTGTGTGTCTGCCCATAGGTATGCACAAGCTCATCCCAACTAATGGCTTGACCCCTCCATAGCTCTCTCTCAAACACAGTAGACAGTGCCTCTGTACCTACTCAGGGCACCACATCATATATCACACAAGCTCCATGGAATGGGATCCTCAGTATCCTCCATATGTCCTCTAGGGTGATAGTCATCTCCCCCATTGGTAGGTGAAAGGTGTTCGTCTCTGAATGGAAATTTTCCACCAAGGCTGTGAGCAGCCCATGATTCACCAGCACTATTGGGATCTGACATAGAGATGATAGGCCCAACCACTCAATATGTGCCATGTCAATGGCATCGAGACTCCACAACAAATCTCCATATGGTGGATAGTGAGATCTGAATGACACATCATCAAAAACCTCCCACACACACAAACAAAAACAACAAGCAAATGATCAGTACTAGGTCAAAATGGCAGAACGATGCTGACATAAATGCAAATTTCACTCACAAAATGAACATTTCAACTTTTTTGTCATAGATTTTCATGTGCAGACCTCAAGATCTCGTGCAAAGATCTCAAGATCTCACAAAAATGAACATTTCAACTCCGTTGTTATAGATTTTCATGCGCAGACCTCAAGATCTCCCTTGAAGATCTCAAGATCTCACATGAAGTTTTATTTCTTTGCGTGAGAAATCTCTTCTTCGCATGAAGAATGATAGACATCTGTGCGAAGATCGAGTGAGATTTCTCATTCTTCATGAGAGATGTGGGCATCTCCCATGCGAGAAAACCCATCGATGCACATGAAGAAATAAGGGATCTTATTTCTTCGTGTGAGAAAGGACAGTCTCGCATGAAGATCAATTTAACCTACCTAAAACATGCTAAAAAATGTAATAAATGACATCAAAATGAGTCAAAATGAAGATACGAAGGTGGGATATTGATGACTCATTGGAGGTCCATAGTCTATCGACCGGCTATGTCATCAAGAGAGCTCAAAATGATGATCTCACATGTTCACTACCATCTTCCTCTTAGAGCTACTATTCACAAAAGACAAAATGCATAAATGATTTGAAAATGACCACTTGGGCCCTTATATAGCTATTGACCTAATTTCTCAACGTGCTCTGATTTGCGCAAAAATCACTTGCTGGCTAATTTGACTATTTTGAATCCATTTTTGGGATCAAATTCAAAATCTGACACACTTAAATGGCTCAAAAACACATTTTAAAATTTTGGGGACTGACACAATTCAATGCTTGTACAGCCCTAATTTTTTTGATACTTTGTAATTATTGGAATCTTGTCAACTCAAAGTTCTTCATACTTCCAAAATCTATTTTGGAAATAGTCAACTCAAGTCAACCATTGCCAATTATTGTTAGCTTTTGGTCAAACTTGGTCTTTTGGACCTTCAAATCATTGCAAATCGACTCTAAATTTTCTTTTGGTCATTCTGATCTCTTTTATATTCTACCAAACCTTGGACTTCTTCTATATCTTTCATCATTCTCCTTACATCATATTTTTGGTGTCTCATCTTTTGAATTTGCTCTCGAGGGGGCAAGATGATTACATCATTGAATCCTTATTGCTTGGGGCATCTCATTCCCATCCTCTGTCCTCATCATTTAGGGTATCTCACCACTAGGGGCATCATGTTTACCTCTTTCTGGAATCTTTGTCATCTATTTCATCTGGTCATCAGTTGATTATGGCTATCGGGACAATCTAAACCTTGACTCCTAAGGATCAAGCCTCATTTTAGGGATGACTCTAAGACTTATAATTTGATCATTTATTTCTTATCAATTTTAGGGATCTAGGTGTTCTATCTGGATCCTTAAAGGTTAAGCTCCATCCTAGAGATGATCTTTTAAATGCTATCAATTTCAGGTATCTAGGTGTTCTACTTGGATCCTTAAAGGTTAAGCTCCATTCTGGAGATGATCTTTTAAATGCTATCAATTTTAGGTATCTAAGTGTTCTACCTAGATCCTTAAAGGTTAAGCTCCATTCTAGAGATGATCTTTTAAATGCTATCCAAGTTAGGTATCTGGGTGTTCTATCTGGATCATTAAAGGTTAAGCTCTATTCTATAGATTATCTTTTAAATGCTATCAATTTTGGGTATCTAGGTGTTCTACCTAGATCCTTAAAGGTTAAGCTTCATTTTGGAGATGATCTTTTAAATGCTATCAATTTCAGGTATCTAGGTGTTCTACCTGGATCCTTAAAAGTTAAGCTCCATTCTGGAGATGATCTTTTAAATACTATCAATTTTAGGTATCTAGGTGTTCTATCTGGATCCTTAAAGGTTAAGCTTTGTTCTAAAGATAATCTTTTAAATGCTATCAATTTCAAGTATCTAGGTGTTTTATCTGGATCCTTAAAGGTTAAGCTCCATTCTAGAGATGATCTTTTAAATGCCATCAATTTCAAGTATCTAGGTGTTCTATTTGGATCCTTAAAGGTTAAGCTCTATCCTGGAGATGATCTTTTAAATGCTATCAATCTCGAGTATCTAGACGTTTTGTTTGGATCCTTAAAGGTTAAACTTTTTTATGAAGGAAACCTTTAAAATGCTTATCAATTTTGGGTATCTAGGTATTCTGCTTGGATTCCTTGGGATTAAGCTCTGTTCTAGAGATGGTCCTTAAAAGCTTATCAATCGATCTTTGTATCATCAACTTCAAAACCAATCTCATTTCTTGATCCTGGCATCATGCTTTCTAATTTTCTTTGAATCAAACATGTTGTTCACACATTCATTCAAAGAGGGGCAAAATGTAATACCCCAAAATTGGCTCATTGCCATGATCACCAATTATGGTCTATTATGATCAATCCTAAGACCTATTCTAATAGACAATTCTCATTCTGATTGTCGCTACTTGACTTAATTGTCAGATATAGAAAACCCTAATCTGTATTCATCATATTTCCTATTTAATCCCTATAGTACTCACTCATATTAGCCACATTAAACCTTTTTTATTTAAATTTAATTTAATCAAAAGTATTCATACTTTATTAAATTAAATTATATCCTAAGGCTAATGTACTATGAGGCTAAATTTTTTTAATTTAATAAATATGCTTATTTTAATTAATTAAATGAAGTTATTTAATTAAATAGGAAGTCATTCCTAATTAATTAAATGAAATTATTTAATTAAATAGAAAAGGTATTTATGAGAGCATATCTTATTTTATTAAATTAAATATGCTTCCTAAAATCTCCTCTTCAATTCTAAATGGAAACTTCGAGTGAACTACTTCTCAAAATTAGAATCAATCCAGTTAACTTACTCTCTCACTCATGGCAAGTTCAGTTGACTGATCATCACAGTCAGATCAGAAATAGTTCACTTCACCTGCACAAAGAAGTTTCCATCTTAATTGAATCTTTGCTTCAATCCTTACCATCGATCCAAGTTGATCTCACTCATTGATGGATTCCAGGAATTCTATATAAGGGACTCATAATTCCTCATTACAGGGGCTGAATTGAATTCATATCGAGTTGTTGTTGAAATTCATACTCACTTAGCTCACATATTTGCACACATTTATATTCCTAGCTTGATCTAATTTAGTTTAATTATGCATATGCTTAATCTAGTTCATTTTACATGTTCTTAGCTTAATTACGTAACACATTTACAATACTTTACGCATTCATCTAGACTAGCTGCATTTCTTTAAATCCTTCATTGTTAGAGGGTCTGGTTGCTTACACCTTGAATCTGAGGATATCTAATAATAAAATTCCCTTTAGATATAAGGCAACAGGTCATCTTGTTGGATTTGTTTCGAATGAACAATCTCATGTTCACCTCAGGATGAATCTGCATACAAAGACCATGTTGAAGTGTGTGTGTTAACAGAGGTCGCATATTCATGCATACATTAACTCCATAAGTATTTTCATAAGAATCTCATCACCTTGTGTCAAGTTGTAATTTAGGGAATTTCTCAATTTCTTTTAATTAATTACTTTATCCAAGTGAGTTAATTGATTTAATATAATTAAATAGGCCAAGGTAATTAATGAGGGTTCATAATCAATTAATTATGATTATATTCTTCTTGATTAGAGTTTTTTGGTAATTTTTATATGTCATTGATTAGATAATCATACTAGCATAACTTAGGGGTAGGTTATGATTTAGAGAAAATAGGGCTTCTAGTTCACTAGTCCATTTTAGGGTAATTACACTAGTTTTCCATTTATTTCTACAAGTGTAACTAGTTTATCTTTTCTGCAAGCATAGATAGAATTTCCTTTGTGCATATGTAATTAGGATTTATTTTCTAAAGAAACTTAGTTTGTTTTTCATGCAAGTTATATTTTAAAATCTTCCACTAAGATCTATGTTAATTGCATGATAGTATGGATTTGTCTTGATTTCATTTTATCCTTAGGTTTTCTGGATTCATCATATAAGAATTTCTTTTCTTTTCCTTAGAGTTATAGTCAATATAGTTCTTGGTGGCTCTCAGAGGAGTCAAAATTACAAGTTAGTCACTATTTTTAGTGCAAAGCCTCTCAAATTTATTAACTTTCCTAAATCCTTATCATATATAGCCTTGAAAACAACCCACTTGATAAATTTATTGAATAATTTAATGATGGGAGTTGTGATATCAATGACCTTTCTCATCATTTTTAGTGTTGTTGACTAGGAACTTTAGCTTTTGTATATCTATGTTGATTTATAGTTTTGATAAGGATTTTTGCTTAGCCTCGTTAGTATGAATTTCAAAGGAAGATATTTTCAATATATATGGGGAGATGATTGAGTTCTTATGTGTTACATTCATGACTTGATTTTCTATAAATGTCAGTGTTAGAGTAAAGGATTAATTTCATTTCATTTTATTAAATTACCTTTACTCCCTTCATAAGATTTCCCTTTATACACATGCATTCCTATTCAATAATTAAATATTAATCATTAAATGTCATTTACCTCTTAGGGTTTTCCTTTTAGGTTTTATGATCTCTTTCTATAAGGATTGATCAAATTGTAAATTTGAATTTAGTCTTTTAGTTTGATAATATATTCTTCCATATTTTCAAAGCCAAACCCTTTCCTTCTCTTTATCTTTTCTTCTTTGTGATAGGTTCTTGCATGCATGCATTCTTTTGGTTTTGTGGATTTGTGTTGCTCAAATCCTTTATAGTATCAGAGCTTGATCTATTGTAGCTTGTTCAATTTTTTGAACAAACTAGGAATGAGGGTTTGTTGGATTAGATCTAGCTATTTTTTAGGTATTTTTTTGTGAAAGTAGGGGGTCTCTAAATTTTGGAGCACTTTGAGGTCAAACAGACCTCACAATTGGATTTAGACGACGTCAAAACCTATTTTCATATAAAATCTATCAAGTTTGGACAATGTTGACTTGGGAGGGAATTTTTTTGTTCATACTAGGGTTGTACAACCCTAGCACACAATCCAAGAGGTGAGTGCAATATTATATATATATATATATATATATATATATATATATATATATGTAGCTTCAAAGCCACTGCAATTATTAAAACTACATGAAGGTTATTACCCACCACATTGGTTAACTAATCACGTGAGGATTTAACCATGCCACTTTTAGTTTGAGTGGATATTGTCAGTGGTTAACAATCTATGTCACCCTCCTACCACCACAACCTGACCTCCACTAACATCATGCCTCCTACACCCAGCCTTTGTTGATCTCACCACCTGAGCTCTGATCCTGCTTCGCCAGCCCTCCTACGGTCACATAGGGGGCCTAAGGGCTAATTTTTTAGCCCCTTTAGTAATTTTTGGGGGTTTCAAAATATAGTTTTTTCACTTCTAGAGGCCTTGTCAATTTTTTAGCTCTCACTTGAGCATACAGTATCATTTTTTGGAAAACAAAATATTGTTGGAAAGATGATTCCAAGATGAATGTGATGGTAAACATAATTTTTGAAATTTTTCCATCCTGGTACTTAGATGATTCTTTCTACCTTCTAAGGGGCATAACTTTATCATTATAGCTCCATTTTTTTATTCGAAAAAAGCATCAAAAATTTTCTAGATTATCTATTATTTTACTAATATTTGTTTCCAAGTATTTTTGATACTCAATTGAATCATTTTTTCTCTTTCCCTATATATGCATTCCTTCTAGAATCTAGGGTTCAATTTTTTGCATTATGGGGGGTGTTTTATATTATTCTTGTTGTTATTTGCATCAGTAAACCAGAATTTTTTCAAAAAATAATAAATAAATTTCTAAAGCAATGGCTAAGACCTCTTCTTGTCTAGAACTTATGACCCCTCATAACTATCACACATGGATGTCCCTAAAGACTTGGCTTCTCTGGTCAAAAGGGTTGTGGTCTTTTTTAGATGTAGTGCAACCAATTTTATAGAGTCCCTTAGAGGTCATGCAACATAGGAATAAGATGGATGAGGAAATGGGGTTGATTTCTTTATAGGTATCTAACAGTCTACATTTTCATCTTGATGGGTGTAATACCCCTCTAGCTATGTGGACCAAGCTTGACATCTTGTTTGGTATAATGAATGAGTTTAGGGCACTTTAGATTGAGGAAGAGGTTACCTCTCTTTTACCAAATTCTTTTCCTTCCATTGAGGACTTCTTGATGAAATTCAAACACTAAAGATCTATATTACAGGGTTGTGGGAAAACCAAGACTAATACTAAGTGCATTTACCCGATTCTTTCTAAGCTTTGTGGAAACTTTTAAATTTTTGCTTCTACCTTCCATTCTACCATGGATGCTTTGGGTAATATATTTACCATGCCATCCTTTGAGGTTTTTTGTGATTGTTTGACTCAAGTGAAAGCTAAGCTCTCTCAATTGGATTCTCTCACAAGCTCACAAACTCATACATCGGTAGCTCAGACATCTTCTAGAAAGAAGGAGAAGAAATAAAAGTCACATCCTATAGGGTCTCAAATTTATTCTATCCCTTACATCTCATTAGGCCAACCTCCTCCTAAGGGGGACAAATCAAAGCCAGATGAACCAGAGTGTGCTAATTGTAGTAAGCCCAATCATGATGAGTCACATTGCTATGAGAAGAAGTTAGATGGCTATGACAAATAGGTTTTAGATTTGATAGCTCTCCTTTAGAAGAGAAAAATTGATATTCTGTCTACTTCTCATAGATCTTCTTCTTCATCATCATTTTAGTTAGATGGTAAACACATAGGAAAGGGTCATGCAATATGTGCAACTACTATTCCAAATTCTTCTAGATGGTTACAGGATTTAAGTGCTTCACACTATATGACATCTTCTAAAATTTCTTCTCTTATTTTGAGGCTTCTCTTACTCCACACATTTTGATGGGTAACAACATGGTTATGAATATATGTGGGAAAGGTTCTATTAACATTGATGATGGTTCATTTCATGATGTACTATGTGTTCTATCTTTTTCCTATAACCTTCTCTCTATTTATCATATTACACACAGTGGGATAGGGAAGTTAGTTGATTTTGCACAAGATCTAGTGCGCATTAGAGATAGTGAGATAGGCAATATTATTGCTATGGGGAATTTTGATCATTATTCCAACTTATACTCTTTCTCTCATTTTGGTCCACCATCTCCACTATCAAAGAATCACTCTCCTTCTTTATGAGAGAATACTGAGGTGAAGTCAGGTCACTTGAACTTATGTGTTATTCCTAAGACCAATTTTGTGACTTCTACACCTCTACCTCCTATTCAAATTCCATCTATTTCATAGGATTACTCTTCAACATTTCTTAATATTGTAGCTCCAATTACCGAGCCACCTAGTGCTGTTGTTGAGGATATATCAGAGGACATACATCTCCTCTTAGATGACAGATTCAACACACCCGTTATCCCACCTCCATTGGAGATTTCATTTTAGGATTCTCATGCATTCTCCTTTGAGCATTATCTAGGATTTCTAGGTTCACCTTGCATCCATGGGTTTCATCCTCCTTCTCTAGTGCCTTTGTTTCCTTTAGATTGGATCCACATTGTTTTCTTCATTGACACAGGATTTCTACCATTCTTGGGGGGCTATGGATTATCGATCCTCTTTCATGGGGGGTTTCATTGTACTTTGGTTTTCAGAGAGTCTCTTAAGACATATCATTTGTACTTTCATTTCTATCTCTTTTTGGAGTAGGATTTTTTCCCACTAGGCTTTCTTTATTTATCTATTTCATAGAGATTTGGTTATGATTAGGTACCTCCTCAAGCCTTATTGTTGGGACCCAAGTTTTCTTCCAACATTGTAGTTTCCTTTTTTTTAATGCACTATTTATAGTTGCATTGTTTCTCATCTTAAGGGGGGTGTTATAGTAAAGGATTAATTTTATTTAATTTTATTAAATTAATTTTTCCCCCTTCTTAAGATTTCCCTTTATGCACATGCATTCCCATTTAATAATTAAATATTAATTATTAAATTCCATTTACCTCTTAGGGTTTCCCTTTAGGTTTTATGATCTCCTTCTATAAGGATTGATCAATTGTTAATTTCAATTCATTCTTTTAGTCTGATAATATATTCTTCCATATTTTTAGAGCCAAATCCTTGCCTTCTCTTTGTCTTTTCTTCTCTGTGACAGGTTCTTGCATGCAGGTGTTCTTCAAGTTTTTGTGGATTTGTATTGCTCAAATCCTTCAGTCAACATATATGTTTTCTGGTTATGGCAATCAAAGTTGCTGAGGAATATTGGTCAAAAAGATTAGAGAGTGAAGTGTTATATTCTATAGGCTTAGAATAATGTTTATGGATATGTTTCTATGTTGTGACTATGTTTGAAAATTTTATTTAAATAATTGCATGATTTTCATAAGATTATATAAAGACTAGTCACAGGCAAGATCACAAGAATATTTTATTGATAAATTAATTATTTCTATTAAGCAAGAAGGGATTTCATTGAGAGATCTTGGATTTCAGTTGAAGACATATTTTTGATGCTTTATTCAAGGTAGCAGATGTTAGTAATGATATTTTATGGTGTTTAAAGTGTAACATGTCATATGTTTATTACCAGACCAACTGTGTATTAGAATTTATTTTGAAAGTTGAAAATATAATGTAACGTGTAATGTGATATCTTAATGAGGTCCTATATTATTCATTATACATTGGGGAAACCTCAAGGATGACTCAAATTTTCATTAGGACTTGGTATAAAGGAAAGATATTTTCCTTGGTTGTAAGGTTCATGTCATGATCATTACAGTTATTTAAATTATAATTAGTATATGGATGTAAATTTGATGATATAAGAGTAGAAGATGGTACTGAGAATGTGTTGAGAAATTCAAAGGAATTATATTGGTAAAGATGTAGTTGTATCAATTAGTTGACCCTTGTATATGTTATCCTCAAGAATTTTTTTGTGAAGATGATTCTGAAGCAATTAGAAGAATGGCTTCACTTCCTAATAGAGTTGGTACACCTCCTAACAAGGTTGGAATCTTCTCACATGGATCTAAAGTCTCATAATAGGGCTACATGTATTGATTATATGTGATTCGATCCTAACAGAGTCATATCCTTTCAAAAGGAGTTTTCATATTAGTACATCATCTTGTGAGCATCATTACCACCATTATTTTTCCTCTAATCAAGGGTTTCCCAAGTTAACAAATCTTGTGTTATTATGTATAATTCTTATCTTGTGTTTGTTGCATTTATTGGTTATAAGTTTTAGATTTGATAACATTAATATAAGTTGTTTAAGCACACAACTAATTCACCAACCTCCCTCCTTCCCCTCTCAATTATATTGCTAGACTTTTCTTTCTAACAATCAGTATCAGACAATTAGGTCCTTGATCAAGAATTTGAATAACTTAAGGAGATCCATGATATTCTAGAAGGAAAACCTAAAATTTGACAAAGAGAACTATTATACATGGAAAGAGAAAATGAAGACATGTTTTCTATAATTAGGAATTGAATACTAGTTGGTTATAAGTAATAAGAAAATTGTAGTGGAAGAGAAAGATCTGTAATCAAATACTATTGAACAAAAGGAACTATCCATGTTTAACATGTATGCAAGGGAGCTAATTATTTCACTACTTGAGGTATAATTTATTGAGGTAAAGAACTTACATCTTTCTCAAGATATTTGGATTAGATTATAAGCTCCTTTTGAAGGTGATTAGTATGCAAATAAATCTAAACTATAGGATACCAGAGATTGTTGAAGGGTTCAAAAGTTGTGATGGACGTATTATAGAGGATGAAGTAATATGAAATATATTGAAGTCATTGCCACCTACTTATGAGAACAAGGTGATAGTTGTGGAAGAAACCATTATTGTTACACCTAGCTTTAATAGAGAAACACTTTTTGGAAAGTTACAGGCATTTGAACATAGATTGAAGTAGAATCAGAATCAAACTAGAACTAGTATTATCTTTAGCACTAGTGTATGAGTAGACAAAAGAATATTAACCAAAGTAGAAAGCACAAGTGGAGAATATGATAGAGATTGGGATACTAAGAAAAAGGAAGAAATTAATATCGATGGAGGACTTGCATTACTCATCAAAAGAGAACCTAGAGGTAAGAAAACCTTCTCTTATTGGACTTGCAAAAAATTTGATCATTTTTCATATCAATTTCCTAAGATAGAAAGGAAGGTGAAACCTAAGAAGCCTTTCAAATATAAGATTAAAAAATATTTCTTTTTTGGTGATGAAGTTGATGAAGATGATGAATTTGATTTCAAAAGCTATAAATTTCCTATAAAATGACGTTGATGATGATGAAATTGGATTTGTTTCTATTAAAGAAGAAAGCCCTAAGAAAGAAGAAAAAGCATTGGTGTAACATGTAGAATGTTGATCTCATTTTGGTTTTGAAATATGAGTGACAATAAACTTAGGTTACTAATTAATGGTACTTATTGCATGTCGAGTAGGTTGTGTATGCCAAGCATAAAATGTTAAATAATGCATGCTAAGCAAAATATACACTATGTGTTGAGCAGATAGTTAGTGTCAAGTCACGCCAGTGATGAGAAAGCTAATACATGTCAAGTGAATAGTAGATGTTGAGTCATTTAGAGTTCATTTTACAATATTGAAGATAGAGTGGATGCTGAGCATCAGAGGCTTCAAGTGTTGCGTAAACAATTTTGGACATAGTTGTTTGTAATGGCACAAACTCCTATGTAAACCATTTTTGGGCCAACTTAAGGATTATTTTATGATTATAGAATATAAGAATGAATCTACATTGAGAGTACTTATGTAGTACATGCAATCAATTAGATAAAGCAGTGAATTAAGCAGAAAAATGGGTGAACCATAGTCGTTGATTCCTACCTAACCTTAGGTCACCTATGTCTTCTTAAAAGGGAAAATCCTAAAAGAGTTCATGTGTGAAGAGAGAGGTTTTCATGCATAAATAGAGAATTCATGGTGACTAAGGAGATGTCAAAAGATTGAATTATAGAATTAGTTAGAGAGAACAAAGGAAAGCAAAGAAAGAACATAAGTGATACATCTAATTAGGAGGATCAAGTACACATCAGGAAAGAGGAGATCTGATATCTAGTAGAGAGGTGCTAATCAAAGGATCAAGGCTAAAGAATTTTAATAGGTGAATTAGTAAAAATATCTTAACTGAGTAGTCCTATTAGGATTTTGTAAATCCTTTAGTAGGTTGCTTACTTTATTTAAGTTGAAGTCCTCTAACCAAGCACACTTTTAGTAGGGTGTTGAAATCTATTAACAGGGTAATATTTAAAAGTCTTTGTAAGCCTTTAATAGGGCATTTCTTTCATAGGATAGATCATATTTTATTCTCAAACTCATTTTAACCTTAATTGGCTACACTTTACAACTAGAGTAGTAAAGATTTGTGGGTGTCACCCCAACCCAGTTTTACCTTCTCATTGCAGGGTTTTTGGTAACCAAATATCTTGTGTCATATGTGTTAATTATTTCATGCTATGGATGAAATATGTTTAGTTTGGTATTTTAGTTTACAAGAAAATTGTGAGATGTATGTGTGTCAATGTTTTTTGTAGTTAAAGATTTGAAGTGTTGATTCACCACCCCACCCGCCCCCCCCCCCGCTCCCCTTGGCTCAAAAGTTGACTTCCCATTTTTATCCAACAATTGGTATTAGAGCCTTGTTCTCTAGAAAGGAAAGCTTTTCTACTTTGAGGAAATATCTTGAAGATGAAAGTCTAAAAGTTGGGAAAATTCATTGAGAACCAAGAGATTGAAATCTAGCTTTCCCTACACCAACTCAATGAAGTAAGAGATGAGTTGAAGTGCCCATTAAAGAGAATGAAAGAGATATCTATTGAGGAAAATGACACACATTACTAAGAGGAAGACACTACTAAATTGTTTGTAGATGGAAACTCAAGTGATTTTGATTCAATGGTTGTAGATATAATGGAAAAGAATGTGCTCTAACTAAAGAGGTCAAAAATCTTAAGATAGAACAAGAATTCCAATCAATTTTTCTATGTGAGGTGATCGAGTAGATTTAAAAGAAAGCTAAGGAAGACAAATTCATGATTGAAGAAGACAAAAGGACACTAACTAATAGAGTAGAAGAGAAGACATTAGAGGTACAAAGGATTGCTAGCATGCAACTAGAAAAATTGAATCAAGTGATAATTGCTAACTTATTACCCAAAAGTCTATATGACAAAGTTGAGAAAAAGTGGCAATACTATTTAACAACTAAAAGACGAATAAGGGAGACTACTCTAGAAAGAGTAATGCCATGGATAAGTCAACAATGACTAAGTCCATAAACAAATATAAGGGAAGAATTGCTCCAAAATACAAAGATTTTAAAATTTTATGGAATAATATTAAGGAGGTTATCAAATAAAGCACCTAGACATGGAAAGTCATCTATGGGTTGTTAATAGAAAAGGCAAGTGAACAAGCACCTAAGAAGATTGGTGAATAAAAAGATGATCAAGAGGTAGTAGAGAATACAAACAATGTATCTATCAAGGATGGACATGAGGGAAGCACAGAGAATGAAGAAAATGAAGAGGCTACAACTAAAGTTGAGTAATAGGTTGAACAAAATGTACCTAAGGTACATATGCTGAGTGCCAGTTCCCCTCATGTGGACCAAGCAAGTCAGCAGGATACAATAAAGATAAAGGATGTTTATGATAACATAGTTTAGAACATTAATCCTTTGATAGAGGAAGACTTGAAAAAGATATTATAGGATTCTACTTTAGCTACAAAATTATGCACTAATCATGTATTAGTAAGCACAATTGAGACTGGCAAAGCATCATCAAAGGGAAAAAAATTTGACACATCTAGTGTGCTCCCTACATCTATAGATACAAAAAATAAAGGACTATAGGGTGTCAACACTAACACACATGTTTTAATGCCCATTTTAGTATATCAAGATAAGGACATAGTGACATCAGATGCTAGCACATTAGTGTTGAATTCTTTAATGCAAGCAATTTTGATAGTTGAGTAGAATGGGACACAAATCCATATAGGTCAAGAAGTCATTCCTACACCTATCTCAAAGACACATGGTGAAGTGTTGACAGAAGAGAGGGAAGCTAATAGGAATGAGAGTCAATTCTAACTATGAAACTAGAGGAAAATATGGAAATTCGGACATTGGTTACCCTACCAATCTCTGCATCCCCTATTCTTAGTCATACTCTTCATAGGCCGAGTATAGATGCTACACCATTAAAATCATCAAGGCCTAATATTGATACATCTAAGATTGGAGAAGGAACATCTTATGGAAATGTCACCTGAGATGAGGTGATTGAACTTCCATAGTTTGATCTTACAACAATCACCATAGAAGAAATGAGCATATTGCAAGAAGTTCTAACAAGAAAGAAGCACCAAGAGTTACTAAGAAGGGAGAATAAGAAAAGAAAAGTTCTACATGACATTAAAGAAATATTTCTTAATGCATTTAGCCTCCCAACACCTAATGAAGAAAAACCTATTATCAAGGAACTAGTGAATCTAGTTGATAAGATGAGTGATGCAGACCTGGATACAAATATTAAACTTCTAGAATGGTTTGAGAAAATATTTCAAACAAAGGTCAATGCAAATATTTCTAGTGTCATTTCACTATGATAGGTTGACTTAGAAACCAAGATGGAGAGTGCACAAAAGGTGTTAGAGAATATATTTTCTCTATACACAAAACTTTGTGATGTGAATTTATTCACATAAGGAGTTCAAAGGACTACTGACCAGCTACAAGGAGACCTGCAAACAACAAGTAACATACTTAAATTGTCACCACGTCAAAGAAAAGCTCATTTTCAAATATTTTTATCCACTCAACGTCATTTAGCTACATTACATGCATAAGATGCAAACATTTGGGCTAACTTGATAAGTATTCAATCCATGTTGACCCCACACATGGAGGTGTTGCACAAGGAACTTTTCTTTACTAAAACATTAATGAAGAAAGATTCTCATCTTTCCACTCATGATGGCTTAGTAGACCTTGCCACTGAGCTAGATGTTCAATTTCAATCTCTAGAGGTAGCATGCTACAATGGGTTGCAACACTCAAGATTATAATGGAGGTTTGTTAAAAAAATTTGGACAAACACACTATTAGTGTACCACACATAACATAAGTGTCAAAAAAGGGGGATATTGAAAAAAATGATAGATTTAGACAAAAAGGAGAGAATACACAAAGGGGGAGTAAATGCATAAATAGAGGAAGACAACAGTTCAACAAATTTGATCAATAGGAGTATCAGATCCAAATACAACAAAGAAAAATATAGATTATCTAAGTTATGCCCATAAGTTAAGGTTATATATGCATGACAAAATGTTTTTGCCACTGATGTCAAATGGGGATATTGTTTATCTCATTTTGATTTTGACATATGAATGACAATACATATAAGTCATTACTTAATAGTACTTAGTGCATGTCAAGAAACTAACGTATGTCGAGCATAATATGTTAAATAATGTATGCCAAGAAAAATATACATTATGTGTTTGGCAACAGTATGTGTCGAGTAGGCAGTTAGTGTTAAATCACTCTGGTGATGAGCAAGCTAATACATGCCAACTAATTTAGAAGTTGAGTGAATAGTGGATAACAAGTCATTCAGAGGTCATGTTACAACATTGAAGATATAGTGGATGTCGAGCATCAGAGGCTTCAAGTGCCTAGTAAACATTTTTGGACATAGTTGTTTGTAATGGCACAAACTCCTATGTAAACCATTTTTGGGCCAACTTAAGGATTGTTTAATGATCCTATAAGATAAGAACAAATCTAAATTGAGAATGTAACGCCCCGCCAAGGGATCCAAAGAATTAACCTAAAGTTTCACTAAGTTTGGTAGCATTTTTATTTTATTTTTTTAAATCATGAAAGTAAAAACTATTTAAAACTTATACATGGTAATGGAAGCAATAGAAACAATTCAATGAAAGTAAACATAACATACATACATAACAGGTTACGTTCTTAAGGATCCCATAACGTTGAATTACATCTAAATTAACTATTAATCAATCCATCTAATACAACATCCACATGAAATAATAATAAAAATTCCAATGTTCATTAATTACATTTATGAATGCTCAATCATCCACTGTACATGCCATAGGGTATGAAAGGCTTAAAAGAATATACATGATACATCATCATAAAAGATATAAACATCCATCATAAAGATAACCATTTATCACAAGCATAATCAACTAAGTGCACAGTTCCTCCCAACCATTAATAGCATTATTAGACCATCATGGGCCCTAGCCATCCCTCCGTGCGTAACATCCCAAATCATCGAAGAGATCATTGGTATTATCGAATAGGAG
The DNA here is from genome assembly GCA_028749045.1 of Cupressus sempervirens. Lineage (NCBI taxonomy): Eukaryota > Viridiplantae > Streptophyta > Pinopsida > Cupressales > Cupressaceae > Cupressus > Cupressus sempervirens. Next base: position 334,691,228 of record CM053790.1, read on the forward strand.
TGTCACTCCTAAAAACATACTACATCATATGCAGAAAGTAATCTAACATGCAAAATAAAGCATAAGATAACATCATCTAACATATACAATTCATCAATGTAAGGATACATGTCCACCATCATAATCCAAGAATAGAACAAAGATATATGCCAACAAGGAATGCATCAACCTTGGTGTCTCAAATGGATCTCAAATGATAAGAGTGAAAAAGCACTACCACCCAACCGCGTGGAACCTAAATGGTTCACTCCCACCGCATTGAGGAGATAATCTCAAGTCCCAAATAGGTTATTAAAATCACATAACACAAATACTCTCTAAGTCCAAGAATCCAAAAAGTGTACTAACTCAAAGGTTCTAATCACAAAATGGCATCTAATCCCAGAGGCACACAAAGACATGTAAGAAACCTACTATGCAAGCAGGAAAGTGTCATCGCACGAATCACTCTAGAGTTACCTTGGTAGTCTCCCAATAGACCCCGATCCCCTAGTGATCCCTATGCGGCCACTAGTATCCTCTCATACTGACGAGGCATACTATGGAATGCAAGGTCACAACCAAGCATTCTCTCTACTCCCATCCTAGTCTGTACTAGCACTCAAGGCATGGGCGAGAACAAAACAATTATCTTTTTAGGTTCATTAAGTCAGTATTAGGTGTGAATGTTTTCCCTTATTAAAACAACTTACAATGAGTTACCCTGGTAGCCTCGTAGGGCCCCAACCCCCATTGCAAGCCACTTCCTAACGCTACAAGTAGATAACCTACCCTAAGCTCATGGAATCATAAATCTCAAAATCACCACAGTCCTATACAAGTGACTGGAAAAATACCAAAGATAATCCACAAAAGAGCATAAAATCTCCATGAGCAAAAGAAAAGCATCCATAGATAATCATGACCACAATAGTTCTCTATTGGAAACTGAAGGTGTCATTGATAATCACAATAATCATTGGTTCTTAACAAGCAACCAAAAATATCTCAAAGTAATACTGATCAAGACTCCAAAATGGTCGAGTCCAACATGACATCATCAAGATATAAATCAACACTTTAGTCCCATTATGGCGACTAGAAAATAATCCAAGGATAACTGATCGATGACTCAAAAATGGTTAAGTCAAGTGTCTCAGATACATATAACTCAGCTTCACTCAAGAAGATTGATGAGCAATAACAATCAGTAAATGCAAACATCTCTTAGAGCATACCATCACATTACCATGGTTGGGATTAGAAAGATCGAGATCAAATAATCATCAACATGCCATCACACTCATAACCCTCAAGCCTCTAGTAGACATCCTATAACTGGTCGACAACTAGTCAACCTCAAAAAACCCAAAACAAGAAGCATAGAGAAAACACAATGCAAGCACATGTTTTGGTTTGCCAAAATTACATAGTTGAATAAAGTGTGGAGGTCTCAGTTTCTATTTGCAAGAATACTTCAAGTGTATAAGGTTCTTCATTAAATCAAACCAATTAAAACTTTTTTGTATAACCTAATTATCAATTAAATTTAATCAATTCTAGCATTAATTAAATTAATTAATAATTACATAACTATGTTAACAAGTCAATGGATAATAGCCAATTAATAATTTAGCAATAATTTCTTAAAACTCAACTACTTTCTAATCCATTAATATTCAAATTAATAATCCAATAATAACTTGTTAATAAATAATAACAAGTTAAATTTTTTTTTAAAAAAATTAATAAATGTACAATACTAGATTAGTATTTTTAATGAATTTAATATCTCTTTTCGATTTAACATTAATTAACAAATTATTGTCAAATCAATAGTTCATATTTAACAATTATTAACATGAAAACAACTTATAACATTTATAAAGTAACAATGTTAAAGTCAAAAACTAGAGAGATATATATTATAATTATTATTAAATCTCATATTTAACATATTTAATACTGATATATATACATATATATATATATATATATATATATATATATATATATATATATATATATGTTAATAAAACTTCATTCACAATAATTAATAACTAATATATATATATATATATAAATTATTAATATTTAATAATATTAATATAATATTCAAAATAAATAATAATAATAACATTTCATATTTCATAACATATAAATTTTAATAACATAACATAATATACATCATATCCTACCTAATATTGGCGTGGGTCTCAAACTGTACCGCTGCTACTCATCTGATGCACGGCCATGTCTGTGGAAGCCTGCTGTCACAAGCTTGCGATAGCACTGCTATCGTAGTGCCTGCGGCAGCAGAGCCGCTGGCACGCTTATGTCGTGAGAGGGGTGGGGGTACGGGTTCGTCCCTCCCCGCCTCTCTTTAATATATATATATATTATAAATTTTTTTTAATAACATTTTTCCCAATAAATATTTTCTAATACAATTTAGATTTAATAAAAAAAAATTATATAAACGTTTTCAATAAGACCCATTTTTTCAATTTCACCAATATGATAAATTTCGAAGTTATATATATATATATATATTTGTATATGTATATTTGTATATGTATATATGTATATGTATATATATGTAGATATATATATGTCTATATTGTATATATATATATATATATATATATACATATATATATATATATTTGTATATATATATTTGTATATGTATATTTGTATATGTATATTTGTATATGTATATATGTATATGTATATATATATATATATATGTAGATATATATATATGTCTATATATATATACATATATATATATATACATATATATATATATACATATACATATATATATATATATATATATGTATATATATATATATATATATATATGTATATGTATATTTCTGGCATAATTCTAAATGTTATACACAAGGTTTATTCAGATGAGGAAATATAGTCTATCTCATTTTAACTATTTAATCCCACATCATTTAAATCTAGACTATTAAATCACCCAAATCTATGCATACGAAAATTTTCTTTATAGAATTTTAACTTCCCATGACAAAATGCATGCGACCAAGATATGAAAATCCTCAGAAAGCATTTAGAAGACATGAAGAAAACATAAAGTGCAAGAAGCAAAATATCATAAGCCAAAATCACAAGTGTCTACCTGGACACTGATGCTAATCACTTCTCCTTAGAATTTTGCAGAGCAAGCTCCTTCCTTCTCCAATGTTCTTGGGTCTTCCAAACATGCTCACTAAGCTTCTAGGAGTGTCTGAATATAAAGAACTCTCAGGAAGCACCTAGAATGTCTCTAGAAACAACTAGAAAGTGTTAACAACTAAGCATGAGTCTTTTCCAACCTTCTAGATGAGTCACAAGGTTGTAGACACCATGTGCTTAATTTGTGCGCTAACTCCTGTGTTGTTGACATATGTGCAATCAAGAGGTGCGTTTACTCCTAGTTAGACTTATAACTTTTATTTTAATTCTTTTATTACTTTTATTATTATTATTTATTTATTACTTTATTATTATTAATTTTAATTTCTTTTATTTAATTATTTTCTCAATTAATTCTCATTTAATTAATTATAATCAAAATATCTAAAGGTCGTGATATTATATTAATTTATCCCAAATAATTAATTTATTAATTAAATCTTTTAAATTTTAGACTTAATTAATAGAAAATTCACCATAGACCTCCAAGATAAAATATGAAAACCCATCATAGAACAATCCATACAAAAGCAGTCTAAAGGGTTAAAAATCATGAATTATGTCATTTGACACATTCGAAAGGTAAAATATCTCAAATACTTGTCCTACCTCACTAGGACAAATGGTTTAGGGGTTTAGGATTTGAACTTTAGAATTTATCTCCCCTCTCTTATCATTGAGATAGTGTGATAGGGTACGCTCATCCTGGCAATTCAGGGAAGTCGATACTCAGTACCTGCAACCTACATAAAAAGTATGCATGTACATACAATATCTATATGCTAAGCTAAACAAGCAATGGCAAGAAGTGGTACATTGTGTAGATCTCGACTAGCAGGTGACTACGACTCCCTTCCTTAACCACATCAAAAACACCATACATAAGAACAAACACGCATGCCATACACATGCAAGTATGGGGTAAGTATCCATAAGAAAACACATGAGATAATAAACCATCTATCTAATCATCATCAATAATTGAAAGCAATATAATAATCATCATGCATATATGAAATGTAGAGTCTAAGCAATCTCATCATACATCAATTCAATCCATAGCACAATATCTGATAGTCTCAAAACAATGCTACTAACCATCAACATAAAACTAGTCTAAAAGAGTTCAACAATGATAACAAAAATGCAACCTAGGGGCAGGCACTACAGAGAATCCCTATACAGTACATGCAACCAAATAGATAAAAGGATGAATTAGGTGAAAAAATGGGTAAATCATAGTCATTTATTCCTACCTAACCTTAGGTCACCTAAGTCTTCTTAAAGATGGAAAACTCTAAAAGAGTTCATGTGTTAAGAGAGAGGTTTGCATGCATAGATAGAGCATTCATGGTGACTAAGGAGATGTGAAAGGACTGAATTGTAGAATCAATTTGAGAGAATAGATGAAATCAAAGAAAGGATAAAAGTGATACATCTAATCAAGAGGATCAAGTACACATCAGGAAAGAGGACATCTAATATCTAGCAGAGAGGTGCTAACTGAAGGATCACGGATGAAACATTTTAACAAGTGAATTAGTAGAAATCTCTTAATTGAGTAGTCTTAGTAGGATTTTTTAAATCCTTTAATAGGGTGCTTACCTTATTGTAAGTTGAAGTCCTCTAACCAGGCACACTTTTAGTAGGGTATTGAAATCCTTCAGTAGGGTAAGATTTGTTGTCTTTATAAGCCTTTAATAGGGAAAATTTTCACAAGATAGATCATAGTTCATGATCAAACTTATTGTAACCTTAATTGGATACAATTTAGAACTATAGTAGTGAAGATTTGTGGGTGTCATCCCCACCCCATTTTTACCTTCTCATCAAAGGGTTTCTAGGTAACCAAATATCTTGTGTCATATGTGTTAATCATTTCATGCTATGGATGAACATGTTTAGTATTTTAGTTTACATGCAAATTGTGAGATGGATGTGTGTTGAACGTTTTTTGTAGTTAAAGTTTTGAAGTGTCGATTCACCCCACCACCCCCCACCCACCCCCCCCCCCCCCCACCCCCCCTTTGAGAATTTACTTCCTAGTGTTATTTCCAACTATAGAAAAGGAAGCTTAAATTGGATTATATATATTGAATGGTCTCATCATATTATTGATGACATGAATAAATTTATTAATTTTAATAGTTATAGTGGGTGAGTAGTGAGATTTGGTACCATGTCCTATTAAAGGAAAAGTATCTATTACACTTAATAAGGAAAACTAACACTAAATATGTCTATTTTTTTGATGGATTAAAATGTAATGTGTTGAGTGTTGGATGACTTATTGATAAGGGGTATCTTTTGATATTCATTGAGAATATGCATAATCAAAGACAACTATGGTAAACTAATTGGAATAGATACAAGAAGAAAATATAATATTTTTCAATTCAATTCTACTAAGATGACATGTTTGGTTGCTAAAGTGGATGACATTTAGTTATGGCATAAGAGATAAATAGTTTGCAAGGAATGTGTGATGGCTAAACAAAGAAGTATATTCTAATAAATGCATTTACTACAATAGGGAAATTAGAAATTGTGCACATATATTTATAAGGTTCTATGAGAAAAAGAAAATTTTATGGTGAAAGGTACTTTAATATTTTCATTGATGATTTTACAATAATGATGTAGGTGGCATTTCATAGAGATAAACCTGAAGCCTTTGAGAAATTCAAGATATTCAAGAGTATATTAGAGAATGAATCAAGATTGAAGATAAGATGTTTAAGATTAGATAGCGGAAGATAATTTAGGTCAAATTAGTTTAACAACTTTAATGAAGATGATAGGATTAAGTGACAACTTTTAGCTCCTAAGGAACCATAATAGAATATAATAAAAGAAAGGAGAAACATATTAGCAAGTAAAGAAACTAGAATTATGAAGCTTGAAGGTAATGTATCATATATCTATTGAAGAGTAGTGAACACTATAGTATGTATCAAACAAGGTACTACTAAGACATCCTATGAACTTTGGTTTGGACATACACCTACTATGAAATGCTTTAAATTTTCTAGAAGCAAATGTTATATCAAAAGAGAGGATGATATAGGAAATTTTGATCCTATAAGTGATCAAAGTATGATTCTTGGCCATTCATTGAAAGGAAAGGCATATCAATGTTTTAATCTAAGATTGAGAATATTTTTTGAAAGCACTAATGTGAAATTTGATGAGAAATTCAGAATTCGGGAAAGGATTCTTGACTATGATTCAGATGATGATCATACTAATCAAAGGCCTAATAATCATAAAGAACATGAAATTTTCTATAAAATTGATAATGATTTGTGGATTGAATAATAAAGAGAAGAACCAAGATTAGAAGTTAGATTTGAACAAGGAATGCCTAAATTGAGAATATTAAGATGTGTAGCTAGGAATCAACCTAAGAAGTGGATTGTTGTAATTGCAAACAAAGGAGTACTAATAAGAAATTAGTTAAAATATGAAATATTTTGATGTAAAAAGTTGAACCCAAGACTATAGATGAAGCATGTAAAGATGAGTTTTGGATACAAGCTATGAAAGAAGAACTTGAGCATATTGAAAACGACAAGACATGGGAACTAGTCCCTAGACCTAAAGACAATAGAATCATTGACACTAAGTGGATATTCAAGAATGAGATGAATGAACAAGGAGTAGTGGTAAGGAAAAAATAAATGTTATTATGTAAAGGTTATTCACAGTAAGAAGGAATTAATTTTGAAGAAACCATTTCCCCTCTTGCTAGACTTGAAGCAATAAGAATATTTTAAGGTATATGCATCTAAAAAAAATTCAAGGTATACCAAATAGATGTCAAATCAACATTTTTGAGTAGAGAACTAGAGGAATATGTCTTAATTGAACAATCTGACGGTTTCCCACTAACATAAGATGAATATATAGTTTGTAGTTGGAAAAAATCTTTGTATTGACTATAGCAAGTACCTAGACCTTGGTGTGCATGATTGGACAAACACTTGCAAAGTGATTCAGTAAAGGTAATGAAGATAGTAACATATACTTTAGATAAAATTCATCTATATTACTAATTATTGAAGTATTTGTTGATGATATTATCTTTGAAGGAAATGGTGAAGCTAGTGAGAAATTTTCTAAAGAAATGAAGAATGAATTTGAGATGAGTATGATTAGAGAAGTGAAATATTTATTTGTATTTCAAATAATTTAGAATAAGTATGACATTTTTATATCACAAACTAAATATCTTAAGGATTTATATACAAGGTTTGGATCCAAAAATTGTAAGCCTTTTGGAACACATATGGTCACATAATGCAAATTGTTAAGCAAATATGAATCTCCCAGTATAATACAAATAATGTACAAATCCATGATAGGAGGATTGTAGTATTTGACACATACAAGACTAGATATAGCTAACTAGTTGGAATTGTGGAAAGATTCCAAGAAGATCCTAAAGAGACACACTTATACATATGAAGGGAACATCAGATGATGGATTATGATATGATAGATCACATGATTTTATCTTATGTGCATACATTAATGTAGATTGTATAAGAAATTTGGATGATATTAAAAGTACTAGTGGATGAGCATTCTTCTTGAGAGGTGTATACCAAAAAATGGTACACTTCTCTAGGAAATCGTAAGGGATCCAAGGGATTAGGAACCTTGAATAGTGACATAGAGCTCTCTATCTACATCATGCAAGATTTATAAGATGGTGTCTCTTAAATTAACCAAGCTATAAAACCCTTGCAAGGTGAACCATAGAATGAGAGATTCAAAGACAAGAGAAAGAATGCTAGTATTCATAATCAATATTCAATGCAATGCAAGTGAAATCTAAAATAAATAAAATGCAAGCTAACAAAGAGAGTTATAAATCTTCCTAATTAAGATATGGCATCTAACCTAGAGCACAAAAGCTACATACAAGTAAGCCATGATGCAAGTATGAGAATGTGAACATAAGAATGCTTTAAGTTCTTCAAAAGCTCCAAAGTCACCAAGAAAGAATGCATCATAACAATAGCATGAGAGGATAAGATTTCAAGAATGAGGAGAGAGAATCCTTTTAAATAAAAATGGGTGGTAGAGATTAATGGGCAAAAGAGGAATAATCAAGGGTGGAGAATACATCTTGGGTGATCCATGTGCACAAGAATCTCACCTAAGAAAGATCAACAATATTGTTTAGGAGGAAAAATATGTATGGAGGAGAATTAAAGCTATTGTGAAAATAAAAATCCCCTCACATAGAAAAGTGTGCCCCTCATGTGAGAGAAAATCCTTTTTTTTTTAAATAAAAATATTATTTTTCATGTGCACACTTAGGATAATCAAGACTTGAGGAATTTATTTAATTAAAAGGGAACTCACAACAAAAGCAAAGAAACAACAACAAATGTGAGAACAAAACAAAGACTTAGGATAAAGTGGTCAAACCATAGTTTATAATTGAATAAATAGAAAATGTTGATCTTAGATTGGTTTTGACAAGGTGGTGACAAAATACTTAGTCATTATCTATCAATATTTAGTGCACATTGAGTGATCAGAGCAAGTTGAGCAATCAGTGTGAACCAAGTGATCAAAGCATGCCAAGCATTAGTTATCAGAAAATACATGTTGAGAAATATACCTAATATTTTCTAGGTCACTCATGATCTAAGAAAACTATACATGTCAAGTGATTCAGGAGTTGAGTTCAGAAATTTTTGAAGAAAGATAACCAACTTTCAACTCATGATGGCTTAGTTGACCTTTCTAGCCAGTTAGATATTCAATATCAATCCCTAGATGTAGCATGCAACAATTTGGATGCAACCTTGAAGATTATAATGGAGATACATAAATCATTTTTGGATAAATACACTATCAGTGTACCACCCATGACATAAGTGTCAAAAAAGGGGGATTATGAAGTTTTGTTGATAAAAGTTATGAAGTTTTGAGTAACGGGGAGTAATAATGTAGAAATAGGGAGAAAAAAATCTACTTAGCAAGAGTATGTGATTCAGATACATAAAGGAAATATTTACTTAGGGGGGTAACGAAAAAACAAGGTATGATAGTTAGTCATCCATTTTGCAAAATTTTGATGTTTTGAAATTTTGTATGAGAGTCGAGTCATAGATATATATTGTTTGAGTTGTGCTCATAATAAGGATTGTATATGCATGTCAATGTTTTTTTGTCACTCATGTCAAAGGGAGAGATTGCTAATCTCATATTGGTTTTGACAAGGTAGAGACAAAATACTTTGTCATTATCTATTAGTATTTCAGTGCATGTCGAGTTATTAGAGCGAGCTAAGAAATCGATGTGAGTCGAGTGATCAAACCATGTTCAGCATCATTTGTAAGACCATACATGCTAAGAAATATACCTAATATGTATCGAGTCACTCATGAGCCTAGAAAACTATAGATGCCAAGTGATTCAGGAGCCAAGTAAACAATGTATGTTGAGCCATTCATAAGCTGAGTTATAGCATTGAGAATATAGTGATGGCTAAGCATCAGTGCCTTCAAATGTCGAGTGAATAGTTTTGGACATAGTTGTTTGTAATGACACAAACTTATATGTAAACTATTTTTGGGCCAACTTAATGATTGTTTTTCAATTCTATAAGATATGTATGGATGTATCTTACAAATCCTTATATAGTACATACAACCAATAATTTTAAGGGATGTTATAAGTGACAATATGGATCAACACTAACCATTGATTCTTACCTAACCCTAGCCCACCTATGTTTACTTAAGGAGGAAAAACATAAGGATTTTGTATGATTGAATGCATACAAGGAGATGATTGCTAAGTGTAGAGAGTATTCATGATGGTTATGGAGGTTGTGATAATGATCTAAATTGTAGAATTAGTTAGAGAGAATAGAGTAAAGTAGAGAGAGGATAGATGAGACATATCTAATCCAAAGGATCAAGGATTCGTCATAAAAGAGAATATCTAATATCTATCAATAGAGTGCTAACCAAAGGATCATGGTGTTGAATCATTTTAACAGGTGATAAAAAGTAAATCTCCTAATAGAGTAGTCTTAACAGACTTGTGTAAATATCTTAATCAAGTGCTTGCTTTTTTGTAAGTTTATATTCTCTAACAAGGCACACTTTTTATCATGGGGTTGAAATCCTTTAACAAGGTGAGACCTAACAGTCTTTGTAAGCCTTTAACAGGGTAGACCCCTCATAGAGTAAATAATAGTTTATGGTCAAACTTATTATAACCTTAATTAGATGCACTTTAAAACTATTGTGGTGAAGATTTGTGGGTGTCATCCTCACCTTAGTTTTACCTTCTCATTGGAGGGTTTTAGGGAAACAAATTTATTGTGTTTTGTATTATTTGTTTCATGCTATGGATGAACATGTGGAGTTAGATCTTTCAGTTTAAATGCTAGATTATGAGATGCATGTGTGGTGAATGTTATGGTTAAATTTTTGAAGTGTTGATTCTCTCCCCCTCCCCCCCCCCTGCCCATATTTTACTTTGCCATTTTTATTTCTAACAAAAAAGTGGTAATCTTATCAAGGATGAGTGATTAATAAACTAAACTAAAATGCTAGAAAGGGGCTCACATTCTAGATGACCATTTTTGGATGATTACATTTTTCCATTTTTGACTAATATGTGATTGATATGCGAGTACATTAAGTCAAATAATGAATATATAAAGATAGCATCAGATAGATAGATCTGAATCCAAAGAATGAAGCATATAGAGATATAAGATCCTTAATACACATTTAGTTAACAGTAATAAGATAGAAAATCCTTAATAAGATAGAGGATATATGAAAATAATATAGATCAATATCAATTTGAGATCAAGCATAATCCATGGTGACATATAAGAGAGTAAGACCAAAGAATGACCACCAAGCAATGAAGTTATGCCCCAATTTGAATAAATTTGACCAGGAAGATTAAACATGAGCATTAGGTCAAAGAAAGAAGAAGGGTAAAATGAAATGAATAAGAAGAGTGAAAGAGAGTAGAAGTGATGAAGAAATGAAGACATAATGGTTTCCCTAGAAATATTCAAAGATTAAGCTTGAGAAAGTTAGCCAACTACATAGAAGAAGGAAGAATTTTTAAATGTAATTTTGACCAACAAGATGAACTTGAATTCAATTTTAATCCTAAATGTGGATCCAAGATGTCACTCAAAATTAGGTACGAGTACAAATTTTGTGCAAGTCATAGAAGTTCAAAAAGTGGGTCAAAATATTATATAAGGGATATATTAGAAATGATAATAAGATTAACCCTTTTGATTATAGGAAAAGAAAAGAAGATGAGATGAAAAGATCAAAAGAAGATTGAGACATGATCGATAAGAATCAAGAATATGAACAAAGGTTACACATATCCATGGAAGATAAAGAAGACTCTCTTGACACTCAATTGCAAAGGTAAGCTAGAATGACCCTAGAATGAAAGCTAGTATGCAAGGTTCAATTATAAGGGTTATATAAGTAGGTCCTAGTTTTTTATCATTGAGTCTTATTAGGGACATCCAAAGATCATATAATCATCACTAGAGTTAAGAATAAGGATATGAATATGATCTATATCAAATAGGAATGTGGGAACCCAACCTATGCATCAAAGGCATAAAGGATAAGATAACAATGTTGTTAGATTCCCTAGGTTTGGTGTAACAAGATTATGTTCGCATTGAGATACAAAATGTCAAGATGACTATAAGCATGTACTGGTGAAAGTAGAAAAGTATGTAAATTTGAAGATCCCAAGTGTCAAGTGGGTCAAGCAAGAAGGTCAAAACACCAAAGATCTAACCAAGTACACCCATAGACAAAAATCAAAGGAAAACATACCCCATGCCCCAACTCCTCTAGTTCATGACATCCTAAAGTGACCATTAGGAAGGAACATTAAGAAAATAAGTAATCATAGACAACAAAAAAATAAAAATAAGCCAACAAGTCTCAGCTAATTTTAATTTTTAAGTGTGTGTATGTGTGTGAAATTCATGTGATTGTCTCCCTAGGACTCAAGTATGTTGATAAGAAATATTGTGACATCCTAGACAATAGCCAAAGTATTTGATAAGTATTGAAAAACACTCGATGTTGAGGGGAAGTGTTGAAAAATACTATTTAAGAGCTACCAAAGAAACACCAACACAACAAGTAGATCTTGATAAGGCATGCATTTTATGCCCCCTAGACCTAGGCAAGAGTTAGTTCGAAGCTAGGTTCAAGCAAAGAAATATGAGATGAATGTTTTTTAAGTGAAAAGTAAGATACTAATAGATGTAGGTGCAAAGGCCTCAAGTAGTACTTATTTCCAAGTTTTCACCACTTGGTAGGAGCTTCTTCTTTTTTAGGACTCTTTATGTTTTTTTTTTGTTTTTTTTGAGATATTTGATTAGTGCCTATTTCTATATTTTCATTATGATGATCATTTTTTTGGACATTTTCTGCTTTTAAAAAGGATTTTTTAGTATCATACATGATTTTTTTGAATTTTTTTAGGATCATAAAATATGTACAAGCATTGAGTAGCAAGAGCACTAAGCATAGAAATTCTTCAAGTGCAAGATGTTGATGGGATTGGGGAGTTTTTCTCCCTTAGATGTAGAAAGTTGATAAGAACCTGAGCCAAATGTAGCAGTGACTATATAAGGACCTAGAGAATTAGGTTCAAACTTTCCCTTATGTTCTCTATTTTGTTGATTCTTTGGATTTTCTCTAAGGAAAAGGTCACCAACTTGAAACTCTTAAGGATGAACTTTCTTATTGCAATTAGTAGACATCTTTTTTTTATAAGACCTCATATGATCAAAAGTAGCCTTACAATTTTCATCAAGGAGTTCAAGCTCATGTATCCTCATAGCTCTATAATATTCATCATTAATTATCCCTTTCAAGGGGACTCATAAGGAAGGAATCTCAACTCTAAGTGGTAGAACAAACTCAAAACCATTAACTAGAGAAAAGTTTTTTAGCCCTAGTAAGCATGCATATGCTAGTCCTATAAGCCCATAGAACATGATTGATTTGTAGGTGATAATCTCTCCTAGACTTATGTATAGTTCTATAAAAAAATTGAGCAATATCCTATTTGAAGCTTTAGCTTGACCATTCTTTTGGGGATAGTAAATACAGGACCAATGTTTTTTAATTTTGAACTTCCTACAAAGTCATCTATGGTCCTTATTCTTGAATTTTCCTCCAGTATCAATGACTATGAAGAGGGAATGACATAGAAATAAATGATGTGGTTCAGTATGAAGAGAGAAATATGCTTTCTCATAGTAGCAGAAAGTGGGACAACTTCAACCCATTAATGAAGTACTCCATAGTAGTGATGATATCCTTCTGTCCACTCAAGGAACTAGGATGCATCTTTCCAACCAAGTCAAAATCCCACTATTAAAAAGGCCAGTATATGATAGAGGCTATAATTCCTGTCCAGGAGTATGAATCAAATTACCATGCAGTTGACACTTTTTACTAGGCTTCACATAATGTGTGACATCTACATGCATAGTAGGCCAATAGTAACCAACCCTAAGAAATTTTTGAGAAAGCACAAGGCCATTAGAGTGAGAACTATAGATGTCATCATAGACTTCAGCTAATACCCATTTAGACTCATCCATTTCTAAACATCTAAGGAGAGTTTCATCTAGACCCTTCCTATACAAGTCACTAGAGATAAGAGTATAGTGGAAGGCATTATGAATTAATTGGAGTTCATCATTGCAAGTTATTATTGATAATAATTTGGTCATAGGGGTAGGATAAAATGGTTGAATAATGAGAAGGGTCATGTCCAATAATAGTACAAATGACTTGGTTATCTTGGGGGTCATAAGAAGGGTATTGTAGCTCTTCCACTAGGAATTCAAACCTAGATTTGTGTTCTTGCAATTGTAGAATGGATGCCAAGGTTTCTATAGTATCTTCAACCTTATTTTTATCCCAAGGAATTTGTTTAAAATTAATAAAGGTGAAGTAATTCCTCAAAGAATCAACCAACTTCTTGTCACCCTTAGTTTGATAGTCATTATTCATTTGATTTATTATAAGTTGGGAGTCTCTATAAATGTGTAGTTCATTAATTCTCCATTAAATAGCCAATTTTATCCCATTTGTAAGAATCTCATATTCTTCTATGTTATTTGTGCAAGGAAATAATAGCTTTTAACACTTAGGAATTATATAGCCATGAGGTGTAACAAACAAAATGCCAGTATTTTCCATGTCCTATCTATAACATACATGATGGAAGAATTAGGAAAATCTATTTGTATAGATGAACTACATTGAAGTGAAAAATCAGTGAGTTGGTTTGCAATAGCTTGTTCTTTAATAATATTATGCTTGGCATACTAAATGTCAAATTTAGTGAGAATCATCATTAGTTTATCAAGTGTACCCATTAGTGAAACTTTACTTAGGAGGCACATAAGAGGATCAATTTTGGTGACCAAGTGTGTAGTATGATCTAGCATGTATTGTTGAAGCTTTTGGGATGCTAACACTAAAGAAATATAAGATTCATTGATATTATTGTAATTGATCTCATAAGAAACTAAGGTTCTTCTAATATAATATATAGCTCACTCCTTTACATTCTCATTATGTTGTTCTAGTGATACCCCCAAGGAAGTAGTTGTAGCTAAATTGTATAAAACTAAGGGCTTCCCTGGAATAGGAGGCATATGTTAGAAACTACAATTGTAGCAATTATTATGTTATCATTGATGTTAGACCTATTGGTAAGACAAAAAGTCAAACCTACTAGAGAGATATTTTACTAACAATGTAGTGTTCCATATCATTTGATTGATGAAGAGGATTTGAAAACAAGAGATAGAAAAGTAAATTAGTGAGTGATGTTGAGTGTTGAGATGTGATAAGTGTCACAAAAATAAAATGAGCACTTGATAAGTTAGCCCTTCACAAGATAATGTGTTGTTCAATAAATACAAGAAGTAAAGAAGACAAATGGGTGAAGCTTAAGTTTTAAACAAGTCAAAAGGATAAGCTTGATTGAGTATCAGTATTGATTGGTCAATGAAGGAGGTAAAGAAAAAGATGAGGAACTTAAGTAGAATCCAAACAAAATAGTTCAAGTAGAGTGTTAGTTATTATCAAATAAATGTATGAATAAGTGTTAGTGGTGAGTGAGTATATTAATGGCTAAGTTATGTTCTTAATGCCAAGTGAGATAGCATAGTATGTTTCAAGATACATTGTGATTATCAAGAAGAAGAAAACAATGATTTTTGAGTGATAGAAAAAGTTATAATTTGAGAAAGATTTGAATTTTAGGCTAACACAGTTAAAATTTTGAATTAGTAAAAGAGCTTGGAAGATAAGGATTGATGAGCTGATATATTTAATGCATGAGGAGAGTTTGTTAAGAAATAAAAGGTAAGGATTTTATCGAAAGTTTCTAGAAGAAGAAGGATAGCAAAAGGATGGAAGGATTCAATGAATCTGACCTAACCCTAAGATTAATGATGATGTTTAAGCAACAAAAGATCAAGATTAACTATTAAGGAAGCATAATAGATTTTTTCTAAGGTTGGTTCATTATTGATTGGTGGTATTAAGGAGAGGCTATGAAGAGTAGAATAATAGAGATGAAGTGTGAAGAGTTTAATAAAGAGTGATTGTTTGAGGAGATAGCAAGAAGATCAGTGATGGAGATGTTAATGGAGGCCAGTCAATGAATCTATAGATGATAAAATGGAGATATGAATTTTTTAAGTGAGTTGTACTTTAAACATCAAACCTACTATTACACTCTAACCATTTTATCATTCAAAATCCTTTAACCAAGGTTGACCTAACACTCATTTTTTTAATCCTTAAATCAAGGTGACATTCTAGTGGAATGACCCAAAGTCCTCTAATAAGGCCACTACTAATAAAGTGATTAAATCCTTTAATGGGTTCAGATTTAATCATATGTTGCAAAGCCTTTAACAGGGTTGGCTCTTAATCAAGCTCACTTTAGAAGAGTGAAAAATTGGTACCATGTTACTTGATGGTTTTTCTAAAATTGGGTTCCCACATTAAATCCTAGTGTCAAAGTGGTATTTTTATTTGTGGATATTATTTTTATACATGCTATATCTTATAGTAGTCTATTTACTACAATTTGGCACATATAGGAAATAGAGAGTTAATAAATTGCATAAAAATTTGATTTGTTAATTATATGCTATATAGACCTAGTGAGTATTTGAGATTGATTAATCTGTTTGAAGTTAGTAAAAGTTGAATTGGTACATCTAGACCTAAGGATAACTAATTCACCCGATCCCACCCCTCCCCAGTTATTTTAAATCATTATAATAGCATAAGAATAGGAGGATTGGCCAAATATTCTTTAATCTGATTAAGACTCCCTTTACACTCTTCATTCCACACACATGTAGATTCCTTATGCAAGTTTTTATTGAATGGTTGTGATTTATCAACTAGCTAGGAAATAAAACTCATTATGGATTGTGGTCATCCTTGAAGACTTCTTAATTGATTTATGTTACAAGGATGTGGCATTTCCATGGTTTTTTGTACTTTCTCAAGATCCTTTTTAATTACCTCGATAGACATGATGTAGCATAGCAGTTTACTAGAAGTGACACTGAAATCACATTTCTTAGGATTGTTCCATGCAGTCCTATATCAAACTCAAGTCATCTAAGTGAGAATTTCTTTGTTTAGACTTATCTAATGTGTAATCTAAATAATCCTCCATATTTTTCTTCATCGTATCATGGAAAATAGTTTTCATAGCCCTTTGATAGGTAGCACTAGCATTCTTAACCCCAAATGGCATAACATTCCAACAAAAAGTACTACATGTGCAAGTAAAATTAGTCATTTCTTGATCTTCAAGAGCTATCTTTATTTGGTTATCTCCCAATAATTTATACATCAATGAATACAATCCATAGCCTATAGTAATGTTCACTATCGTATCAATACTAGGGAGTGGAAAATTATCCTTTGGGAAAGCTTTATTTAGATATCAAAAATTAGTGTATACTCTAATGGACTTGTCATTCTTGGAAATAGGTATAGTATGGTATATCCATTCAGCATAGTCTATAGATCTTATAAATTTGGTACTTAGGATATTCTCTAATTCAGTTTTCACCAATAGGGAAACATGTAGATGTATTTTTCTAAATATTTACTTAATAGGCTTGACATGAGGAGCTATAGAAAGGTGATGCATGATTAAATTAGTGTCAAGACTAGGCATGTCTACATATTTCCAAGAAAATATGATTTTATTATCATGGAAAAACAAGGTGAATTATTCATTTTCCTCAACTAAGAAACATTGAGCTAGATGTAACATTTTCAGAGACTCTTATATATCAATATTAATAGGTCAGATGGGCTTAATCAACACTAATGAAAAATCTCAAAAATGGCTAGGAAAACTATCAAGCACCTCATGTTTGGGCTTCTTAAAGAGGCTTTCACTCTTGGATACATCTTTATTTTTACTATTTTTAGGCTCTGATACCACCACAAAGTGGTTTTCTCCATAAGAGCACCTTTTCCATTTTTCTTTTGATAATATGACTAAGGTACTTGATATCTATTCTAGTCATTTCGATAGCTAGTTCATTGGTGGAAGAGACTATAGCCTTAAGAATTAATGCAAGATAATTCTTGGTTGGCTAGCAATCCTACATGTTGGTATGGTTTGACCTTGGATTTGGAGGACTCAGTCGATACTAAGTTTGTTTGTTTGTTGTGTTAACTAAGAGACTCAGTTAATTAAGATGTTTGGTGATGTTTTTGGTACCTGACATATACTAGGAGCTTGGTTTGTACTACAAGGCTTGGTTATGTGTGGTTGGTATATTGATTAAGTAGCTCAGTCAATAAAGGGGCTCAATTACTTCTGAAGGACTCGGCACATGCCTATGCTCAGTTAGTGATGAAACTCAATTTTTTTGATGGAATCCTAACACTCAAAATGGTTTTCTCTGACACTCAATTTGGTCTTTGTCCCTATGGTGCCCAATTTTTTTTGGGCTAACTTTTGCAT
This sequence comes from Cupressus sempervirens, assembly GCA_028749045.1. NCBI lineage: Eukaryota > Viridiplantae > Streptophyta > Pinopsida > Cupressales > Cupressaceae > Cupressus > Cupressus sempervirens. Next base: position 334,709,495 of record CM053790.1, read on the forward strand.
TTAATTTGTGTATACATATTTAATTTGTCTTCCACCTGACTTGTAGCTTGCATGGGCATTTAATGTAAGGGTTTATTTTAATTTTTAATGGGCTAGGCCAACCTATGGCTTAGTTGGGTATAAGTAGGGGTTTTTTTGGGGGTCTTAAGGTAGATTGCATATCATCCATCTTGGAGAAGAAGATGAAGTGTAGGAGCAAACTTTGAAGGGCTAGTAATCAAGGCTTGGTAAACCAAGAGATTTCTTAGTAGACTTGTAAGCACAAGTTGAGATTTCCTTGGGGTTTTCTACCAAAGTGTGGATTAGGACTAGCTAAGATTAGTGTGGAGCTAAATCTTAAGGGATCTTGTAGAATTTTTATTGTAATTTCTTTTGTATTTGGTCCTAACCTAGAAGGCCTTATAGCTGGGCATATTGTATGTAAATAGTTGTTATATGAATAAAGAGTTGTGTTTGTAGTTAGATTATGTATCTTGTTGCTACATTTCTATTATATTTTTATTTAAAGGGATCCAGATTACTTTGAATAGGGGTACCTTGGATTCTCACTACATCAGTTGGTATCAAAGCATAGTTATTCTTGAGTGTGTAGACCGAGCAGAGAAGTTGAGGTAGTTTGCACTAGGACTTAGATGAAGGTTGGAAGAGAAGGTTGACCTTGGGGAGCTAATTAATCTTATGGATTTATGGATTTATTACTTTGGGTTTATAGAGGATCTTGGAAGATGCCTCCAAGATTGGACCTTAGGGAAATTGATGATCTAAGTGATGTTGTAGAGGAAAGGATCTTAGAGAAGATTAAAGAAGAATTCAACTATGAGATTGCATTACTAAAAAGTGAAATTATTAATTAAATTGTAAGTGTTATAGGTCATATACCTTGGCATGTGGGTACTGAAGATGGTTATGAAGATGTTGCTGAATACTTTAAAGTTTTTGGATCGACTGGTGAGGACAGAGCTGATCGTGTGGAGAGGCCTATTGGAACTAGGGCTATCTAGTTTGCTAGACTTGGATCTTAGTTGAATTTGAAGCATAAGATGGAGGTTTCTAATTTCTTAGGTACTTTGTCTCTTGAAGACCTAATTTATTGTATTGGTGAATTAGGAGACTACTTTGAGCTTGAGTATATTGAGGATCCACTTAGAGTAAGTTTGGCACAAACTAATTTGAAAGGACATGTTTCTCTTTAGTGTAAAGAACTATAGAGGTAAAAAGAGGAGGAAAGTGAAATGAAGATCACTAGATGGAGATTGATGGTAACCAAGTTGAAGGCTAAGTTCATTCCTATTGATTATGAACTTGAGTTGTTTAAAAGGTTGACTATTCAGAGGAGTTCTACAAGTTGACTATTATACAGAGGAGTTCTACAAGTTGACTATTTAGTCTAGGCATAGAGAATTGTCAAACGAGAAGGTAGCTTGGTAAATTAATGGTTTGAGATTCAATATCCAAATGAGGTTGGTATGTTGAAGATTGATTAGGTTGAGGATGCTTATCAGTATTCACTGAAGGTAGAAGATAAGTTGAAGAGGAAAAGTTAAGGTGATTCTAGAGGGAATGAGAAGTAGGATATCTTAGAAAAAGCTAAATCAAGTGCAGAAGATGAACCAAAGCCTATTGATTAGAAGAGGAGGATAGGTAGAGGTGAGTTTAAGGGTACTTGCTATAAATGTGGAGAAGTAGGGCATAGATTTTATGAATGTCCTAAGGTTGGTGATAGAAGAGTTGATGTTGTGAATGAGGTTGAATTCCAAGATAGTCAACCTAAGGAAGGAGAGAGTTTACTAGCTTGATGAGAATTAGTTGGTCAAAGGACACTAGATTCTTGTTACAGGACTAGTTTTTTTAGGACTCATTCTAAGTCTAGTGATAAAGTCTACAATGTGATTGTGGATGGTGGTAGTAGTGATAACCTTGTTATTGAGGAGATGGTTCAAAAACTTGGCTTAAGAAGAGTAAGATATCCTTATCCTTATAGGATTGGTTGATTGCAAGGTGAGCATGTTTTGGAAGTAAGGGAGAAATGTCTTGTTGATTTCTAGATTAAGCGATATAAGGATCAAGTGTTGTGTGATATTATGCACATGAACAATTGACATGTGTTTCTTGGTAGACCTTGGTAGTATGATTGTAGGGCTATACATGATTGTTTCAAGAATGTATTTACAATTGTGAAAGGTGGCAGGAAGCATTCCCTGATTTCTTTGCAAAATAAAAAAACTCGGTAGGAGGAACTTAAGTATTGGTAGTCAATTTGAGTTAAAGGATTCTAAGAAGGTTAGAGATCAGCATGGAAAGTAGACCTATAGCACACTGAGGATGGATGTGAAGAATTAGAAGAATAATAAGGGAAAGAGTGTACAAGTTAAGGACTTGGAGGATATGTATGTGAAAAACCAATTTGGCACATAAATCCCAAATTGAGCGACTCAATTAATGAAGACATTTGACAATGTTTTTGGTACTTAACATACACTGGGAGCTTAGTTCATACTACAAGGTTGGCTTATGTTTGGTTATGGTATTGACTAAGTAGCTTAGTCAATAAAGGGGATTAGTTACTTCTAAAGGACTTTACACATGCTAGTGCTTGGTTAGTAAAGGAACTTGATTTCATCTGGTGGAATGCTAACACTCAAGATGGTTTTCTTTTAGACTCAATTTTGTCTTAGTCCTTGTCATACCCGAGTTTTCTTTGGACTAACTTTTGGCATTTAATTTGTGTATAGGTATTTAATTTGTGTTGCAATAAAGTTATGGGTTGTATGGGCATTTAATGTAAGGGTTTATTTTAATTTGTAATAGGCTAGGCTGACCTATGGCTTAGTTGGGTATAAGTAGGGGTTTTTTGTGGAGTCTTAAGGTAGATTGTAGATCATCCACCTTGGAGAAAATGATGAAGTGTAGGAGAAAAATTTGAAGGGCTAGTAGCTGAGGCTTGGTAAACTAGGAGATTTCTTGGTGGGCTTGCAAGCACAAGTTGAGATTTCCTTGGAGTTTTCTACCAGGGTGTGGATCTAGACTAGTTGAGATTAGTGTGGAGTTGGATCTTAAGGGATCTTGCAGAACTATTATTGTAATTTCTTTTGCATTTGGCCCTAACCCAAAAGGCTTTACAGCTGGGCATATTGCATGTAAACAGTTGTTATATGAATAAAGAGTTGCATTTGGTATCAGATTGTGTATCTTGTTATTACATTTCTATTGTGTATTTATTTGTAGGGATTCAAATTACCTCCTATAGGGGTACCCTCATATTCTCATTGCATCAAGAGCATTGAGGTAGCAAGCTATCTCATAATCATTTTGAAAGGATGGTATCTCAAGTCGTTGATTTTGTATAGACCAAGAAATGATATTTGGGTGTATGAGGGGTATTGAGGTGGAAGATTCCAAGCTATTGATGTGAAGGGAAATGTCTCAAGTGAAAAGAGAGTCTAAATCTATAAGAAAATCCCATAGTGGGCACCATAAATGTATACCAAAAATTAGTACACTTATCTAAGAAATTCTATTGAAGGGATCAAATAGATTAAGAACCTTGAATGAAAACGTAGTGCTCTCTATCTATGACATGAAAGAGCTATGAGTTGGTGGATCTTAGATGAACCAAGCTATTTATGCAACCCTTGCAAGGTGCACCGTAGAATGAGAGATTCAAAGACAAGCGCAAGAATGTCAATATCCAAGAATCAATATGCAATGTAATGCAAGTGCAAGATAAACTAAATAAAATGCATGCTAACAAAGAGAGTTAAAAATCCTCCTACTTAAGTTATGTGATCTAAGATAGAGGACAAAGAAAGCTAAGTTGCATGCAAGTAAGCCATGATGTAAGTATGAAAATGTAATTGCAAGAGTTCTCCAAAATATCCAAAGTTGGCAAGAAAATATACAACATAACAATAGCATGAGAGGTTAAGATCAAGAGAATGAGGAGAGATCCTCCTTTTAAATAAAAAAGACAATAGAGATTAAGGGGGAAAAATGACATAATCAACGGTGGAGAATGCATCTTGGGTGATCCATGGGCACAATAATCTCACCTATGAAAGATTAATAATGATGTTTAAGATCCAAAAGATGTTTAGAGGAGAATTAAAGCTATTTTGAAAATAAAGACTTCTATCACACAGAAAAGTGTGCCCCTCATGTGAGGCAAAAGGCCTTTTATTTTATTTTTTAACAAGAATAATATTTTTCATGTGGAAACTTAGGATAAGTGGGACTCAGAGATTTTATTTAATTAAAAGGGAGAAAGTTCTTTTAATTAAAAAAAAGAGTTGGGATAAAGGGGTCAACCCATAGTTCGTTGACAACTGGCTAATAGTGATATGTAATTGTTGTCATTTATGGCAACAAATGATGTACATGTTCACAAGAAACCTCAAAAAATAAAGATACTTAGTGTTTGGTAATCAAAAAATTGTCTAAGTATAGAATTTGATTTACAACAGTATATTCTTTTGTTTATAACTTGTTGTTGACATCATATTATGACTAGAGAAGTTACATGGAGAAAGTATACATATTGATGATGATGTGTATAACATCAGAAGTCAGTATAGACTATAAAAAATAGAGATGATCATGTTTGAAGCAAAATAGGATAGCAAAATTGAAGGAAAAGAATTGTTTTGTTTACAAAATAATTAATTGTCCAATTAGGGGTTACATCCTAGATGTTTTCTCTAACATGGAAAATGGGTTTGTGGTCTTAGTTGACCTAGTAGCAATTTGTGTAAAGGCATAGTATTTATGCAAAGGATATTTTGCAATAAGAAGTGAGCTATCTTGAATTGAAGTACAAGTATGAATTGTGAATTGTGACTATATGCAAACTTTTGTGAAAGAGATATATGCAAAGTTTTATATGAGATATTTGATGATTCAAGATAGAGATGAAGATCAAAGATTAGTAAAGGAAGAAGATAATACTAAATTACTTGTTTGAATAGTGAGCTCTTCTTGTAGTTGAAATTGTATGTTTGGGAAGGGGGCTCTTCTTGTATACATTATACCACAGCTCCTAACAAGGTTGGAATCTTCTAATAGGGATTTAAAGTCTCTTAAACAAGAACTCCTTATATTGAATTTTATTATTGACTCCTAACATGGTCCATCCTCTAACAAAGAACTTATATATGAGTATATTATCTAGTGGGTATCATCGCCACCGAGGTTTTCCCTTGGCCAAGGTTTCCCTAGTTAACAAAATTTGGTGTAATGAGTTATCTTTGTGCATTGCTACTACTATTGTTCGACATTATTTTATTGCTTTGTTATGCATGATTTAAAGTAAGTAATAATATCCAGTTGGCAACTAAAGTTTATAGATTATAGATTCACCCCCCCCCTCCCCCCCCTTAGTAATCCCTATCTCTAAGAATTGGTATTAGAGCCCAATTACTTTGAAGAGGCTTAACAACTTGAGTAAGATCCTTGTGGATATAGAACAGTTGATGAAGAACCTTGAAGAAGCTCTTGAACAAGTTGATCTTGTTACTGAAGAAAGAGATATAATGAAGGACAAATATGAAGACTCCAAAGTATACATTGGTCAATTGAAGGAAAAGATTGAACATCTAAAATCCAAGCCTAAATCCATTGAATCTAGAACTAGTGATGATGACTATTCAAAGTTGAAGATAGAGTATAAGATTTTGAAGCATGAATTAAAGATTACAAATCTGAAGTTGACTTTGAGAAATGATCCTAGCAATGTTGAATCTAATTTAAAGATTGAAAATGCAGATCTGAGAGCAAGTCTAGCAAAGAAAACATCTGAGTTTAAAACATTGAAAGAAGATCATGAAGAACTCCATAAGTATAATACTGTTGTGAAAGGTGAATTAATACAGTGCAAACAATAGCTTGAGAAGCTTTATTGTAGTAGAGAGAAGCTTGATGATTCAATATCAATACGGAGACCTACTTATTATAAGACTGGTCTTGGTTATCTAATTAACATGTTTGCAAAGAAACTTGAGATCAGATCAAATCCAAAAGAAAAAGACAAATCTAATGATAACATTGAATCTAGTCAATCTTCTAACAAACCTAAAGAAGTTAGAAAAGTCAAGGAAGTTGAAATTTTGGATGAACCAAAGCAAGTGGAGACTCCCAAGGCAACTAGGTATGAATTTAGAGGTAAGTTCTTTTTATGTAATGGAATAGGTCATATGAAAAGAGATTATACAAATAAGTCATTTAATCATGTTAAGGACTTTTACTATCATAATTGTCATGGTACAGGTCATAATGCAATTGATTGTAGGAAACCTAAGTATGATAATGATTGAAGAAATAGTGAAATGTCTAGAAATACTAATTCTATAGATAGAAGAAGATTTAATGAAAGAACATCAAGAGAAGGAAGATCTTATGAAGATAGAAGATAGATCATGTGTTATAAGTGTAACAACTTAGGACACATTGCTTGAAATTTTCATGCACTTGATGATTAATAGAATCTAAGAAGCAGAGCACCTGTTTGTCAGTTATGCAACAACTTCAGACACATAGTGAAGTACTATAGAATGGACAAAAACTTTGGAGATCAGACGAACAATGGAAGAAACTTTGAGAACAAAAAGAATGATGGAAAGAATGTCAGAAATGATAGAAGGAACCATGAAAGGAACTCTAGAACTAACAAAGATAATGAAAAACAAAGAAACATTGTGAGTGAACTTTGAAGAGAACTTAATGAAGCATTTTTGAAAGGAGTAGATATCTCCAAAGAAAAGTTAGATGATGATGATACAGGAAGATCAAAGTCAGTTGTTGAGTTTGATTTAATTAAGTTAAATTAAGCTTGTTTACAACATCAAAATTTGAGAACTTAAGTTAGAAGTTGAATTAGAGGTAGAAAAGTTGGGAAAAGATGTATCCAAATATGTTTAGATGGCACCTAAGTTTGCCTATAATTTGGAGCTCATCTAAACAAGTTATGAAGAAATTTAGAGTTACTAATATTATAGTAAAGGTTGATTCTACAATAGAATATGAAAAATATGTTTTTGCAAAGGATTTTGTGATGTGAAGTCTTGAGGATATTTGTCATGGTATTTACTCAAAGTACATTTTGCATTAAGAATTGAGCTATCTTGAATTGAAGTACAAGTATGAATTGTGAACTGTGACTATATGCAAAGTTTTATGAAAGCAATATATGCAAAGTTTTATATGAGCTATTTGATGATCTGAGATTGAGCTGAAGATCAAATATTGGTAAAGGAATAAGATAATAGTAAATTACTTGTTTGAGTAGTGAGCTCTCCTTGTAGTTGTAATTGCATGTTTGGGTAGTTGGCTCTTCTTGCATACATTATACAACTCCTAACAAGGTTGAAATCTCCTAATAGGGATTCAAAGTCTCCTAACAGGGACTCATGCTAAATTTATTCATTGACTTCTAACAGGGTCCATCCTTTAACAAGGAACTTATATATGAGTATATTATCTAGTGGGTATCATCCCCACCAGGGTTTTCCCTTTCCCAGGGTTTCCCTAGTTAACAAAATATGATGTTATGAGTTATCTTTGTGCATTGTTACTATTACTATTTGGCATTATTTTATTTCTTTGTTATGCATGGTTTAAAGTAAGAAATAATATTTAGTTGGCGACTAAAGTTTGTAGTTATTGATTCACCACCCCCCCCCCCCCCTACTAATCTCTATTTCTAACATATTTTATAATATAATAAATAACAAAGTGATTATTTGATCAAGGATAAGTGATTACAAAATTAAGTAAAAATGCTAGAAAGGAGGCTCATAGTTTGGATGATCATTTTTCAGATGATTACAAGAGGTAGGTTGGTGACAACAAGTTTGCACTAAGACAACCCTTATTTAAGAAACAAAAAGAAAATATTTTTGGGTGAACACCTAGGATGCTCTTGCATCACATTCAAAAAAATAAGTGAATGGTATATCTATTCATTTAGAATAAAGTGTTTCTACTTAGTAAGTCAGTCATACAAGTTTGAAATGTCCTAATTTGAGAGGTGGATGGTCATTTTGGATATATTAGTCTACCAGTTAAGGCTTAGTGTCATATCATGAGTAGTCATGGATTTATTGCAGATTTTGGTGTGTAATTTTGGTATAAAAACTTAAAGTTCATTATTGAAGACCTTAGAGGCCCTGGATGGGCTCAAAAATGGGGTCAACTAGAGCTTGCACAAGTCAAATCATGTAGATTAGAAGATGGGGATTCAAAAAAGTGGTTATAATAGCCAATCGAAGAAATAACTCAAAATTTATGGTCTTTCAAAGTTGGGCCAACCAAAATTTCCAAAATAACTTTCAAAGGTGTATCTGACCGACTCTATGTGTAATTTTAGAGCTAGTTAATCTAAAGGGTTAAGGTTTGATGTCTAAAAACTTCCTGGGTGGTGTAAAAAATTATATTTATAGAATTCCCATACATTGTCTAGGACATCTCTAGGTGATAGTCCACAGCTTTGTGTTGCAAATTATTGTAAGGAAGGTGCCCATGTGGATTTGCATATTGCATTTCAAAATTTTGTAATTCCACAATTGTGGAAATAATAAGAAGCCCATATTTTATTCTCACCAATTGTTTTATTTCTTTGTCTCTGTTATATGTTTATGGTATTAAGGGGACCACACTTCATTTAGTGGTATTAGAGAAAGAGTTCCTAAGTGTATAAATAGATCCTTGACTATGAGGCATTTGCATGGGGACCATGGTTTGGGTTGTGCATGTAGAAATATTATTGAGTGTGAGGTAGTTGCACCATGACCATGGTTTGGGTTGTGCATGTAGACAAATCACTGACTATGAGGCCATTTGGACTAGGGTTTCACTAGAAGTGTGAAGATGCCTCCAAGAAGAGAGTGTGGTGGGAGAGTCATGGGTGTTACACTTGAGGATTTTAGAGCCCTCTAGAGGCAATTGCAAGCATTGTAAGAACAAATCTATAGAGCTACAAATCTTGTTGTAGGAGATGATGAAAGTGAGGATAAAAGAGAAGAAGGAAACACTAATCAAAAATTAGTAGATGAAGTTCTTAACCTAGAGGAGGGAAAACTTAATAAGTTTATTTCCAAGATTAGAAAAAGACCTTGATTTGATATTCACATACTTTGGGAAATATTAACCCAGAGGAATTGATTGATTGGATTAATGAATTGGAAGAGAACTTTGAATATGAAGATATTGAAGATCTAAATAGGGTCAAGTTTGAAAAGGCCAAACTGAAGGGTCATACAAAGATCTGGTGGCAAAAGATCCAATTAGAGTGAAATAGAAGAGAGAAGCAAAAAAATTAGTAGATGGGATCAAATGATAGCTAAAAATGAAGTGACAATTCATTATCATGGATTATGAGCTTGATCTACTAAAGAAAATTCAAGGGTTGAAGTTGGTGGGAAGATCTATTCAAGAGTATACTGAGGAGTTCTATCGAGTTCTCATCAAAATTGGCTATGTGGAAGTTGATAAGGAGAAAATAAATTTTTATCTTAATGGATTAAGGCTAAGAATTTAGGAGGAACTAAGTTTGGTTTGAATGACTAGTATTGAGGAGGCATACTAGTTTTCCCTAAGAGTTGAGGAGAAGATGAGAAAAAAAATTGATAACAAGAATACTAGAAGAGTTTATAGTGGAAGATCTGGTGGATGGTCTTATGGTGACTGAAATGATGATTGAAAGAACAATGATGATGCAAGTAGTAGTAGTTAGAACTAAAGGGAAAATAATTCCAATCATTTCCAGCATTTGAATAATAGAGATCAAAGAGGAAGAGGAAGAGGGCAAGGAGTTGGAAGAGGAGATTTTTGTAGAAAATGTTTTCACTGTAGAGAAGAAGGGGATAAAGCATTTGAATATTCCTAGAACCAAGGAAGGACAGAGTGTAGAATCAAAGGCCAAGCTAGAGTTGTGCATATTGATGAAGATGTCAAATCATTCCATTACAAGGATGTTTAACGAGGAGAAGTCCTAGTTAATAAGAGAGTCTACCTAAGTGGTAAGAATGAACCTAATCAAAGGAGGAGTTTTTTTTACACTACGTGAAAATGTGAAGATAAGTATTATGATGTGGTCATTGATGGTGGAAGTACTAAAAATCTAGTTTCAAAGAAGATGGTCAGCAAGTAAAATATCAAGAGGTAGAAACACTTGTGTCCATACCATATTTCCTGGGTCCTGCATGACCACAAGGTCATGGTAAATAAGTAGTGCCTAGTGAAGTTCAAGATGAGGTGCTTTGTGATATCATACCTATGGACATATGTCATATGTTGTTGTATAGGCCATGGTAGTTTGACAAGCATGTTGTACATGATGGGTGAGAAAATACCTACACTTTCCCAAAGGATGGAGTGAACATAAATTTAAGTCATTGAAGGAGAAAGAACAAAAGGTATGTAGTGCTACTAGAATATTTTTTTTTATAGAAAGGAGTTTCTCCAAGGTATGAAGTATGAGCATATGTGTTTTTTCATAAGAAGAAGTAGAAGACTTGTAGAAGTTGCAAATTTGTTAGGAAAGTTTCCTGATATTGTGTGAGATAATGTACCTAATGGATTACCCCGAGTAAGGAATATTAGTAACCAGATGGATTTGATTCTAGTAGTTAGTTTTCCAAATTAAATAGTGCATAGAATAACCCCAATAAAAAGTGAAGAGTTAAACAAACAAGTGCATGAGTATTTAAGAGAGTCTGAGTCCATGTGTTGTACAAATAGTATTAGCACCAAAGAAGAATGGAGAATTGATAATGTGCATAGATCCGCAGGCTATCAACAAGATAACAATCAAGTACAAATTTCCATTGCTAAGGATGGATGATATATAGATTGTTTAGGTGGAGTTGTGTATTTCAAAAAGATAGATCTAAAGAGTGTATATCATTAGATTCAAATCAAAGAAGGAGATGAGTGGAAGAATACCTTCAAGACTATTAGTGTAAATAACTAATTATTATTACACTTTACTTAAGTTTACTTAGGTTAAATGTATTATCTCATTATTTATCATATACACACCTAGAAGTATGCATAGCTAAATGAGTTGTCTTGTTGACAACACAGGAGTTTGCATAATCATCTAAGTTGTCATGTAGACAACACAGCTGTTCGTACTCTAATTAAGCACATGGTATCTACAACATCTTTTTACATGACACACCTATGTAAGCTTATCCACTCATCATTGCACTAATTTCTATGCTCAATGGAGGATAATCCACTCTTGGTGGACATGTGCTTAGTTGTGAGGCTTATCACTTTATTGACTCCTAGTCATTCTAGAGGCCTTTATATACAGGCACTTCAAGTGTGTATGTACAGAATAATATTCTCATTATTGTTATTCTGATAATACTTTATCCATTTTTGCTAGTGCTTAAGCATCTTGATCTTGGTGTGATTTTTACCTAACACAAATTCTTACATGGTATCAGAGCTAAGGGAGCTTCTCTTCACATAGTCATTGGAGACCATTTTTGCTTCACCTCTCAGAGGACCATGATTTAGATCCAGAGTATCTATAGTCATTGGGAGTGTCTAGAGCCAAAGAGGACCTTAGCATTGCATCTAGAGCATCAATTCGGTGAATTTTGACTATAAATTTGCCTACCCTAGGCCATAGTCAAAATTGAGGAAATTTCTTTTTGCAAAATGGCACCTGAAGGCCTAATTTTCAAAATTTGTATGATCTTTTAGATCTTGAATATAATTTTCAGATCTACATATTTTAATTTCTGTCTACAATTTTTAAAATTTCTCTATAATTTTTGGATTATTTTTTCAAAAGAAAATCTCCATTAGGCCTGTAGAGGAGTTTTTATTGTAGCAAAACAAGTGGTCAAATTCCAGCACCTGCGGCTGAAATATTCATCATTCTATCAGCATCTTCCAAACCATGGTACACTCATACCAGTAGATCCAACAATACATGGCAAGTCAATGACACATGGTAGATTGCATATAAACTGTAGCTTCAAAGACAATTCACTATCTGGAAACTCCCACTTTTAAAAACCTTAGCACCCAACACCGTGGTGCATGTGGGATTAATCCCACACCACCACTAGTATCATTCCCTCCCATTGGCAACAAAATTTAGCCCTCTCTACTATTGTAACTATCAGCTTCCTCCCCAACATCAAACAACTCTCCAATACTATCCTTTTCCCCTGGTGGCTTACAATTTTTGACATCATCAAACAAACTTAAGCATTGATATCGCTCTGCCAGTGGTGATATTCCTTTAGAAACCGGCGATGATTTTCTGTTGACCAACCCAATCAACTCCATGGTCGTAGACCACCATCTCATGCTGATCCAATCAATATTTTGTACAATCATGATAGTTGTATGACTCTGACACGTCATCCTACATGTTAGTAATATGTACTGACCATACTGTCACGTCAACCAAGTGGCCTTTTTTGTTGATGTCAGCATTTCATGAGCCTAAATTTGATGACCATTTGACCTTCACTAGCAAACCAAATTACACTACCACAATGGCCATTTGGACATTAATTTTAACACTGTGTTTTGCTTAGCAAACCCCTCTCCACATGTAGTTTTGATATGATGGTCCAACTTTGGGAAGCCATATCTCAGTCATTAAAACTCCAAATTAGGTGCAATTTTTTTATTTAGGCTAGAATTTCCTAAAAAAATTAGTGTTGCTATTATTTTTTGGTCTTGGTGCACGAATTTGTCAGAAATTTCATTTTTTGGTGATTGTACCTATTGAATCTTACATTTTGCAACTTCAAATACTTCCTACAGGCTCATTTGGACACATTTTCAGGTTCTAATTTTTTTTAAGTGCTTAATTTTTTGTCTACTTTACAGATCTACAATCTAATTATAGGCTTGTGTAGATAGAAATACCATTTTCATAAATAGGTCCTTTTTTGCATTATATTGCTTTGATTAGACTTCAAAATTGTTGAATATCTGAGCTATATTGCTTAATTCTAGATTTGGACTCCAAAAGGAGGTTGTAAACAGCAAAATTAGAAGCCCGCTTTTGTCCATTTTGACAAGTAGCCTATTGTAAATGCACTACATATAAAATGTCAAAAGCATCATTTTTGGGGGGTTCTTTGATTGAGTGAAAAGGGGGGGGGGGGGTGACTTTTGTTATTATGTCTCTCTTTCTCTCTTGTGCTCTTTTAACTTTTTGCATCATGGGTTCACCTAAAACTCCACTTTTAGCTTCACACAATTATACTACATGGAAAGATATTGTATGGAGTAGACTAATGGAAAAAGTTTTAAAGTCTATATGTTGATGGTACAATTGTAAAACCCACTGATGTTGATGCACAAGTTGATTGGCAAGTTAAAGACAACCAAGCTTTAGGAATTATTAGTGTTGAATGCAATTGTTCAATTGTGTGTTGTCTTTGATGTTATGCAAATTTCATATCAGTTATCAGACAGAGTCTACCGAGCTCAGAAGGTTAGCAAAGTGAATTACAGAGTCTACCAAGCATTTTTGGAAGTTACACTATGAAGACAATTTCTACCAAGCTCACTCGAGTATTGAAGGATTTTATGGTAGAAGACAATTTCTACCAAGCTCACAAGGTCAGCAAAGGAAAGTCAGTTCTTACCGAGTTCATTCAATCTCCAAAGGATTTTGTAGAGTTTGCAGTGTTTATCAAGCTTAACTTGGTCAACACTGGAGATCATTTCTGGATCAATGTTTACCGAGCAGGGTCGACCAATGAAGGATTTCATTATTTTTGAAATAAAGTTCAATTGTTTCATGTAATGTTTGTAGCCAATAGATGTATTTTTTATTGGTAAATGTAACTTGTAAATGAGCCGACTTGACAATTTGTAATGTATAAATAAAAGGTCAAGTTGTGAATTTAGAGGAATGAGCAATGAATGAGCATGCAAGTGAGTTGATTGTGAAGAGGAAGTATGAGCGAATTTTGAAGAAGGATCAGATATCCTTGAGAAGTAGTAGAGTTGTATCTAATTAGTGAGGATCTATTGAAATAGAACAGAGATTTGTAATAGCAAAGTTCAGTTGCATCTCATTCAGGTCACTTATTGTAACTTTCTCACCATTGTAGTAGTAATTCCTAAAATCTCTTAACAGAGTTGGTCTAACAGCCATTTTGTAAATCCTCTAACAAGGTGGACAGTTCTACTGAATTATTCTAAAGTCCTCTAGCAAGGCCACTCCTAGCCAAGTGATTAAATCCTCTAACCAAGTCACACCTAATAGTGTGTTTTTTAACCTTTAATAGGGTTGGCTCCTAATAGGGCTCACTTCAGAAGAGTGAAAATTGGTAGCTAGTTACTTGGTGGTTTTTCCCATATTGGGTTTCCACATTAAATCTGGTATCTCTTGTGTTCATGTTATTTTCTTTTGCATGCATGTTAATAATTGTGAATGCTTAAAGATTAGTAACAAGTTAATCTACTGAGTTACAACATTTTTCTATGTGGCTACCAAGTGAAAACATTAACTAGTTATTTAAGACATCTAAGAGATCTATGGATTTGTCTTTGTGGTAACTGATTCACCCCCCCTATCAGTTACTCCATTTATATTTCCAACAATTAGAAGTTGTGTTCATAGAGATCTCTTCTTCAATATTTCCAACTTTAAGGATGCCAATGGTGCTTGGGAGAAACTTGAAGTGTTGTATGGTAAGGTGGATGAGGAAAAGGGATTCCAAATTGAGGATGATCTACTTCTATTGGATCCTAAGAATTTTGACATAATTTAGGACTATGTCAACAAAGCTAATGAATTGAGAGCACTACTTAAGGATTGTGACAATCCCATGAAGAATGATAGATTAATTCATCACATCTCGAAGAGGCTACCTTTAGAGTATGCATCTTTTGTTTTGAGTATGGGAAGTGCCTTCACTAAGCCTTCATTTGATGCATTTGTAGAAATGTTGATGTTGGAATAATCCAAGTTGATAGATATGGGAATTTTCAAGTCATCTAAGTCTATGGCATTGGTGGCTAGTAACGAGAATCACACAAATCAAGGTGGAAAAAGTTATACCAATAATAAGAAAAAGTAGTGGAAGCCAAAATCACAATCAGAGACACAACAATCTTCCTCCTCACAACAAGGCAATTCTTCTTCCAACAAGAAGGGAACCAATAGAAAGAAGGATAACCTATTTTGTGCATATTGCAAGAAACCAAATCATAATGAGCATCATTGCAAGACTAAGAGAATAGATGAGTTGGAAAACTTACTTAAGAAGAACAAAATCAATGTGCCAAATGCTTCCAAGGAATCAAATCCATCCACTTCAAAAGGAAAATGGCAAGCACTTATGGCAAGTTCAAGTTCCTTAGGGGAATGGATTCTTGAATCAGGTGCCTCACATCATATGGGTTCTTCAAAAGGAAACATTTCTTCATTGGAGTACTCTAAGGTACCTCACATCTTTGTAGGGAATGATACACAAGTGGAAGTTGAAGAGAAAGACAAGTTGAGATGGAAAATGGAGAGTTCAAATATGTTCTCTATTTTCCTAACCTTAGCACTAATCTCATTTCAATTTACCAAATTATTCACTATGGAGGTGACAATAAAGTTGAGTTCCTTCCTGATTCAATAATGGTGTAAATCTTAAGGATGATTCATTGGTTGTAGTGGGTAAAGTCAATCATGACACAAGGCTTTATTCTTTCTCCCACTGTGTGCCTAAGTCTTCTTCACATGCCTTGTTGACACATTCACAATCACAAAGTAAATTATGGCATGAGCGGTATGGACATCTTGCCTTTGGCTATCTTCATCAACTTAGCTCAAAAAATATGGTCAAAGGTCTACCTACAATCAACTTTTACAAGATTGAATGTTCAACTTGTTCAATGGATATGCATCTAGAAGAGAAGTTTGACAAAGGGAAGTCTTGAAGAGCATCAGTTGTTCTTGAGTTGGTTCACACAATTCTAGCAGGCCCTTTTTTAGTCACATTAGTTAGCAAGGATCGCTATGTCCTCACTTTCATTAATGACTTTTCATGCTACACATGGATCTACCTTCTTAATCACAAGAATGAAGTGTTTGATAAGTTTCTAGCTTTCAAGAGTCATGTTAAGAAGCAATCAAGTAAAGCCATCAAGGTTCTTCATATGGACAATGAAAGTAGATATGTGAACTCAAGACTTAGAGACTTTTGTGAACTTGAGGATATTGATCTTCAGAATCCTTTAGCATTTAGTGCACAAAAGGCAAGTGTTACAGCAATGAGGATTAGAACTCTTAAGTCAATGAAAAGTTGCATGATTCAAGCTAAGTCTCTTGATCCATCACTTGAGGTAGAAGCTATAACCAGTGCTAATCACATCCTTAATAGGTCTCCTCATAATGTCTTCGAATGACTCCTTTTGAGGCATGATGTGGAAGAAAAATAGTTGTGAAACACTTCAAAGTTTTTGGTTGTCTAGCATGGACACACATCTTTTCAAGGGAATGAAAGACAACACTACCATGGCCTTTTACTTTCATTAGATATGAAGCAAGTGTTAAGGCATATAGACTTATGGATCCTGAGACTCATGAGATATTCATAGAGAGGAATTTTCACTTTGAGGAAATTTCACCAAGCTTATCCTCTAATCCTCTTCATACTTCATACATTTTTGAAACTAATAGTGACAATAGTGATAGTGATTCAACAGGTTCACTTGTGGGGGATCCTTTTGATAGATGTAGGACGAGGTCACAACATCAGAAAATTCCACATGCATACATTGCTATAGTGATAGGTCCATGTAATTCAATACAATTGGGTACACCTTGTCTTCCAGTTCCAAAATCAGGGGATGACTACATAATAGATATTTCATATTTGTTTGTGGAGTCCTACATAGAAAATTTGGAAGATATTATTGATGATATACATCTTCTATTTGATGAAGATAATCCTTCTTCAGTTGTTGCAAGGGAACACTCTGACCCTCTTGTCTATTCTCTACATGATCTATTAGCATGTGTGTTGATGCTATGGGGGAATATTGCAGAACATTGATATGATGTATAACTATGTTTGTCATTGATGACAACATAGTAATAAGTTAGTAAACAGTTAGCAAACTAGCAAACTGTGATTCTTGAATTAAGGAAAATACATTGTGTATCTGCTTATGCATAGTTACTAGCATATAATATAGCATGTATGAGGCATATAGTCAAGTGTGCAAAACTTGAATTGACAACATACGGAAGATATTGATGATTTATAGAGAACCACATAGTAATAGAGCATTGGAAAAATAGTTTCTATTGTATGATCAATGTAGAGCATTATATTTGGAATGAAGGGTTGTGCAGTTAACTAGAGGTAGTACACTAACCACTGATGACATCAGCAAGTGTGCAAGTATAGAAGTTGCACATGTAAAATTTTGTGTATAAGTATGAGCCAACATCATTAATTAAATGTATATTTCATTTAATTAACTTATAATAAATTATGAAGCCAACTCAAGGAATTAATATTGAGTATGGTATACAGGAAAGATGTTTTCTAAGTTATAGACATCATCATTGGAAATCAAGAAAAAAAAAAGACTTGCAAATTATGAAGTAGAGGAGCAGAGTAATTTGCTAATGTATGACCTCAAAGGTTACTATTGATGGGTTTAGAGTTCTAGATCTTATTGGATGATCTAAAGGTGAAGAATTCCAACATATTGGATAGAGGAAGAAGTGAAAGATTATCTCACATCTATTATTCTGAAAAGAATAGTACTAAGATCAATTAGATAGTGGGTTCATTGATCTAATCCTAAAGTTGTTTGGATAGTGGGTTCAACTACCTTCTATAACTCTTAATAGGGTTGGAATCTCCTAACAGGGACTCTTTGTACTGAGTGTTGTAACAAAATCCTAATAGGGTCCATCCTCTAATAAGGAATATTCATATTAGTACATTATTTTGTAGGTATCATTCTCACTGGGGTTTTCCCTTTGATCAAGGGTTTCCCTAGTCAACATATCTAGTGTAATTGTGTATGCACATTTCTTTACGATTTTTATTTACTCAGTTGAATATTTAAGAATTGCTCAAGATTAATATATAATTAATTCACCCCCCCTCTTAGTTATATTAGTGGATTACTATTTCTAACAATTGGTATCAAAGCCTTGGGTCCTTGAAGGGAAGTTTCACAACTTTGGGAGATACATGGAAAATTTGTTCAAAAAAGAAAGTCCTATATTCGATGGCACAAACTATGACAGCTTGAAGGATAAAATGAAGACTCGTCTCTTGTGCATGGGTCTAGGATATTGGCTTGTAACAAAGACATCTAAAAATATTACAGAAGAAGACAATCTTGAAACCTGTACTAAGGAATAGAGAGAAATGTTTATGTGCAACATAAGGGCAAGAGAAGCAATACTATTAGCATTACCTGAAAGTGAGTACAGTCAGGTAAAACTACTCAAAACATCTCATGAAATTTGGAAAAATTTAGAGGCTAATTATGAGGGTGATACACATGCAAAAAGGGTTAGATTGCAAAATTTTTATTGTGCTTTCCAAGATGCTAGAATGATGGAAGATGAATTTGTAAGAAGCTATGTTGGGAGAATATCTAAGATTGTTGCAGGGATCACATCTCATGATGGAAAGAAATCTAACGATGAAGTGATATGGAAGATTTTGAAGAGTCTGACACCACCTTTCAAGATAGTAGAACAAATGATTCAACTAATGATACCCTATACTACTAATTTCACCAAAGAGACATTGCTTGGTAGATTGGAAGCCACAGAATTTGATCTTAAATAGTCTTCAGAATTAGCAAAAGTTGACATAGCATTCAATGCACTAAATATAAAACCTAGTTTAGAAAGGAGCATAAAAGTGCAAGGAGACATTGCTATCAGCAAAAAGTCCATTGAAGAAAATATCCAAGAGGGAGTAGCTCTTCTTGTGGAAAGAGAAAAGGATGGTAAGAATATCTTCAAATGTTGGACATGTAATGAGTATGGTCATTATGCATCTAAGTGCCCTAAAAGAGAAAGAAAGTATAAGGGAAGGTTCAATTCTAAAGGACCTAGAAATTGTTTATATACTAATGAAGAAGAAGAAGAAGAGGAATCTGATCAAAACATGAGTAAAGATGAATTAGGGTTTGTAGCTATAAAGGAGGATGATCTTGATAGAGAAATTAGAGAAGAAAGTGCGCTAATCTCACAAGTTGAAAAGAAATATTAGATCATTGATAGTGGTTGTTCACATCACATGACTGATGGTATGAGAAAGTTTGTCAAATTCAGAAGCCATGATGGAGGAATTGTCAGAGTAGGGAATAATGCAACCTGTCACATTACAGAAATTGGATCTATCACACTTGATGGTAAAACATACACTGATGATGTTTACTTTGTTGATGGAATGAAGCATAACCTATTGAGCATTGGACAGCATATGGACAAATGTTACCAACCTGTCACATTACAGGACTTGGATCTATCACACTTGATGGTAAAACATACATTGATGATGTTTACTTTGTTGATGGAATGAAGCATAACCTATTGAGCATTGGACAACATATGGACAAATGTTACCAACTATACTTTGGTAATAACACATGCATTATCAAAAACAAGGAAGGAAAACTACTTGGTATTGGCACAAGAACCAGATGTAATGTATTTTAGTTAAACTCCACTGAAATAACATGTTTGGTGGCTAAGATTGACAACAGTTGGCTATGGCATATAAGATTTTGTCACATTAACTTTCATAACATTGTAAAAGCTAGTAATTCACTTGTTGTAAGAGATTTACCTAAGATCACTAAGCCCACTGATACTATTTGTAAGGAATGTATTTTGGCTAAGAAAAAGAGAGTCTCATTTCCTAGCAAGTAGTTTTATACTACACAAAAGCTAGAACTAATTCATACAAATCTGAGTGGTCCTACAAGAACAAGAGGATACTATAGAGGAAGGTACTTTATGATTTTTGTTGATGATTTCACTAGAATGATGTGGGTAGTTTTTTCTTAAAGAAAAATTAGAAGCATTTGAGAAATTCAAGATAGTTAAGAACAAAGTTGAGAATGAATTTGGAGTCAAAATCAAGAGCTTAAGATTAGATAGAGGAGGAGAATTCACCTCTAGAGAATTCAATACCTATTGTGAAGAGCATGGTATTAGAAGGCAACTATCTTCACCCCATACATCTAAGTAGAATGGAATTGCTGAAAGAAGAAACAAATCAATTGTTGAAGTAGCAAGGGCTATGTTATTTGATGATGTACCAAAGACCTTTTGGAGAGAAGCGGTCAATACAGTAGTATACACACTAAATAGAGTGCATATTAGGAAAGGTATGGAGAAAACACCTTATGAGTTATGGTTTGGTCACTCACCATCAGTCAAGTACTTTAGGATATTTGAAAGAAAATGTAACATCAAAAGAGATGATGATATCGATAAGCTTGATCCAAGGAGTGATAAAGGTATGTTTCTTAGCTATTCATTAAAAAGTAAATCTTATAGATGTTTCAACTATAGAACAAAAACTATAGTAGAGTGCACAAATGTTAAAATTAATAAAAAAATTGGCACCAAGGAAAAGATAATGGATTATAACTATGATGGAGATGATTACTCGAGAATGACTAACATAAGCAATGAATTATTTCTCAAGACTAACAATGACTTGTAGAATAATGTGCAAATTGAAGATGTAAGAGAATAATAGAGCTTAGTGCTTGAAATAAGAGTTGAAGTAGAAACTCCTACTCCAAATAGGAACATGATAAAACATTATCCTACTGACTAGATAATAGGAAGTAAAGAAAAGGGAGTAATGGCAAGGTTCAAAATTAATGAAGAACTATGTATGATATCTCAAGTAGAACCAAGAAGCATGGAAGAAGCAATTAAACATGATCATTAGATAAGAGAAATGGAGGAAGAACTCCATCAGATAATTAAAAATGACACATGTGAATTAGTTCCTAGACCTAAGGACAAAAATGTGATTGGCACAAAATGGGTATTCAGAAATAAAATGAATGAACAAGGAGAAGTAATAAGGAACAAAGCAAGACTTGTATAGCAAGAAGGAATTGATTATGAGGAAACATATGCACTTGTAGCAAGGATGGAAGTAGTCAAAATGTTGTTGGCATGTGCAACAAACAAGAATTTTAAGGTATATCAAATGGATGTTAAATCAATATTCTTGAATGGAGAACTTGAAGAAGAAATTTACATTGAACAACTAGAGGGTTTTTCTTTAATAGAAGAGAAGGATATGGTTTGTAGACTAAAGAAAGCATTGTATGGATTAAAGCAAGCACCAAGAAACTGGTATGCAAGGTTGGAAAAATACTTAGCAAAGTTTGGATTTGCTAAAGGAACAATAAATAGTAACTTGTACTTGAAGAAAATAGGAGATGATTTGCTAATAATCATTGTATTTGTTGATAACATCATTTTTGGTGGAAATGATGAAGCCAATAAAAAATTCTCAGAAGACATGAAGAATGAGTTTGAGATGAACATGATAGGAGAAATGAAATTCTTCATAGGATTGCAGATTGTTTAGAACAAAGAGGGTATCTTCATCTCTCAAACCAAGTGCTTAAAAGATTTGCTAAAAAGATTTGGTCTAGAAAATTGTAAACCTATTGGAACTCCTATGGTAACTGGTCACAATTTATCAAGCAAGGATGAGACACCTACTATTGAACAAAAGAAGTATAGATCTATGATTGGAGGATTGTAGTATCTGACTCATAGCAGACCAAATATAGCCAATGCAATCAGAATTGTGGCCATATTTCAAGCTAATCCCAAAGAATATCACTATGCAACAGTAAAAAGGATATTTAGATATCTAAAAGGAACATCAAATTATGGAATTTGGTATGACAAAAGCAATGACTTTACTCTTTGTACTTATACAGATGTTGATTAGGTTGGAGATAGGGATGATAGAAAAAGCACTAGTGGTTAAGCATTTTTCCTTGGAAGAAGACTAGTTTCTTGGCTCAACAAGAAGCAAAATTGTAGCTCACAAAGTACTACAAAGACAGAGTATGTTGCAACAACAAATAACTATAATCAAGTCATATGGGTGAAGTAGATGATGAAGGATATTGGAATTAAATTCACAGAACCTGTTATCATTTACTGTGATAAAACAAGTATTGTTAACATGTCTAAGAATCTTGTTTTGTATTCTAAGACTAAACGCATTGCATTAAAATATCACGTGTTGAGAGAGAAAGTTGTTGAGAAAGAAATTAGACTGGATTACATTAATACTAAGGAATAGATTGTAGACATTTTCACAAAGGCCTTGCCAAAGGATACATTTGAGTACCTGAGAGGTATGCTTGGGGTTATGCCCCTACCTAGCTCAAAATAGAAGATGTAGAAAGTGCATCATTCTAGGGTATATAGCACCATTGTTAGACTAGATTGTATATTGATGCTTCCTCAATGGGGGAGTATCTATGATGAACAGAGTCAATCAAGGACTCTTGGAAATAGGTAATTAGTGTGTAGCAGTGTCTTTAGATACTTGTATTGTTTATAGAACTTTATGCAAAAGTTGTAAAGCAACATATCGGCTTGTGGTCATGCTGATAGATTGTTGTATGTTCAATTTTTGTATAATCCTTGACATTAATGTCAATGAGGGAGAGAGTGACATGAAAAACATTAGAAAAATTTTGTACTATAGGGGAGAAGTGTTGCAATAAAATATTTGCATGAAGATTTGAGTGATGAAGAAACTTGTTGGTATTCTTGGAACTAGATGTTTTTCATCTATGTTGCCATCAACACCAAAGGGGTAGATCGTTATCATGTATGCTGATGTTATGGGGGAGTATTGCTAATATGATGTATAATTGTGTTTTTCATTGATGAAAACATATTAATAAATTAGTAAAAAATTGGCAGAGTAGCAGACTGTGATTCTTGTATTATGGACAATACATTGTATATCTACTTATGCATAGTTACCAGCATATACTATAGCATGTATGAGACATATGGGCAAGTGCACATAACTTGAATCAACAATGTACAAAAGATAGTGATGATTTACAAAGAACCACAAAGTAACAGAGCATTGGAAAAATAGTTTCTATTGTATGATCGATATAGAGCATTGTATTTGGAATGAAGGGTTACATAGTTAACTAGAGGTAGTACACTGACCACTGGTGATTTCAGCAAGTGTGTAGGTACAAAATTCACATGTGTGAAATTTTTTGTATAACTGTGAGTGGACAACATTAATTAAATGTATATTTCATTTAATTAACTTATAATAAAGTATGAAGCCAACTCAAGGAATTAATATTGAGCATGGTATAAAGCAAAGATGTTTTCCAAGTTTTAGACATCATCATTGGAAATCAAGAAACATAGAAGACTTGTGAATTGTGAAATAGAGGAGCAGAGTAATATGTTAATGCATGACCTCAAAGGTTACTATTGATGGGTTCAGAGTTCTAGATCTAATTGCATGATCTAAAGGTAAAAAAGTCCAACATACTAGATAGAGGAAGAAGCAAAAGATTATCTCACATCTATTATTCTAAAAAGAATAGTATCAAGATCAATTGGACAGTGGGTTCATTGATCTAATCTTGAAGTTGTTTGGATAGTGGGTTCAGCTGCCTTCTACAACTCCTAATAGGGTTGGAATCTCCTAACAGGGATTCAAAGTCTCCTAACATGGACTCTTTGCACTAAGTTTTGTAATAAGCTCCTAACAAGGTCCATCCTCTAACAAGGAATATTCATATTAGTACATTATTTTGTGGGCATCATTCCCACCGGGGTTTTCTTTTTGATCAAGGGTTTCCCTAGTCAACATATCTAGTGTAATTGTGTATGCGCATTTCTTTATGATTTTTGTTTACTTAGTTGATTATTTAAGAATTTCTCAAGATTAATGTATATCTAATTCACCCCACCCTCTCTTAGTTATATTGGTGGATTACTATTTCTAACATGATCAATCTTTCAAGGTTGATATGATTGTGGATCCTTATGTATAGCAATTCCAAGAGGTCTCTTTATCATTTGAGGAGACAGTTGGTTCTTTGGTATATGTTCTACATCCATCCTTGATAGATTCAAACATGTTCTTTTTGGCAGTGTTGGAAGGGGCAACCATCAGTATCGACACAAGGACAGTTGAGCAATTTTCAAAGACACCATTCATCTTCAGGATTCTTTCTACACATTGGGAAAGCATCTCATATGTACCTATGAAATTTTTTCTTCCTAAAGGGAGAAACATAATTCAATAGTCATGGATTAGCTTCTACATTCATCTTGGAGAAGCTATCACTAATCAGCATTCTACATTTGGGGGGGCGACTACATTGTCTCCTTTCTTCTTCTTTTTCTTCTCTCTTATGGGGGTGACTTTTTCCTCTTATGTGGTTTTTTCCTTCTCATACTTCTCTATTGTAGATACATGATGTATGGTGTAATGGGGGGTCTTAATTACTCCATCCATCCATGCATCTTGTTTTTCAATCTCTCTTTTTGGGGGAGGGTTTTTCCCATGAGGTTTTCCCTCTTTCTCCATTTTTAGAGAGATTGCATTGCATTGCATCGCATTATATGTTGAGCATTTCATTTGCACATGGGTACCTAACATGGCCTAGTAGCCAGGACCCATCATGCATTTTCGTTATAGCTTTTGTGAGCTTAAATGCATTCCCCTAAGTTGCACTTAAGGGGGGATGTTAGTGTAAATAATTAATTATTATTACACTTTACTTAAGTTTACTTAGGTTAAGTGCATTATTTTATTATTTATCATATAGAGACCTATAAGTATGCATAGTTAGATGACTTGTCTTGTTGACAACATAGGAGTTTGCATAATCATCTGAGTTGTCATGTAGACAACACATTTGTTTGCACTCTAATTAAGCACATGGTGTCTACAACATCTTTTTACATGACACACATATGTAAGCTTATCCTCTCATCATCGCACTAACTTCTATGCTCAATGGATGATAATTCACTCTTGGTGGACATGTGCTTAGTTGTGAGGCTTATCACTTTGCTGACTCCTAGTCATTCTAGAGTCTTTTATATATAGCACTTCTAGTGTGTATGTACACAATGATATTCTCATTATTGTTATTTTGATCACACTTTGTTGCCCCATATTGTCCTAGTGCTTGAGCTTCTTGATCTTGGCATAATTTTTTTCCAAGGAAAATTTTTACAAAGACAAGGGAAGGATTATACGAGTTGTTATTTATGCCTTTTGTGCTAACCAATGCACCAAATACTTTCATGAGGCTCATGAATGAGGTACTAAATTATTTTTTGGTAAGTTTTTCATTATTTACCTAGATGATATATTGATCTTTAGTAAGACATTGGAAGAGCATTTGGTGCATATTCATAAGGTGTTTGATAAGTTGAGGGAAGAATAGTTGCTAATAAATCTAAATAAGTTTAGTTTTGTGAAGAAGGAATCGGTGTACCTGGGACTTTTTGTTTCAATCAAAGGTCTAAAAATAGACCTTAAGAAAGTGAAGGCTATCCTTGAATGGCGTGCTCTAAGGAGTGCAATTGAGGTAAGATCTTTCCATGCACTAACTAGTTTTTATAGAAAGTTTATGAGAAGTTTTAGCAATATTTTTAGGCCTTTAACTAAAATAATGAGAGGGGATAGGAAAGAATTTTAGTGGACTATAGGAGTAGATAAGAGTTTTAATCTATTAAAGAAGAAAGTTATAGAGAAGCCTATTTTAGCACTTCCAAATTTTAACAAGGTGTTTCAATTAGACTATGATGCTATTAGTACTGCAATAGGAGTTGTTTGGAGCCAAGAAGGTAGACCTGTTCCTTATTTCAATAAGAAGTTGAATGATGCCAAAAGAAAATATTTTATTTATGATTAGGAATTTTATTCCATGATTTAGGCATTGAAGAAGTGGAGACATTATCCTCTTCCTAAGGAAACTAGTCATCAAGCTTTTCAATATTTAGATAGTCAAGGAAAATTGAACCAAAGGCATTTGAAGTGGGTTTCTTTTTTGCAAAGTTATACATTTGTTTTGAAACACATGAGTGGGAAGTATAATAGAGTTGCAAATGCTCTTAGTAGAAGATACCTTTTGCTGACAAAGATACAGATGGAAGTTGTTGTATTAAAAAAGCTCAAGAATTTGTATTCAGATAATCCTAATTTTGGTGAAGCTTCGAAGGCTTGTACATAACTTGTTACACTTAACAGCACAAAGTGGTTGTATTTCATTATCCAAGATGGTATGATGTTCAAAGGAAGTTAGTTGTACATTCCTAAAAGTTCTATGAGAGAGAATATTATCAAGGAGAAGCATAGTGAAGGGCTGGCTAGACACTTTGGTAGAGATAAGACCATTGCTTTGGTTGCTGAGAATTATTACTAGCCATAGTTGTAGCAAGATGTGAAGAAGTTTGTGCAAAGTTTTAAATTATGTCGGATAGAAAAAGTAGTAAAGAAGAATATTGGGTTGTATCAATCATTACCTATACTAGAGAAGCCATGGGAGAATGTCAGCATGGATTTTGTTCTTAGTTTACAAGGGACACAAAGAGGGTATGATTCCATATTTTTGGTGTTTGACAAAATTTCAAACATGAAAAATATCATTCCCTCCAAGAATACTAGTGATGTTGTTCATGTGGTAGATTTATTTTTCATAGAATTCGTGAGACTACATGGTTCACTAAATAGTATAGTTTCTGATCAAGATACCAAGTTTGTTAGGTATTTTTCATGTACATAATGGAAGAAATTGAAGTCATATTTGAACTTCATCTCATCACATCATCCATAGACTGATGGAAAAACCAAAGTTGTAAATCAAAGTTTGGGGAATTTGTTGAGATGCTTGGTTGGAGATAAACTAAAGGGTTGGGATCTGATTTTACCACAAGCAGAATTTGCATATAATAGTTTTTGTCAATAGGAGTACTGGTAAATCACCATTCCATATTGTATATGAGATTAATCCTATAAATGCTTCTAAATTGAGGCAATTGGAAAAAGGAGAAATAAGTAGTTTAGAAGAGGAATATTTTGTTGAACAATTGAAGAGCATCCATGAGGAGGTAAAGAAAGACATTATTAATATGAATACATAGTATAAGGCTAAGGAATAAATTAAAAGGAGCTATAAGGAGTTTTAGATTAGAGATGATGTCATAGTTCATTTGAGAAAGGAGCATTTTCCAATGGGTACATATAATAAGCTAAAAATGAAGAAGTTTGGACCGTACAAGATAGTGAAAAGGCATGATTTTGGAAATACCTATAAAGTGGAGTTGCATGCTAAATTGAATATTTCACCAATATTTAACGTTTTAGATTAGATAGAGTATTATGAAGGAGGTTATGGAGATGAAGTTGCCAAAGCACAATGGAGTATTTTAGTAGCTAGTTCAGCTACAAAGGAGATTAAGGAGATGTTGGATAGTCGTGTTGGTAAAAGTAAAAGGAGCATAACTAATGAGGCCAGTAGAATATTCATCATGGATATCAAGGGAAGAGGTTAATCATCTTGGTGTTCCTTTGAACACCTGAGACATGATGGAGTCACTTCTCAAATTACTTTGGGTGTTTGATGCAAGAGCATCCTTGATGTAAGAGAAATCTTTCATCACCCAAAAATATTGCCTTTTTGTTTCTTGAATAAGGGTTTTCTTAGTCTAGAGTTGTTTTTTGTGAAGACTTTCTACTTAGTAAGTTGATCATAAGAGCTTGAAATGTCCTAATTTTAGAGGTGGATGTTCATCTTTGATATATCAACTTACTAGTTGAGGATCTATGCCATATCATGAGTATTCATGGATTTATTTTAAATTTTTAGTGTGCAATTTTGGTATAAAAACTTTAGGATCATTATTGGAGACCTTATAGAACCTAGATGAGCTCTGAAATGGGGTCGATTGGAGGTTGCGCATATTGAACCCTATAAATCAGAAGTTGAGAATTTTGAAAAGTGGTTAAAATGGCCAATCAAAGAAATGATTCAAAAGTTATAATATTCCAAAGTTGGACTGATAAAAATTTCCAAAATAAGTGTCAAATATGTATCAAGCCAACTCTATATGTAATTTGAGAGTTAGTCAGTCTCAAGGGTTAAGCTTTCATGTCTAGAAACTTCTCTTGGACAACATTGGGTGATAGATCATAGCTTTGTGTTCTAAATTATTATAAGGAAGGCAGCTATGTGGGTTTGCATATTATATTTCAAAATTTTGTAATAATGCGATTGCAGAAATAATAAGAAGCCCATATTTTGTTCTTGCCAATTGTTGTTATTTCTTTGTTTATGTTATGTATTTGTGGTATTAATGGGAGCACCCTTCATCAAGTGGTATCGAAGTAGGAGTTCCTAGGTGTGTTTGTGGTTTTAAGGGGAGCACCCTTCATTAGAATTAATAGATATACCTAGTCATGGTCATTTGAATAATTCCTAAAGTGTAATGTATGTCATCATTGAGGTCATCAGAGTCTAGCTAGATTGAAGGATCCTTCTAAATATAAGCTTCAATATTATTCATTATCCTACTAAGGGTGGGAAGTAGAACCCTCATAGTCCAAAAGGTTATTATTTTCCTAATTAGCCTCATTCTTTTCCTCTCTGTGATGCTTTTCCAAAAATTTAACATTATTCTAAACAATCTCAAAATTATCCTCTTCATGTTGATTATTAATCTCTAACCTTAATTTTATCAACCTCATTAAACTCTTCAATAATAATATCAATTTCCTTGTTAGTATCCTTCTCATCATTGAATTTGTGGAGCATAAAAGTCACCTCATCAGTAGGCTCAATCTAGTCATTCTTCTCTATATATTTGATCTTCTCATCTCCTGAATCCTCGGTTTCCATTTCCCTTGTAGTATCTTTTTTGGTAGATACTTCCTAAATTTTCCCTTCATTTTTCCATCTCTTTAATCTTAATTCTCTCTCTTTTCCTAATTTGATTCACCTACAAAGTTTTCCTCCTCATCATTCTTGGTGATATTTTCATCACTATCAAGGGCCTTAGACTCATCCTTCTCCTATGATTTTCCTTGAGAAGATTTACTCTTCTTCTTTGAAATGTCGCCTTGGGTCCATAACTTTTCCTCTTAGTATTTTCCTTTTTGGGTTCAAGCAGAGACATGTAATGTCCCCTTCTATATGCTAGACATAATGGTGCCTTGTTGATCTATCTCCCCATCTAGATAGGCTAACGACATATTATTTAGGATGTCAGCCAGTCTGGTTTCAATTGAGGCAAATTTAAATTGTAAATTCTAAGGTTAAGTCACAATGTTTTATTAAGTTGAAATATAAAATTCTTTATTATTTAAAGTTACTTTATGAAAAAATGACTCAAGTGACTAAAAGATTAAATAGTCTTTTATCCCACATTGCTAAGTTGTCCGTACCTCTCCTCATTTCAAAGTTACAAAGGAAGGCATTTGCATTGGGATTTTTATCTCAGATATATGATATTATTCAAATACAAGGTTGTTTAAGTCTAACTGGCTGCTTTGAGGAAAAAACCCCTTAAGGAGAGTGTGAGAAGTTAGACGTAGCCCCAACATTTCATCGATAATTCTTCATTTTCATGGTATAGCTATATGGTGATATTAATTGCAAATTGAATTAGTTCCAAGAAGTAAGTACAACAATCTAGTGATAAAAGTTTAAAATTTTGATTATAAGGAAACTAGTAATTGCCAAGGTAGACCCATCTAAAAGTAAATCTAGCCACTAGGTTCCAGTAATGGGATAACATACTAAATGAGTGTGACTAGGTATTAAGTTTGGATAGTGGCAATAATTGTCTTTTCTAGGCTCACGGCAAGAGGCAATCACTAGATACATTGCATGGGAAACAAATAAGGAGAACTAAGTGTTGTGAAAGCTCTACTTTGAGACAACAATTTAGGTGTTACTTGGTATAATCAAGTAATCATTGGATTGGATGGAAGTGTGAAGGACTAGGGAATGACATTTTGAGACTATAGTTAGTGTGCAAGTACTAGGAAAATATAATAGTTGGCAAACACTGTATTATAGGACAGTATTTCTCCTATACGTGAATCCTCAGCAATGTTTGAATACATAGAAAATTTAGCCATCTCCACCCTAGGATAAAGATATCATCAACCTGTTATAGGTGTCAAGTGTTAACATGAGAGTAGAGATTACTATCGATCACTACAGATGCACCAATATCAAATCATTACATTATTATGCAAAATATTGAACTCTACTAACTAAAGCATATTGGTTTTTCATTGTGTTTGTGTCATTGAATAAGCATAGTATGACAAATAGTTTTAATGCTATTATTTGTTAGCATAACCAATTCTTAAACATCTAGTTCTTTCTTACTTTGTAAGTATTATTATATCTTTTTTGTGGGAAGTCATGGCTTTCAGACTAGGATGAATGCAAACTATTTGTCAAAATTCCTCCAATCACATTCTGATTTCTTTGTCAGCTAAGAGAGAATCTTATAGTAGTATCATAGTCATAATTCCTTCCATCTTGTGGGAAAGTTTATTACATAATAGGTTGGAATAAAAAGGAAAAATGACAACCAGGTATGAGGAAGAAACTTTATAAATTTAGTCACCTCTAACCTAAACAAGTAGAGTATTCAAAACAAATTGACATAGAGGATAGTTATTTAATGGATGAGGAGGTAATTTTTGGAATAAGTGACTAGGTAAAATAGGCTAAATAGGTTGACTAGATTGAATAGGAAAACAACATTCAAATGGCTCATAATGAGACTAAACTAGATTGAGAAGTAAGAGAAACATTTTGGGCCATCAGAGATGGATAGAAAAACATTGCTAATGTGCTTCAACATCTTGTAGGTGCTATGCAACAATTATCTCCATGACACAGGGCTACCTTGAGTCATCACAGTAGAGGTGGTAGTGTGGCAAGATCACTCTGGGCTGTTAGGGCCCTTTCACAAAACCTTGAGAAGCCTTAATGCTTATTTTTAATGTAGAGGAAGAGGTAGCACCACCAGTGGCACCAACCGTACTACTAGAAAATGTTATGGCAATGTACGATGAGTGGGATTTGTTCCCTAACCTAGTCAAATAGTATATGTCCTTTAT
Organism: Cupressus sempervirens; assembly: GCA_028749045.1. Classification (NCBI taxonomy): domain Eukaryota; kingdom Viridiplantae; phylum Streptophyta; class Pinopsida; order Cupressales; family Cupressaceae; genus Cupressus; species Cupressus sempervirens. The sequence goes on from CM053790.1 coordinate 334,740,649, forward strand.
GCAATATTTAAATTAGAAAAGGGAGATAGAAAGGCAATAACAAGATAGGAGACCTAGGGAAACCAATAGGGACTTGAAGCATGCTATGAAAAAACTATATCTCCCTACTTTTGATGGTGGCAGTAAGACATCCACAAGAGATTGGATTCACAAGCTAGACATTTGCCTAACACTTAAACCCATGTCAAAGATAGAAGCCATCATATTGTCTATAATGCATTTAGAGGGGGTGACATATGATTGGTGGCATCATGGGGTGGTTACTGAGGATCATGGTCTCATTACGTCTTATGAGACTTTCAGCTTTAAGCTGATTACCCAATTCAATAGGAAGGATATAGAGGTCTATTATAGGGATTTGACATAGTTACAATAGAGTGTATCTCTGGATAATTTCATTGATGAGTTTTTGTGGATCTTGTTAATGGTTCTAGATATATTAGAACAGTGTAAGATAATGTTGTTCACTAAGGGTTTATAGGATAGATATAGATGTTTGGTTAAGGTACTTAAACCAAACACTTTGGATGATGTTATTAAGATGCACATGATCTAGAGTCACCCTCTTTGATATTATAGCCTCTTAAAAAAATGTATAAGGGGTCCACATCATTCCAAAAGAACAAGAACCAACATAAGGCTACACCTCCCAGGATGGACTTTGAGACACAAAATGAACTTAGAAGGAAGAAGTTATGCTTCATTTGCAGAGAGCCATGGACACTAAATCATAGATGCCTTGGCAAAGGAAATATACATTATGCAAGGTACTTTCTAAGGAGGAGGATGAGCAAGAGGAGGGCAGAAATATTGATGGTAGTGATGAAGAAGATAATGAGGAACAACCATCTAGAGAGAGAGATAAGGAATGAACCCAGCGAAAATGTCCTATCATAGCATCACTTTCTAGTTATCCCATAGGACACCCCTTCTATTTGAAGAGAACTGTTAGAGGACAATTTATTATATGTCTCTTAGATATAGGTGCCTCACATAACTTCATAATCTCATGGTGGGTTACTAAGAGGAAGTTATAGATTCACGAAATACTTGAGTTTGAGGTTAGAGTGACAAGAGGTGATAGATTGAGATGTGCATGGAAGGTGTCAAGACTTTCAATTTATTTTGATAATTTATTTCCTAAGACAGATTTTTATGTCGTTGATTTTGATGGGTTGGATGCAATGATGGGTAGATAGTGGTTATAAACTATTAGTAGGTACACAGTTGATCATGATAAGATAAAACTAGAATTCTTACAGGATGGAAAATAGGTAATCCTCAAGGCTATGCCAAAGGGAGAACCCAGGTTGATTTGAGCCCACATAATGGAGGCAATCATGAGGCATGATGACATGAATGAGCAGCCCATTATTTTATTTCTTCTAATACTACCTTAGACTCTAGATAATAGGTTCATGTTGACATTCAGTTGGTTCTTGATAAGCACAAGAGGGTTTTTGAGGTCATACCACTTGGCATTCCCCAAATAGAGGGTTTGAGCATATCATTGAGTTGGAGGAGGGTGCCAAACCGATTATCATGACACCTTATCATCATCCCAAACACTATAAGGATGAGATAGAAAAGAAGATTAAGGAACTTCTAGACATGGGATACATCAGACCTAGCTCTAGAATATTTGCTTCCTCAATTGTATTGGTACCCAATCCCTCACATTGATGGGCTATTGGATGAGTTACATGGGGTATTTTACTTCTCAAATATTGACCTCAAATCTAGATACCACTAGATATGGGTTCATGAGGAGGATGTGCATAAGACTACCTTCTGATGTTACTATGAACACTATGAGTTCTTGGTTATGTCAGTTAGACTCACTAATGTGCCAACTACATTTCAATCATGTATGAACCATATCTTTAGAAAGAATTTTTGGAAGAGTGTAGTAGTATTTTTTGATGACATATTAATTTTTAGCAAAAGTTGGGACGAGCACTTGCAGCATCTAGATGAGGTACTCAAATAGTAGGGGAGCTAACTACACCAAAAGCCCATAGGGGGTCACTAGATTAGTTGTGGTGCATGCAAAGGGCCCTTATCATTATTTTCTAAGGAGTCCAAGTGTGAGTTTGGATTGACCAAGACTCTTTACCTTGGTCACATGATTGGTGTAGATGGGGTGAAGATACATCAAGAAAAGATTCACACAATCCAAGATTGGATGCCACTAAGGAATGTATCAAACTTGAGGGAATTTATGGGTCTTTTCTCTTACTATAGGAGGTTTGATAGAGGTTTATCTTAGATAGCATCTCCCCTCACTAACCTTATATAGAAAAGGGCATTCAAATTTACAATTGAGGTAGAGGAGACTTTTGATAGGCTCAAGTAGGTGATGAGAACATGCCCAATCTTGGCACTACCTAATTTCTCTTGACCATTTGTTCTTGAGTGTGATGCTTCAGGGAGTGGTATTGGCATGGTTCTCATGTAGGATAGGCATCCATTACATATGAGAGTAGGAAGCTCAAGGATGCTAAGTGACTATAATCCACTTATAATAAGGAAATATTAGCTATTATGCTTTCTTTAGCGAAGTTTAGATGGTACTTAGTGGGAGGAAAGTTCACAATTAGGATGGATCACAATAGTTTGTGCTACTTCTTAGAATTGAATGATATTAGTGAAAGACAACAAAAGTAGGTCAGAAAGATTTAGGCCTATGATTTTGGCATTGAGTATCTCAAAGGTAAGAACAATGTTTTTGTTGACACATATTCCAGGAGACCATTAGTAGTGGAATGTTGTGCTATTTCTGAGATAACAGTAGATTGGAAGTCTCAATTGTTGGTTGAGTATTCTAAGCATACTAAAGCATGTCAGATTATTGGTGGAAAACTTTAGGACAATATGTACAAGTTAATAGATGATATTATTTTATATAAGGGTTGGATTTACCTCGTACTAGGATCCAAACTCAAAAGTAAGATTATGGAAACTCTACATGATGCATCATCAACAAGACACCAAGGGTTCTTCAAAACCTATAGACAAGTCAAGGAAATATTTTCATGGATGGGCCTCAAGGACGATGTCCTCTAGCATATCATAGAGTGTTAGACTTATCAGTAGAAGAAGTCAAAGCATGAGTTTCCAATCGGGTTGTTACTACCTCTCCCCATTTTGGTGCAAAAATAGGAGAGTATTTCCATGGACTTTATTACATGGTTGCCTAGGGTATAGGGAAGGGATTCTATTTTTGTGGTGGTGGATAGATTGATGAAATTCACTCACTTCTTTTTCATAGTAGTAGATTGGTTAGTCTCTCAAGTAGCTAAGTTATTTTTTCAAGAGGTTTTTCATTTACATGGTCTTCTTCACACCATTGTGAGCAACAAGGATAGAAAGTTCCTTAGCACTTTTTGGTAGGAACTACTCAGAGTAATCAGTACAAAGTTGACACCCAGTATGAGTTACCACTCCCCAAACAGATGGATGGATTGAGATAATTAATAAATGGGTGAAGGGTTGTCTCCAAAGCTATGTAGCAAGGTAGAAAAGAGCCTAGGTTAAATGGTTGTATCTAGGGGAGTAATATTACAACTCCTTCTACCACATGTGCATTCAAATGTCTCCATTTTGAACTCTCTATGGCAGCGATCCCCTATTAGTCATAGATCAAGCTTTGTGGATTTGATACAAGATCAATAGTATATCCTTAGATCTCTTCGGGAGAACATTTTATAGGCCCAAAATCAATAAAATATGTACATTGATCATTGATAGAATGAGTGGAGTTTTGTGTTGGGTGACATGGTTTATCTGTGCCTTCAACCATATAGGTAGAGTTCCTTAAAGAAGAGTAGGTCTCAAAATCTTTAGCCCAAATTTTTGGTCCTTATCACATTACTAGGAGGGTTGGTGAGGTTTCCTATGAGCTCGATTTACCTGATGATAATAGAATTCATAACGTGTTCTAGATTTCATGTCTTAAGAAAGTAATTGGCCAACATGCAACACCATCTATTAAGTTTCCTCCACTAGATGAGGAAGGGAATCTTGTTTTAGTTCCAATAGAAGTGATAGAGGTGAGAGAAAGGAAGCTGCATAATAGGTCCATCAAGGAATATCTAATTAGTTGGAAGGATTTTCATTATAATGATGCCACTTTAGAAAGTGAGTCAAACCTACAACATTCAACATTGAGATTGCTTGAGGGAAAGAAATCCTAGGAAGGGAGGACAATAATGTCCCCTTCTCTATACTAGCCATAATGACACCTTGTTGGTATATATTTCCATCTAGATAGGCTAACAACATATGATTTAGAATGTCATCCAGTCATGGGAGTTTTGGTTTTAGTTGAGGAGATTTTAAATCGGAAATTCTAAGGTTAAAGTCACATTATTTTATTAATTTGAAATATAAAGTACTTTATTATTTAAATTCACTTTGTGACAAAATGGCATAGGAACAAAGACTACTACTGGTCACTATAGGTGCACCAATATTGAATCAAAGCTTTTTTATGCAAAACATTGAACTATAGTAACTGAAGCATATTGGTTTTCCATTGTGTTTATGTTATTTAATAAGCATAGTATGACAAATAGATTTAATACTATTATTTGTTAGCATAACTATTTCTTGAACATCTAGTGCTTTCTTACTTTGTAAGTATTATTATATCTTCTATTCTCAAAAGTCATGGCTTTCAGACTAGGATGAATGCAAATTGTTTTTCAAAATTCCATCAATCATATCTTGATTTCTTTGTCAACTTAAGAGGGAATCTTGCATATATTTACTCAATTTTTTTCCTCAAAATAACATTTATATCATAAAAATATGAAACCATATCATAAATAAATGAGAGATTTAAACCATAGGAACTAACCCAATTGATATTTATATGGTTGTTTCCTCAAACTGATATTCAACACTTGAATATAGGTAAATGTATTATGAAATACAATAGAAAACTAGTAGATTTACCATAAGATATTAACCTATTCTTCATATTTACCATAACTTATTAACCTATTCTTTCTCATAATAGTATTCAAGATTCAAGCATGCAAAATGCATTACAAACCAACAGTGTTAAACCAGTAAACTCCCATACAATCTCCTTAAACATGTTAAACATGTTATTGCATTATACAATAGCAATACAATAACCAACATTAAAAGTCCAATACTAAATACATCTTTACAGTGAGATTGGAAAACTTAAGAAAAGAACCTGTAAGAACATGCAAGACACCTGATGTGACATCTCCAAGGACAATGGGTTTGTGTCTACTATCTTCCCACGCAAGGGGCTACATCCTCATACTAGTTGAAAGCTAAAGCTTTCTAAATGACTCTCAAAAGAGAGAAATTTGAAATTGAATCATAAATCAAGCATGCCCAAATGAAAGAGTCTCAACTCCTTTTATCCTCACAATTGTGACTCTTTGACACCACATTGTTATCTCAATAATATTCATGGAGTAGAATCAACTCTTCATGGAGCACAAGTTCGGTAAGGTCTTTGTGATTCTTGTTGATACTTCTCATCAAAGAACTTTGGAGATAAAAAAGGAAAATAAATCCAAACTCTGTGGAAAAAATAATTTAAGAAAATAAAATGGAAATTGTGAACCCTCGTAAACTTTCCATCCATGGTGAAGTATTCCATAACAAATTTAAGAATTTTCACCCAAAAATGTTTAATTCGACTCATTTAATAGAAATATAACTTAGTTTAACCAATTTATCTTTCTCTTTTTTCTTGAGGAAAATTGATCATGACATTCTTAGAAATCTTCACATACTTAAAAAAAAATCATCCCAATATTGGGTAAACCAGTTACTTCAGCTATAAGCTCCATAGCTACCTCAATACTTTTGCCACAGATAATAACCCCTACATTGTTCTAGTTTTTTGCAAATATTTTGGTAATTTCTTGCTATGAATAGTGATTATGTCAAAGAATCAATGTTACATTCAAAGAATAGACACATTTCCATATAGTATCACTTTTTGGGAGATAAGGTAACGGAGATGGAAATCTAAAGCAAGGTTGGTAGGGGAAAGAAACCAAATTCCAATCTCCTAACACCTTTCCAAGAGCACATACAAATGAAAACATAGATTTAGTAGAAAAGAAACAATTTTCTTATCAATAGATACTAATTGATTAGATAGCTTGAATGATAAAGTATCTATTCAACATGTCTGATTGTAAGACCTTCTAGGTTACAACCAAAATAATTAATTACAACATTAGAGCATAAAGATCATAATCTTAAGACTTTATTATACTTATCTATCTTCTCCTACCTCACACCTACTTCCTTAAATCTAATCTAAGCACTTATATATCCAGAAAGACCACAAGTCAGCATGTCAAGCAATTAATTACAAAATAGGTCCAGCCTTAGAGGAGAAAATAATAACTAACAAACATGATCAAAAGAGAATATTTGCCCTTAAGAATAGGTCCACACATGATCCAAGAGATGTCCCTCAACCATGCAAGATGTCATGTTATCATAGAAACCATAAAAAAGAAACTCCATGTACTGCTAGATGAAACTAGTAGGAAAATGTGGGTGGTGAAGGAGGTGCAAAAAATGTAAGCACAAAGAACATTAGATTATGTGAACTTGGGCTTGTCTATGCTAATTGTGGGTCTCTAAATTAACCACACACTTCAACATGATCCTGTTGGAAGCATAAATGTTGATGATATTACTATGGGGGGTTATTGTAGAAACATGATTAGATCATTATCATGATGATATGTTACATTCATGATTGTGTTTTTCATTGATGTCAACATAGCAATTTTTTGTGGTATTTGAAAGAAGAACAACAGAAAGATCAAGTTGGTACAGATAGTAGGTTGAGCATTTTGACTAAGTGAGGTTAAAGAGTGATACTACTAAGTGTCTAGTATATTCAACTAACCTTAGAAGCATAAGATATTAAGTCTAGAAGAATTTATGCAAGTTTTGGTGAAGACTGTTTTGAGATAGAGTTTACAAAGGCATGTTATGGTAAACTTGTTATATCTCTTAGCAGAGTTGTTATTTTGTAAAGCTAAAGTTAAAGATGTGAAGAAGACATTTTGGAGATGACGTAGCTAAGCTCACTTATCATAATTATACACTAAGAAAGTGTCACACTCTAAACCATTCTATATAATCGATTCCATGAGTTCAAAATGCTTGGATGTCGGCTTAGAGTTCCCTATCCATGGAGTGCAAGAGAGTATGTTTCAAGAATAAGAAGGCTCTCAATTGAGCCTTAGGAATGCTCTTCTTTCTAGTAAACCATGCAATGGGAAGTTTTCTTAGAGACAAGATGCAAGAGTGTAAATGTCTACAAAGGATGCTTCAATAATGCAATGCAAATTGAGACTAAACTAGAATGAGTATGCAAAATGCAGCTATGCTAAGCATGGATGAGAGTGTTACAAATCCAACTATTAAGCTATGTGAGATGAATCATTGCAAAAGAGAAACTAAACTAACATGCAACATGATATTAAGCTAGAATGTGATGTAACGAGAGAATGAAGACAAGAAAATAGAAGGAAAATGGAAGTTCTCCATAAAGCTCCAAAGAAACTTGTTAGAAAACTTGTAGCATAACAATATTCAAAAGGTGGATGGATCCTTTGAGAGGGAAATCTCTCTCTTTTAAAGTCATATAGATAGTAGAGATCAAATTCAAGATGATGGAAGTGTTGGAAATATAAGAGGAGTAAGTGAGAGGGGAGGGGTGAATCAATTACTACAAAAATAAATTCTAGATCCCTTAGATGTCAGTTCAAAATACAAACAGATAACTAAATACTGTTGAAGCTCGGCAAACACACAAAATGTTGTAACTCAATAATAACTAGATTAGCTCAAAAAATTATTAACAAATTAACCTTTAGATGTTTTTTTTATTACCATTACTTTAACTTAGTTACAAACACATAAAGAAAATATCATGAACACATTTGACACCAAGATTTAATGTGGAAACCCAATTTGGGAAAAACCACCAATAGCAACTAGTTACTAATTTTCACTCTTCTAAATGAGCTCTGCTAGGAGCCAAGCCTGTTAAAGGTTACAAAACACACTATTAAGTGTGACCCTGTTAAAAGATTTAATCACCCTATTAGGAGTAGCCTGGTTAGAGGTCTTGAGAATAATTCAATGGAATTGCCACCTTGTTAGAGAATTTTCAAATAGTTGTTAAGCCAACTCTATTAGGAGATTTAGATCACTGCTACAATAGTTAGAGAGTAATAATGAGATGACCTAATTTGACTACAACTAATTTGCTAATTTTAGATCTTTGTTTTGGCTTGAACTTGATCCTTCCTAATCGAATATGGCTTTGCTACTTCACAAGGATATTTTGGTTATCCTTCAAATTCACTTCCTCTACTCATCAATAGATCTTTAATCACATCATCACAATTTGCACATTCTCACTTACACTTTTCACACACACTTTGAAATCACAACTTGACCTTATACTTATATCTTCCACTATTTAGAATAATCAATATTCATCATCTTATTCGGCTGGCATCAAGCTTAATACAAAAAAATAAGAAAATCTATCATTATTTGACCTTGCTCGGTAGAAACTAACTCTGAAATGATTTCCTTTGTTAACCAAAAAAAGCTCAGTTAGTCCTTTAGCAACTGAGTGAGCTTGGTTAGCACTAGTTTCATCCAACTTCCCTTCATTACCCGAGTGAGCTTAGTTAACACTTGCTTTTTGCAACTTTTCTTTTGACACTTGAGTGAACTCGATAGACACTTCCTTCTAGACTAGGTAGACATAGGATCACTCAATAGACACTAAGAACTATCTCCGCTACCTGAGTGAGCTTGGCATATACTAACTGCAAATGATATGACATTTGTGTAACATCAAAAACAACACACAATTAACCAGTTGTATCCAATAGGAAGATCAACAATGGAATTAAAAAATGGGAGTGATCCATGTGCACACACAAGTCAACCAATAAAATAGAAGTTGACTTCTCATATAAGACAAAAGTTACAAAGCCTTTTCTTTTAATTTTAAAAATAGAAAAAGGACTTTATGTGTGCACTTTAAGTAGGTTAGAAGAATGGGGTCTTTTATTTAATTAAAATTGGGCATGTTCTTTTAATCAAATAAGGAACTTAGGATAGCATGGTCAAACTATAGGTTATAATCAAATTAATTGATTATTAGCAAATTCGTATAGGTAAATGATTAATTAAATAAACCAAAATGCTGAGAAGGGGGGCTAATAGGGACCATTTTTAAAAGATTAAATTTTTCCCTCTTTGACTAATATGTGATCGATCTATGAACACATTATGTCAAAGAAAACAAAAGCCAAGTAGGCAGCAATAAATATAGATATTTGATTATGAAGAACAAAATGCTAAAAGAGATAGAAAATCTTGAATGTACAGCTTGATAGTGATAGTACTAAACACTAGGAAAAATATGATGTCAAAATTCAAGAAGAATGCTAACACATAGCAAAGCAGATAAAATGAAAGGATCAAACATATGCTCCTGAGAAATAGATAGATGTAACAAGCAATGATGGAGTATTTCTGCCCCCTTAGGATCAAAACTGAAATGAGGTAAGGGGGATGCCAAAAGGAGCTAGATATGAGAAAATAAAAATGTAATAGTGTCTAAGAGGAAAAATAGATGATTAGAACCAAAGAGTAACGATAAAGTAGTGATAAGATGCCCCTGTTTGACCAAAGTTGACCACGAAGAATAAAGCATGAAAATTAGGTCAAATTGAGTAGAATGGTGATTTTAGACATGAAAAGGTGAATAGAAGAGAATATGAATTGTAGAAATGATGAAGACATGAATAAATGAAGATGCCTCAATGATGATTTAGAGATTAGACCTTAAAAGGTCAGCTAATTGCTCAGAAGAAGGTAGAGTTTTAAAATATGATTTTGATGATCAAGATGAACTCAAATTTCAATTTTGATCTTGAAAATAAATCTAGGATATCAAAATTAGCCAGGGGTATAATTTTTGCAAATTTTTGAGGAGTTTGGAAATTAGGTCAAAATGAGGTCAAAGGTTATAAAAGGGGTCCAAGTGTCATTTTCAAATTCATTTTGTCTTTTGTGAATTTGGAGAGCTTAGAGTGCTTTGGTGAGAGACAATGGCATTAGTAGGCATTTTGACTGATCAACACCATTTCGAGCATAGCTAGTTGCACAACAAGCCAGACCACTATGGGGGGTTAGTAAGTTTGCACTTTTTTACAACTTTTTTGACCTTTTTTCATGTTTTGGAAGTAAAACATGGAATATCATGTGATAATTTAAAATGCATCGCATGGTTACTTTATAAAATATCACACAATACTTTGCATTAAAAAAAGTATCATGCAAATAGTCTACATTATGTCACATGGGACATACCCATTTGAAACATGAACTAATGCAAATGTTGCATGACAAAAATGTATTGCACCAATATATAAAAAGTATTGCGTAATAGGTAATCAACATTTTATGTCACCTACATATAGGAGGAAATGTTGTACAGCTTGTTTTGAAGCACTTTGTTATGTAATTTTGTATTTTGATCATTTTTTGATGTGTTACTAATGTTTGCATGTCTTGTGTTGTAGGAAGTGTTTCTTATGCTTCTCATTAGGGCCCCCAAAGTAGTGGGGTTGCGAGTTGTACAATATCTAATAGATGGGGAGACTGTCACTATATTTAGTATGGGCTTGAGATGGGTTATACATATGCCCCATATATGGAGAAATCATGAGTTGTTGACTACACTTGTTGAGCAATAGCACAGTGAGCATAACACATTTCATCTACCGAATAGAGAGGCCTCGATCACTTTAGAGGATGTGTATCACATCCTCTAAGTACCTTGCTATGGTGATCTAGTGAGTTGTATGTTTGATTACTCTCGCATGTTTGCTGATGTGAGGTATAGTGATGCCAAGTTTAGTTATATGTCACAAGTGCACTATGATCAAACCCCGAAAGAGGGACAAGTAGTGATGTTGTAGCTATTTCATGATGTCACCATCTTGGATGGTCATTTGAACTAGAAGTGACTCATTGATGAGTACAGGAGTGATTACCCCCTACCATGTTTGTTATACTTTCTAGTTTCTCAAGCCTTAGTGACTGATAAGGGTCAAAAGGACTTTCCACTGGGATGGGGAAAACTAGTGGTAGATCATTTACATAGCCTCATAGGATGGCATGGGGGCTAGTGATCCTTGCAAACATGTGTCATGAGCTACATGAGGTAGTGTACCATGAGGGTCAGTCCTGGGCATGTGGAGTAGTACTAACACAGATATGGGTATTGGGAGTACATTGTTGTGACCCTACCATGGGTGTAGCCATGGGAGCAGAGCCAACCATATATTTTTGGATGTACAGGATTTCTCCCATAAACACATAGTGGAGATGTCACTTATTATTGAAACATTTTTGATAAGTTGATAGCTTTTACATGGTGGCCCTATCGAGAGTGCCATAGATGGTTGGATGCCTAAGAGATAGAGTATATGAGTTATAGTAGACCATTAGTAGGCTAGCACTTAGAGATCATGGATAGATTTGTGATCAGCCAGGTATGGTGTTAGTTTGCAAAGCACTAGGTGGACTTAGTGGAGACTACCACCTATGCTCATTTCCACTCAGATGAGGTACAAGAATGGCTACCCATGCTAAATTATCAGATATCCATCTAAGAAATAGAAGCCTTAGTATAAGCTCCTTGGGATTATCTCCTAGATGTAGTTGATGTAGGGGCAAATCTATCCTATCTATACAAGATGAAGAGATATCCTTTTCCATGATTTACAGAGCTAAATGCACTACCTACAGTAGGTGGACATGGAGGAGACAAAGGAAAAGTTAGAGGCAAGAGATGGATGGATGTCAGGGATAGTTCTTGATTTGGGAGGAGATAGACATGGGCACAAGTTGCTAGGGAGGTGGTGGAGGAGGAGGTGGTGGTGGTGGTGGTGGAACTGAGGCGATAGAGAGTAGTGCAAGTAGAGGCACAGGTAGAGTAACTAGCTAGGGTAGGTGATGATTGAGATGGAAGGATATGGGCTCTAGAGGCTAAGTTATAGGTAGCATGAGTGACCATTGTTGTGTGAGATCAGTAGCTAGTGGATACATGAGAAGAGGTGGATAGATAGGAGTGAGCCTTAAGAGATGATCTAGCAAAGGCTCGACAAGAGATGGAGTGACATACAACTAGAGAAATGTACTATCATGGGTATATTTTGTTTTAGTCCCTACAAACTAACAAGTGTCGATGTACTCAGAGAGAGATAGGAGATCAAAGGGTGTGGTGCAGGCACTAGATAGGAGATAGGTTCTACCACCAGGGCCATAACCAACTACAAAGGGTGCAAGTCAATCATAGGTCAATTTTGATTGTACTCCCTATATTTTTGAGACAGATATCTAGATTTTGGATCCACATTTCTATATGTACTGTGAAACATATGTGTGTGTGTGTGTGTGTGTGTGTGTGTGTGTGTGTGTGTGTGTGTGTGTGTGTGTGTGTGTGTGTGTGTGTGTGTGTGTGTGTGTGTGTGTGTGTGTGTGTGTGTGTGTGTGTGTGTGTGTGTGTGTGAGAGATACTAGATTTGATCAATAGATTTGTGTACTTGTCTCATTTTGATGGATGTTTCAGCATTTTAAGTTTTCATGTGATGTTTTAGTTTCTATATCTTGCTCATGTATACATTGTTTTGATACTTATGTGTATATGCTCATGTATCTCTCTTATGTGTGATGTGTAGCTCTCATGTGTATGATATAAACTTATGTTCTTAAAACATGTGACACTTGGATAGATCAAATATGATTTTTTAGATTAACACCTTGTGATGATAGGATAGCAAATAGAGATGAAGCAAAAGATCAAGAAGTTGAAAAGACGTGATAAAGAAGAAAGCCAAGAAATATATGAAAGTAGTTAGCTGAAATGTTCGAAAAATATGAAGAGAGAGCTCTCCCCATATGTAGGAATGCAAGACTATGCTAGAGAATAAACCTATAATGCAAGCTAATATACAAAGTGGTTTACTAGCAAGAAATGCATAACATTTAGACTCGTATTTCATCATTGAGCATTTTTTAGGGACATCATGAGATCATATAACCATCACTAGTATAACTATGAAGAAATGAATATGATCAGTATCAAATTGGTATGTGGAAATCCAATATACGCATCAAAGACATGGAAGTTGAGATAACTACATGATTAGATTCCCTAAGTTTGATTTAGCAAGATTACACTTGTATCAAGGCATAAGTCCCAAGATAACCCCTGAGTGTGGTCTTGCAAAAATACTTAAGGATGATAAATTTGTAAGTCAAAGTGTCAAATAGGACAAGTATGAATGCTTAAAATTCTATAGATGAAAAAAGTATACCCACAAGCAGAAAGCAAGAAAACATGCCACGTGCCCTTAGTCTTCTAGTCAATGACATCCTTGAAAGACTATTAAGGAGGGAACATATAGAAAAGAAATCATCATAGACAAAACACAAAGAAAATAAAGATCAACATAACTCGGTCATTTAAATGTTGAAGTGCATGTGTGTAAGTCACTTGGCTACTGTTAGAAACAATAGTCCACCAATATAACTTGGGGGAGGGTGGCGTGAATCAATTATATGAAAATTTAAACATTTAACCTCATAAACAATCTTGACCATTCAAAGGAAACAAAAACCATAAAGGGATGTTCATTAATATAAACACCAGATATGTTGACTAGGGAAACTCTTGATTAGAGGGTAAACCCCAATGGGAATGATGCCCACAAAATGATGTACTAATATGAATGTTCCTTGTTAGAGGATGGACCCTATTAGGAGTCTATTACAACAATCAGTACAAAGAGTCCCTATTAGGATACTTTGAATCCCTATTAGGAGATTCCAACCTTGTTAGGAGTTGTGGAAGGCAGCTAAACCTACTAACAAATAGCCTCAAGATCAAATCAATGAAATCACTATCCAATTGACCTTGGTACTATTCCTTTTAGAATAATAGATGTGTAACAAGCTTTCACTTCTTCTTCTATCTAGTACTTCAAAATCCTTTACCTTCAGATCATGCAATCAGATCTGGAACTCTATGATTAGTAATAGTAACCCTTAAGGTCACTTACACGCATTAGTAAATCACTCTTCTCTGTTACTTAATAATTTGCAAGTCTTCTCTTCTTCACCTTGTTTTTAAAACATAGAAACATCTTTTTTTTATACCATGCTCAATAATAAATCCTTGAGTTGGCTTCACACTTTATTATCATACATTAATTAAATGAAATACCCATTTAATCAATGTTGTTGTCTCACAATTATAAACAAACTTTCACACGTGCAACTTTTGTACATGTGCACTCTTTGACATCATCAACAGTCAGTAAACTATCTCTAGTTCATTGTGCAACCCTTTACTACAATTGTAATGAATTGTAGTAGTCATGCAATAAGAACTACTTTCTTGATACTCTTTTTCCATATGGTTCTCTGTAAATCAATCATATCTTCCATACACTATTGATTCAAGTTCTATGCACTTGCCCATGTATCAAATACACATTGTAGTATACTCAAGTAACTATGCATCATTAGATAACTAATATAATGTTTTCAATATAGAAATCATAGTTTGTTGCTCTATCAATCTTTTATAGACTTATTACTATGTTGTCATCAATGAAAAACATAGTTATAAATACATCATAAAAATGTTCTACAATGCTCCCCCATAGCATTAGCATCCATGCTAAAAATCTCTCCCTTTGGTATTGATGGCAACATAGATGAAAAAATCTAGTTCCAAGAATACCAACAAGTCTTTTCAAATCCTCTTCATCAATCAAATCTTGCTTCATGCAAATCCTTTATTGCAATACTTCTCCCCCATAGTACAATGTTTTTAATGCTATACTTCTCCCCCATTGACATCAATGTCAAAGATAGTACACAAATGGTTCAATTTTCTTGAACATCCAATGATTTATCAACACAACCACAAGCCAGTCTATTGCTTTAAAACTTTGTATATAAATCCATAAACAATTCAAGTGTCTAAAGACACTATTGTCTACCAATTACCAAGATTCCTTTGCTAACTCTGTTCATCACAGATACTCCACCATATAAGAAGCATTAGCATTTAGTCTAGTCTATTAATAGCGCTCTGTTCCCTAGAATGATGCACTTTTGCATCTTTTATTTTGAAATAGGCAGGGGCATAACCCCAAGCATACCTCTTAGGTACTCAAACATATCCTTTGGTAAGGCCTTTGTGAAAATGTTTGCAATCTATTCCTTAGTGTCAATGTACTCCAATCTGATTTCATTTTCTACAACTTTCTCTTTCAACACATGATACTTTATAGAGATGTGTCTTAGAATGCAAAATAGGATTCTTAGACATGTTAACTGTACTTGTGTTATCACAATAAATGATAATAGGCTCTTTGAATGTAATTACAATCTCCTTCATCATCTGCTTCATCCATGTGACTTTATTACAGTTGTTTATTACTGTAACATATTCTCCCTCTACAATGCTTTGTGAGTTGCAATCTTACTTCTTACTGAGCCAAGAAACCAATCTTCCTCCAAGAAAGAATGCTCCTCCACTGGTGCTTTTTCTATCATCTATATCTCCAGCCCAATCAGCATCAATATAAGTTCAAAGAGTAAATTCATTACCTATGTCATAGCAAATGCCATAATTAGATGTCCCTTTCAGATATTTGAATATCCTTTTTAGTGTTGCGTAGTGATATTCTTTAGGATCGGCCTAAAATCTTGCCACAATTCCAATCGCATTTGCTATATCATGTCTACTATGAGTCAAATATTGCAATCCTCCAATCATAGATCTATACTTCTTTTGTTCAATAGTAGGTGTCTCATCCTTTCTTGATTAACATAGGAGTTCCAACAGGTTTACAGTTTTCTAGACCAAATCTTTTTAGCAAATCTTTTAAATACTTTGTTTGGGAAATAAAGATTCCCTCTTTGTTTTGAACAATTTGTAATCCTAAGAAAAAAAATTCATTTCTCCTATCGTGCTCATCTCAAATTCATTCTTCATATCTTCTGAGAATTTGTTACTGGCTTCATCATTTCCTCCAAAAATGATATCATCAACAAATATGATGATTATCAGCAAACTATCTTCTATTTCTTTCAAGTGCAAGTTGCAATCTATTGTTCCTTTAGCAAATCCAAGCTTTTCTAAGTATTTATCTAACCCTATATACCAGGTTCTAGGTGCTTGCCTTAATCTATACAAGGCTTTATTTAATCTACAAACTATATCCTTCTCTTCTATCAAAGGAAAACATTCTAGTTTCTCAATGTAAACTTCTTCTTCTAGTTCTCCATTCAAGAATTCTAACTTAACATCCATTTGATATACCTTGAAATTTTTATTTGTTGTGTATGCCAAGAACATTTTGACTACTTCCATTCTTGCTACAGGTGCATATGTTTCCTCATAGTCAATCCTTCTTGTTGAGAGTAACCTTTGCATGCTAGTCTTGCTTTTTTTATTATTACTTCTCCTTGTTCATTCATTTTATTTCTAAATACTTATTTTGTAACAATCACATTTTTGTCCTTGGGTCTAGGAAAAAATTCCCATGTGTCATTTTTTATTATCTGTTGAAGTTCTTCCTTCATTGATTTTATCCAATGATCATCCTTGATTACTTCATCTACACTTTTTAGTTCTACATGAGATTTTAGGCATAGTTCTTTATTGATTCTATTTCTTGTCATTACTCCTTTTTCTTTACTTCCTATTATCTAATCAGCAGGATGATTTCTCATCAAATTATTATTTGGGGTAGGATTTGTTGCTTCAACTCTTATTTCAGGTACTGCACTCTGTTCTTCTCTTACTTCTTCAGTTTGTACATTATTTTGTAAGTCATTGTTAGTATTGAGAATTAGTTCATTACATCTATTATCCATCCTAGAATAATTATCTCCATCAGAGTTATAATTCTTCATCTTTTCTTTAGTACCAAACTTTTCATCTATTCTCACATTTGTGCACTCTACTATAGTTTTTGTTCTATAGTTGAAACATTTGTAAGCTTTACTTTTTAATGAATAGCCAAGAAACATGCCTTCATCACTCCTTGGATCAAACTTACTGATATCATCATCTCTTTTGATGTAGCATTTGCTTCCAAATGTCCTGAAATATTTGACTGATGGTGAGTGACCAAACCATAACTCATAAGGTGTTTTCTCCATACCTTTTCCAATATGTACTATGTTCAGTGTGTATATTGTTGTGTTGACTACCTTTCTCTAAAAGGTTTTTGGTACATCATTCTCAAATAGCATAGTTCTTTCTGCTTTAGCAACTAATCTATTTCTTCTTTCAACAATCTCATTCTACTCAGGTGTATCGGGTGAAGATAGTTGTCTTCTAATTCTATGTTCTTCACAGTAGATATTGAATTCTCTAGAAGTGAATTCTCCTCCTCTCTCAAATATTAAGCTTTTGATTTTAAGTCCAAATTCATTCTCTACTTTGTTCTTGAATATCTTGAATTTCCCATATGCTACTAATTTTTCCTTAAGAAAAGCTACCCACATCATTTTGGTAAAATCATCAACAAAAATCATAAAATACTTTTCTCCATAGAATCCTATTGTTCTTACAGGACCACTCAAATCTGTATGAACCAATTCTAGTTTTTGTGTAGTACCAAACTATTTGCTATGGAATGAGAGTTTCTTCTACTTAGCCAAGATACATTCCTTACAGATAATGTCAGTGGGTTTAGTGACCTTAGGTAAATCTCTCACATCAAGTGTATTACTAGCTTTCACAATGTTATCAAAGTTTATGTGACAAAATGTTTTGTGCCATAACCAACTGTTGTCAACTTAAATAGCTACCAAACATGTTGTTTTAATGGAGTTTAACTAAAATACATTACCTCTACTTCTTGTGCTAGTACCAAGTAGTTTTCCTTCCTTGTTCTTGATAATGCATGTGTCATTACCAAACTACAATTGGTAACCTTTGTCCATAAGTTTCCCAACACTTAACAAGTTATGTTTTAGTCCATCAACAAAATAAACATCATAGTATTTTTTTTACCATCTAGTGTGATAGATCCAATTCTTGTAATGTAGCAGGCTGCATTGTTCCCTACTCTAACAATTCCTCCATCATGCCTTCTAAATTTGAAAAAATTTCTCATATAACCAATCATGTGATGTGAAAAACCGCTATCAATGATCCAATCCTTCCTTTCAACTAGTGAGATCAGTGCACTTTCTTCTTTAATTTTTCTGTCAAGATCATCCTCCTTTATAGCTATGAATCCTAATTCATCTTCACTTTTTTTTATCAGATTCTTCTTTCTCTTCTTCTTCATTATCATATAGACAATTTCTAGGTCTTCTAGATTTGAATCTTCCCTTATACTTTCTTTCTCTTTTAGGACACTTAGATGCATAATGACCGTATTCATTACATTTCCAGCATTTAAAGATATTCTTACCATCATTTTCTCTTTCCACAAGAAGAACCACTCCTTCCTGGATCTTTTCCTCAATAGACTTGTTGCTGCTAGCAATGTCTCCTTGCACCTTTGTGTTCCTTGCTAGACCAAGTTTAATGTTAAATGCACTAAATGCTATCTCAACTTTTTCTAATTCTCCAGATTGTTTTAGATCAAATTTTTCAGTTTCCGATCTACCAAGCAATGTTTCTTTGGTGAAATTAGTGGTACAAGGTAACACTACCCAAATCATCTCTGTTACTATCTTGAAAGGTGGTGTCAGACTTTTCAAGATCTTCCATATTACTTCATCATTAGCTTTCTTTCCACCAAGAGATGTGATTCCTACAACAATCTTAGATAGTCTACCAATATAGCTTCTTATAGATTCATCTTCCATAATTTTAGCATCTTAGAATGTGAAATACAGATTTTGTAATCTAACTCTTTTTGCATGTGTATCACCCTCATAATTAGCTTCTAAGATTTTCCAAATTTCATGAGATATTTTGAATTATTTTACCTGGATTTACTCAATTTTAGGTAGAGCTAACAATATTGCTTATCTTGCCCTTATGTTGCACATAAGTACTTCTCTTTGTTCCTCAGTACAGCTTTCAAGATTGTCTTCTTCTACAATGTTTTTAGATGCCTTGGTTACAAGAAAATATCTTGGACCCATGCACAAGATTTGAGTCTTCATTTTATCCTTCCAGCTATCATAATTTGTGCCATTAAATCTCAAAATTTCCTTTCTGAATAAATTCGCCATGGATCTCCCAAAGTTGTTAAACTTTTTCTTCAAGGACCTGAGGCTCTAATACCAATTGTTAGAAACAATAGTCCACCAATATAACTAAGAGGGGGTGAGGTGAATCAGTTCTATGAAAATTTAAACATTTAACCTCTTAAAAAATATTGACCATTCAAAGTAAACAACAACTATAAAAGAAATGCACATAAACAATTACACTAGATATGTTGACTAGGGAAAGCCTTGATCAAAGGGAAAACAATGGTGGGAATGATGCCCACAAAATGATGTACTAATGTGAATGTTCCTTGTTAGAGGATGGACCTTGTTAGGATTCTAATACAACAATTAGTACAAAGAGTCCCTATTAGAATACTCTGAATCCCTATTAGGAGATTCCAACCCTATTAGAAGTTGTGGAAGGCAACTAAACCCACTGTCCAAACAGCTTCAGGATCAAATCAATGAACCCATTGTCCAACTGACCTTAATACTATTCCTTTTAGAATAATAGATGTGTAACAAGCTTTCACTTCTTCCTTTTTCCAATATGTCACACTCCTTCACCTTCAGATCATGCAATCATATCTAGAACTCTATGATTAGTAATAATAACCCTTAAGGTCACTTACATGCATTAGGAAATCACTCTACTCTGCTACTTATAAATTCATAAGTCTTGTATTCTTCACCTTGTTTGTAAAACATGGAAACATCTTTCCTTTATACCTTGATCAATAATAAATCCTTGAGTCAACTTCACATTTTATTCTCATACATTAATTAAATAAAATCCCCATTTAATCAATATTGTCAGCTCATAATTATACACAAACTTTCACACGTGTGACTTCCCTACATGTGCACTCTCTGTCATCATCAACAGTTAGTAAACTATCTCTAGTTCACTTTGCAACCCTTCACTACAATTGTAAAAAATTGTAGTAGTCATGCAATAGGAACTACTTTCCTGATACTCTATTTCTATACAGTTCTCTTTAAATCAATCATATCTTCCATACACTATCGATTCAGGTTTTGTGCACTTGCCCATGTCTCAAACACACATTGTAGTATACTTGAATAATTAACATCATTAGATAAGTAATATAATATTCTTAATATAGAAATCACAGTATGTTGCTCTGTCAGTATTTTACAGACTTATTACTATGTTGTCATCAATGACAAACACAATTATAAATACATCATAACAATATTCTACAATACTCCCCCATAGCATCAAAATTCATGCTAACAACCACTTCTTCAAGACTTGATTCTAATAGTGAGAAATATTGTGACATCAGAGACTATAGGTAAATTATTTGAAAAGTGTTGAGAAACACTTGATGTCAAGTTGGGAGTAGTGTTGAGAAACACTATTTTGTGAGTTGTCAAAGAAACCCTAATGCACAAGGATACCTCAAATAGGATAAGTAGTTGTGCCCCCAAGATGACGATAAGAAGCAATCCCAAGAAAGGAAATGTGTTGTGAAGTAAGTGATTAAGACTGATAGGCATAGGTGCAAGAGTCTCAGGTAGCGCCTATTTCTATGTTTTCATAGTTGACAGAAATTTTTCAAGACCTTTTTCAATTTTTTTGTATTTTTTGTATTTTTATTTTTTTTGTTGATACATCAAAGTGCCTATTGTTAGGTTTTCACTAAGATGCTCATTTTTTTAGGGTATTTTTTGATGTTTAGGATTTTCTTAGGATCAATAAGTATGTACAAGATAGCTAAGTTGCAAGCCTCTAAGCATAGAACTGAAGAACACCTAAAATTGTCCAAATCACACGTCTTGCCCAATTAAATAAATATTTATTGTTTATTTAATTCCCTTACCTTTAATTAAATAAATTTTACATTTATTTAATTATGTTCATCCTTTCTTGATTTAAATAAACTAAGGTTTACTTAAATCCTAACATATTCCCCTTGCATGCTAACCCATTCACTTTAATTAAGTACTTCATTTACTTAATTAATCCTTGCCTAATCCCCCTTGGAATTAAATATTAAATTTAATCCTATTTGAGCACATGGCTAACTTTAACCCTCACCTAACCTCACTTTCCTAACCTAACCCATCCTTCTAACCTAGGTCAATCTACTTACCCACTAATTAATCCTAGTTGCCCATCTAATCATATCCTTAATCATTTGCGCAATCCTAATTAAAGGAATAGCAAACCCTAGTCACATGTCACATGTGACTCTTACACACTTGTCCCCTTTCACATGGCATTGACCCATCACTTTCAAAGGTGTCCCACACATGTGTGAGAAACCTTGAGCCTCCAACCCTCTTACACCTATCATTGACTTGTCACATCAAAGGTTGCTCACACATGTGTGAGCATCTTGCCCCTTTTGAATGGTCAAAAACCCTAATCCACATGGAGTCTACTTGGCCTCCACCATGAACACCTCATTGATCTTGAGAGATCCTAGCCCTTCATCTTGCATTCAATCTTAGCCATCCCTTGCATCTCATTTCCTATAAAAGGAGAGTCCTCTCCTCATTCTCAACAAGCACTATCTACCCCATTGTTATGCTGCAGGAATTGTGAGCAACCACATCCCACAACAATGAAATCATCTACACTTGATGATTTCATGAGGTTTGCATATGTGCTATTTTGAATAGTTTATACCCTTTTGATTTCATGTCATGCTTAGTTACATGTTTATCTTTCATATTTTGAGGTTTGCATAATCATGTAGGAGTATGCATTAGTTGCTTAGTGTTTATTCCTCTTATTACATTTTTATGCAATACATTTTGGCATGCCCGATGGGACCCACTTCACGGGTTCGAACTAACGATCTAATGTGTTTTTGAGTATTTTGTGAGCTTGTAGGTTGTGGAAGCATTTGGGGATCAAGTTTCATGAGGAGCATCTAATCGAGCCATAAAGCCCATCATCGCATTCGGAGGACATGAGGGAAATTTTTTGACATAAAACACTATATATTTTACTTATTGCTCTATTTTTAAGTTGTGGAGGTACATACACGTTGAATATGCTCCTCGTTATTAGGAAAAAAAAGTACTCCTTGTTTGTTGGTAAATAAATAGTTTTTTTTTTAAATAAAAATAAAAATATGGGGGGGTTTCCTTTATTTTTACGTTATTCTATTTATGTTTTTAAAAAAGTAGTTTGCTTCTATATTTATATATATAAATTGTTTAAAAAACAAAACAAAAAAATTGTTCTAAAATTGTTTTAATTGTTTTAAAAAAAAATTTCATTCTAGTCTAAGTGAGGAAAAAGAATTTAAATTTTTTTATTTATTTTTAAAAAAAAAAATAATAATAATAATAACAATACAAAAACAAAACGTTTTAACTCTTTTCCTTTTTTTCCTGGTCGCGGCGCCACCCGCGGCTAGCACAACCGCTGCTGCGGCCCCCAGCTCTCCTTCTTCCTCCGATGGCTCCCCCTTCCTCCGCCGCTGCTGACCAAACCCACAACCCGCACACTACAATTCACTCGGCTCCGCCAAAGCCCCTCCGACCTACTCTTCCGCCGCCCGCTCCCTACAAAAACCCTCCGACCCCTTGCAAATTTTTTGTTTTCTTTTCATACTTCGGTTAAATTTTAAGTTTTATTATTGTAAACTTTATTTTCAAAAAACAAAAAAAATCTTTTTTTTAATCTTTTTACAAATTTATTTTTCAAAAACCAAAAAAAAATTGTATGACATTCTCCTAACTGTCAAATTTTTGCTCACAGATTGCTGATTTCAGCACTGCATCAGCAGTCCACATGCCCTTTTAGACCATAAGAAGCAACCTTTGGTTTTTTGCTCATAACTTGAGCATATGAACTCCATTTTCAAAAAACAAAATATCACCAAAAAGCTGATTCTGAGCCCGTCGTAATGGTGCTAGTTTTGCTAGATTTTGATGCTATTTAGATCTCTATTTTTCCTTTCAAAGTTTGAACTTTGTGCTAACACTTTCATTGTAGGGTTGTTTCATGTTTGTCCTATATTTTTGCTACCCTAACTTGTGTTTGCAAGGATATTTTTATCACTAACCATATTGCTTGCAATTTTGCCTTAATTTGGTCTTGGAAATGAACTTGTATGCTTAAACATTCATCTTTGAAATGCTCAAACAATCACACTTAATCTTGAATGCATGGTTAATCGAACACTTTTGCTTTGGGATGAATGATCACATTATCTTGCATGCTTTAGGATTAACAAACATTGCAATACAGATTTCATTTTGGTGCATAAAACAAAAAACCTTTCCTTATCAAATTTGCTTATGTGGATGACGCTTGCTTTACTTATGTTGGTAAACTCTCGATTTTTATGACATTGTCAAATTGGAAAGAACATTGTATGGTTTAATCATGTGTTTCTTCAACATAGATTAGAAAACTTAAAGCTCCATTGGGAAAGAACGTGTGTCTTTTAAACCCCAAGGCCACTTATGTATTCTCTCCCCTCGCACCTTCGGGTGATCTTGGGTGCACAAGAAATAAGTGGTCTTGTTTTTACTTTTTTAGGAGGCATGCTTGGGGATTTCATCACCCCTTGGGACGACCTCAACTCTAGTGCTCTGGCGGAGTATAAAAATTGGGAGGTGAATTGAAAGACACCTCTCTTGGAAGCATAATATTGTCACTCTTGGCTAAGCCCCAAAGAACTTTATACCTTTGGAAAGTGAAGGAGGAGATTTGGGTTACCGTCTCCCCCTGGCTGTGTGGCAGTATTTTCTTTCATCTACAAATTTGGGCCTCATGTACCTTGCGTATATTGCAGACACCCTCTAGTTGATCCTTGTACATCCTAGTCAAAACCTTATAGGATTATTGGTGTGTTTGACATTCTTGAGTGTTTGAAACACACATGCCTTGTATATATTTCCTTCTTTGATTTTGCATCTCAAAACCTAAAAATCCGAAAACATCATAAAACATAAAACCCAAACAAATCATAAAACATAAAAATCCAAAAAATCATAAAAGTTCAAACATTAAAAATAAAAATAAAAAATCTCAAAAACAACAAAAAAAAAAGTCTTGGTCTAAATCCTCTTAGTCAAGCTATCCACATCAATTCCACATCACTTCTTCTATCCATCAAATTCATCACCCTCACATATCTCTTGTCTTCATCATTCAAACCATTGCTTGCAGTCTTAATCATCTCTACTTCATCCAAATCACTTCCTCGTCATTCAATCTCATCCATAATATTCATCCTAATCATGGTTCATAATCCACATCAAGATCTAATTCCTTCATTCAATGATTCATCCTCATGATTCTTAATCCAATCCCTTGTCAAATTCATTCTTTTCTAATCAAATTCTTAATTCAATCCATTTACATCTTCATCCATAATCAATCTTTCTAATCGCATTCATTCAAGTCTTCTTCTAATTCAACTTTGCATCAAATCTTCTACTTTGGACATAGGAACATCGTCATACACATTGGACTTTCATTCAAATCCCACATTCACTCGTTTGGAATATCATAGAGTTTTTTTTTATCAAATCAAATCAAACCCTAATTCAATCAAATCATATCCCATCAACATCAAATCAATATCAAGTCAAATCCAATTCGAATTAACACAAAATCCAAACCTGCTCCTAGTCTTAAGTTCATATTCCATCCATCATTGAATCTTTCATCCCTCTTCATCTAACATCTATGGATCTGAATTTGCTTAATCAAATGGTTGAAAATCTTCACCAACAATATGGAGTTATACCTCCTATTCAACCTGCATATCAAATCCATCCTCAACACTTCATATCCAACTCTCATCCACCTCATGTTCATTATTCTTCTACCTTTGACAAGGGAAATCCATTTCATTATCCTTCACCTACATACGCTTCTATTCATAGCCCACACACTTCCTCCAACACAAATTCCCTTGCCATGGAAATGGAACAATTAAAGAATTATCTCTTAGCAAGTCAACAAAAAGAGCCCACCTTCCATGCCATGTGTCATCTTCCCCCATGTTTGGAAGATCCTAGTCCTCATGTCCCATCTAACCCCCACCCTCCATGCAATCCCCTACCCATAGTTACATCCTCACACAATCCTAATCCTCCACAAATATTATCCCCACCTTGTAAGGGGTTTTTCACATCACTCTTGGCTAAGTATAAAATACAAAATGAAGAAATCCAATCACCCAAAGTCATACCCTCGATTCTATCTCAAGATCTTCTTCCAAAGCATGACATTATAGATTCCTCTTCTCCTCTAGATCTGAGCATTTCTCCATCCCATCATTCCCTTATCCCTCAATATCCATTTATCCCTCCTAGTCTATCTCATGATTCCTTTCCGAACCAAGATCAAAACATTCCAGGTACCATGCACATTATTGCTTCCATTCCATCTCAAGAGTTAGCCTCCATAGATCCTCTACTTCATGAAGAAGTTCTACCACTCCATCCACTAATACTCCTCCATGTCAAGATCAAATCATTCCTATTCCATCTCATGATCCTCTTCTAAGTCAAGATCACAGCACCCTTTCATTTGCCTTTCATGATC
This sequence comes from Cupressus sempervirens, assembly GCA_028749045.1. NCBI lineage: Eukaryota > Viridiplantae > Streptophyta > Pinopsida > Cupressales > Cupressaceae > Cupressus > Cupressus sempervirens. The sequence continues at coordinate 334,766,516 of CM053790.1, forward strand.
CGACTCCATCTCAAGATCCTATTACCCCTCATGATTCCCTTTGTGATCCTAATCCTCCACATGATCCTATCACACCTATCCAATCCACTCATGAACCCCATATACTTGGACTTGCATCTTGTGTTCCCATTGAAGAAATAATGTCTCAAGATGTTGGTATCCCTTCCACTTCTTCCAATGCCACAATTCCTCCATCCAAACCTAAAGCTTCTCATCATTCGTCTTCCAAGTCCATTTTGGGTTCTTATATTCCATCCATTCTAGGTCCTTATGCTCCACATCCAAATCCTTCATCCCTTCCTTCCATTTTGGGTCCTTATGTACATCCATCTACCGTATCCATGTTTTCCCCTTCATCCCCTCATGCTCCTAAAGATCAACAAAGGCACATATCTTTGAATTCCCTCCAATGTCCACAATCCATTTGCTCTTCTTCATACACCCCTACCATAGCCAATGGAAGCACATTGGATGCTAAAGAAAAAGAAAATAAAGCAAAAAATCCACAAAATCCCAAGGATCAACATGTCCCCTCTAAAAGACATGTCTAAGAAAAGAAAAATCTGATCCAAAGAAAAATCAAAAGGCCGCAAGGGCTGAAAATCAAAAGTGCAAAATTTTGGTGGACCCAAAAGCTACTTAATGTAGCAATGAATCTCAAAGAAAGATTCAAAATGACATCCAATTTTTCTAATCCAAAGGCTTTCCTCATTCGCAAATCATCGAAGCTTCCATTTTCAAAATCCATTTTGGGTCCTTATATACCCAAATCCACCATTCCAAATCCACTGTCTCCTTCATCCATTTTGGTTCCTTATATCCCAAAATTCAAATTTCCTCCTACACATCCTCTGCAAGTTCCTCCTTTCCATCACCCTTCAAGGTGTGTGCCAATGATGATCTTTCCACCTTCTTCATCCACCCATTCACAAGTCTTCCAACCTAGCATCCATCAACCATGTCTTCCTCCCACCCACTCCACTACCTTAATCCAAACCTTTCCATAAGCCATTTTCCTCCATTCACCACCCTACCAACATCTATGAGAAAATAACCAAAATTCCTTGAAAATAATAAGGAAAAAAAAGAACAATATCAAGGGATACCATCCACGTAAATAGATGCTTGAGTCCTCTCTTCGTTTTCCTATCATGTATCCACAATCTTCCATGTCTGCTTATCCATCCATTCACTTTTCCTTCTTCCACTTGAACTCTACACTAGGGGCAAGCTCCATCCATACGAAGCTTCCATACATATCTTCCCTCCTTCCCTCTACCATTCATTAGCCCCTTTTCCATCTTTGATCTTGACTTTCACTTTCCTTTCATCCATCCATACGCTTACTTGACATATCCCTTGTGCATTATCCACACATTTTCCTAGGTACTTCCATACTTCTTTCATATATTTGATCTTGACATGCTATCCATATCTTGCATTCCATAGTCCTTCTCACGTTCATCCATTTTCCCTCCATACTCCTACATACTTCCATCCTTCTTTCATATGTCCTTGATCTTGGTTATCCAATCCATTTCATCCACTTCATATCCTACATTTCATCCATATCCTTCATATCATTATCCCTTTTTCATACCCTCCCTCTGTGCTCATGATCAATGCAAGAGGTACAATAACAAAATATTCATACATGCTTTGGAAGAACACATGCCTTCTCTTCCTCCATACACTAGCCTTCGTACCATCCTTCCATTTTCATGCATCCTTTCCCACCACATTTTCTTCCATTTTCCTATCCTTAGTATGGGGCATTTGGAATCCTTTGAAACATGGTCCTTGGTTCCACACTTTGTGACACCATATCATTTGGCCCCTCATATCCTTTCACCATCACTTGTGTCCCCCAACTCCCATTGCTTTTCCTCCATTTACCATGCCTTGGCTCTCCCTTGTCATTGGTCCTAATTCATTGTATCTCATGTTCATTCAATCAATTCATTTCTATCCATTCTATCCATTCTATCCTCCATTCATTCATATCACATTCGATCTAATTCTTCCAACTCACTTCAATCAACTTCATTTATCCTTTGTTTTAATCAATTTTCCCTTCTTCTAATCCTTTCACATCAACTCAATTTCTCTTCTACATCCTATCACCATCCTTCTTCCAGTCTCATGCACGTTCATTCTTTTATCTGCCATAAAATCAAAAATAAAATAAAATCAACTATGCAATCAATACTAATTCAATCAATCTAATCTTGCCATCTTGAACATCAATCCTTAATCAATTCATCAATTTGACCCAATCAGCTGATAATCCATTAACCATATTCAAACATCATTATCATGGGATGAATCCTTCCCAATCCTTGGATGTGCATTATGCTTATCATTAGCTTTTCCATCCTTAATCAATCATTATCAATCATTCCATTCATGGGTTTTCAACTTGACTAGGGGCAAAATGTTGGTTTTCTTTGGATTCATTATGCATGATTGCTTATTACTTGTATGCATTAGTATTTTTTGCATGTATCATGGTCTTTTCATCCTATTGTCCCAGGAATCATGGTCTTCCATATCATAGTTTCATAAGGCATATGGTTGTATTAGACCCCTTTTTTTCATGTACTTGACACATTGTCATCTTGGTTCCTCATACCTTGGTGCATAGTGTTGAATACAATATCAAACTTAGGTTGTTTACACCATTGCAGCATAACTCTTATCATTTTCCATCCTCCCATCCATTTCGAGAGCACATCCATGTTCTCCTAACCGGCATGTCCTCTCGAGGGGGCATACCATTCCTCCCTCGTCATCCTTCCATGACTGGGGCATCATGCTACTAGTCGTATCCTCCTAGCCACTATATTTTATTCTTCTTTGATATAACATCACTAATGCTATATCAAAGAGGGGCAAAATGTAGACACCTAAAATTGTCCAAATCACGCGTCTTGACCAATTAAATAAATATTTATTATTTATTTAATTCCCTTACCTTTAATTAAATAAATTTTATAGTTATTTAATTATGTTCATCCTTTCTTGATTTAAATAAACTAAGGTTTATTTAAATCCTAACCTATTCCCCTTGCGTGCTAACCCATTCACTTTAATTATGTACTTCATTTACTTAATTAATCCTTGCCTAATCCCCCTTGGAATTAAATATTAAATTTAATCCTATTTGAGCACATGGCTCCTAACTTTAACCCTCACCTAACCTCACTTTCCTAACCTAACCCATCCTTCTAACCTAGGTCAATCTACTTACCCACTAATTAATCCTAGTTTCCCATCTAATCATATCCTTAATCATTTGTGCAATCCTAATTAAAGGATTAGCAAACCCTAGTCACATGTGACATGTGACTCTTACACACTTGTCCCCCTTCACATGTCATTGACCCATCACTTTCAAAGGTATCTCACACATGTGTGAGAAACCTTGAGCCTCCAACCCTCTTACACATGTCATTGACCCATCACTTTCAAAGGTGTCTCACACATGTGTGAGAAACCTTGAGCCTCCAACCCTCTTACACCTATCATTGACTTGTCACATCAAAGGTTTCTCACACGTGTGAGCATCTTGCCCCCTTTGAATGCTCAAAAACCCTAATCCACATGGGGTCTACTTGGCCTCCACCTCATGAACACCTCATTGATCTTGAGAGATCCTAGCCCTTCATCTTGCATTTAATCTCAGTCATCTATTGCATCTCATTTCCTATAAAAGGAGAGCCCTCTCCTCATTCTCAACAAGCACTATCTACCCCATTGTTATGCTGCAGGAATTGTTAAGCACCAGACAATTGATAAGCACCAGACCCAAATGCAACTGTGATAATGTATGGACCTAACCAACTAGGTTCAAATTTTTCCTTCTACTCTCTATGCTGCTAATTTTTTGGATTCTCTATAAGCACAAGTTCACTGACTTGAAACTCTTGCAAGTGAACTTTCTTATTATATTGGGTAGGCATGTGCTTTTGATAAGCCCTCATGTGATCAAAAGTAGCCTTGCAGCATTCATCAAGTGTCTCTAGTTCTTGTACTTTCATAGCTCTATGGTCTTCATCAATGATCAACCCATATAAGGAGACTAGTAAGCAGGGGATCTCAACTTGTCATGGGAGGATGGCCTCAAACCCATAGACTAGAGAAAAGGGCATGACTCCTGTAGGAGTATGAATGGTAGTTTTTTAGGCCCAAAGTGTTAGATTTATCTATAGGTGCCAATATTTCCTAGATTTGTGAACCATTCGGTGTAAGATTTTCAACAATGTTTTGTTGGAGGCCTCAGCTTCGCCATTTCCTTGAGGGTAGTAAATAGAAGACCAATGTTGTTTGATTCAAAATTTCTTGCAGAGCTATTTGAGGTCCTTGTTCTTGAATTGTCCTCCATTATTAGTAACAAGGGAGGAAGGAATACCATAATAACAAATGATATGGTTCAATATAAATAGGGAAACATGTTTTCCTATAGCAGTAGATAGTGGCATAGCTTCAACCTATTTGGTAAAGTACTTAGGTGTTGTGATGATGAGCTTTTGACCCCTAAATGAACTTGGGTGAATTTTTCCAACCAAGTCAAAGGCCCATTGCTGAAATGGCCAATATGTCACAGAGGGAATCAACACACATCTAGGAGCATGAATTAAGTTTCCATGAAGTTGACATTTTTGACAAGACTTAGCATAACAAATGGCATCGGTTTGGATGGTTGGCTAGTAATAACCCACCCTAAGTAGTTTTTGAGCAAGTGCAAGGCCATTAGAATGTGCCCCACAAATTTCATCATGGACTTTGGTGAGTTCTTTTTCAAACTCTTTTAGCTCTAAACACCCAAGAAATGTTCCATCTAGACTCTTCCTATACAAGTCACTAGAGATTAAAGTGTAATGTGAAGAATTGTAGAGAAGTTGGTGTTTTTGGTTGTGTGTGAGGGTTTTAGGAATAACTTGATCATGAAAGTAAGAGAAGATAGCCACATAGCAAGAGGAATCATGACCTACAATAGTGAAAATCACGTAGTTATCTGGGGAATCATAGGCGGGATGACATAGTTCTTCCACTAGGAATTCAAATCATGATTCATGTTATTGTAGTTGGAGGATACATGCTAAAGTAACCTTAACATTCATAGCCTTGTTTTCTACTCTAGGAATTTGTTGGAATGTCACAAAAGTGAATTAGTTCCTTAGAGAATCTATCAACTTCTTGTAAGGGATCAAATTGTCATCTTTTGTTTGATATTCATTGTTCACTTGGTTTATAACAAGTAGAGAATCTTCATAGATGTGCAATTCAATGATTCTCCATTCAAGAGCCATTTTGATCCTATTTTTTAATACCTAATATTTTGCAATTTTTTTTATGCAAGGGAATAAAATTTTGTAGGATTTTGGGATCATATAACCATGAGGGGAAATAAACAAGACACCTGCTCTAGCTCCATTTTGTGTATGAGAACCGTCAAAGAATATTTTCAAAGTTTTCTCAGTGATGTACACAATTGATGCAAGAGCATCAAGTTTTGATTTTGATGGGGTTATTATTTTCATGGTTAGTGATGTGTTGGAGACACACTAGGGAACCTTTTCTCATTATTTCATAGAGATTGGATGGATTGAGTTGAAGTTTGAGCTATTTCTGCTAGAATTGTGTTTTTCTGGTTTTTGGGTGCCTGTTGCAGACCATATAACTAATTATCCTCATTGAATGAGAAGTTTTGAACTTGAAGGATTGAAGAGGGCCTAGATTAATTCCTTTTATCAATACCATAATTTCTAATTCATTATAAGTTGGGAGACATGGAAATTCTCTTGAAGTATCAATTTTTGGCAGTTTCGCATGACAGTCTGTTGTATGTGACTTTCAAGATGGATGCACACATTTCCTTGGGGAATCAGCCTTTGTGAATTTAAGGAATTTTAGAGGACTTATATTTCTACCTATCATTTAAAGAACAAGCTCTAATTCAATTATAGCTAGGATATATCATGATTTTACTCAAATATTGATTTCTAGACATTTAATTGTTGTTGTTGGCCAACTTGTGGCATTTTATTTATTTATTTATATTTAATTTGTGTATTTGGCCAACCTATGGCTTAGATTGGTATAAGTAGGGGTTTTGGGGAAGTCTTTAGTGATTATGATCCATCTAGGAGAAGAAGAGGCAGCTAAAGGGTGAGTTTTTCCTGAGTCTGTGGATAGACCATTGAATGTGAGGCAGTTTACAGTAGGATTGTGATGGAGTTGTGAGTGTGTGGACAGAGCACTAAATGTGAGGTAGTTTACACTTGGATCTTGGATCTTGGAGAATAGCTAGGGTTGTGGATACAAAAAAAGGAAGTTTCTTGGTGGGCTTGTGAGCACAAGTTGAGATCTTCCTTGGAGGTTTCTACTAGAGTGTGGATTTGGACTAGCTAGGGTTTGGATTGGATCTTGAGGGATCTTGCAAAAATTTTATTGTAATTGGTTGTAACTAGGAAAGCCTTATAGCCCAAAACATTACATGTAATAGTTATTTTATAAATAAAGAGGTGTGATTTGGTATTAGATCTTGTGTTATTGCTTCTTGCTATTGTGTTTCTGTTGCGTGGTTATTTGTTGGGGGCTAGGACATCTCTTTTGGGGACTCTCCTACCCTGCACTATGTCAGATGGTATCAGACTAAAGGTTGTTCCTGAGCATGTAGATAGATTAGTGAAGTTGAGGTAGTTTGCATTAGGACTTGGGTTGGAGAATCATATTTGAGATTATCTTGATTTGGTGGCAGATTTTCTTTCTGGAGTCTTAGATCTCTTGGTTGTGAGGTGGAAAATTGTGGTTCTGACTTGCAATTATAGAGGACTTACAGATGGATCGATGGATGTGAAGATAGAAGACTGATCTTGTTGAGGCATAATCATAGAGATTTTTTGGATTGCAGATTTGTGGTCCTAGACTTGTGATTTGGTTCCTGATTGTTCATGAGAGGTGGTAGATTGTGATCTAACTTGCAAATAATTTGATTTTGTCACAAGAAGCATAGGAAGGATTTTTTGCAGAGAGTTTACAAAGATCTTGGGAGATGGATCTAAGAGGATTGGACCTAAGATGATTATGAATCTCCATGATGTGGTGGAGAGGAATTTTTCTAAGATGTCTGCTCAGTTTGAAGCTAGTTTGGCTGATCGAACTAAGAAGGTGGTTGCTTAGTTTGAAACTAGTTTGGTCGATTGAGATAAGGATAGGATGAGGAAGGCATTTTTTAGATGTTTTTTGAGCTAGAGTCTATTGATCTAGAAGAGAGTTGTTTGGCTAGTTAAGAGACTTGTTCATGAGAGAAGATGGCATCGCAAGGTCGAGGTCGAAGAGGTTGGTTTTGTTGATCAGATTCTGGAGTCTAATACAGAACTTGTAGAGTAGCTGAGGTTCTTGCTGAAGATATTCCTAACCTTGTTGATGTTGGGATGGAGATTGGTTTTCATGATTAGTTAGTTGAATCTAACATGGAAATTGTAGATCACTTGTTCATGGATGATCTGGTTGTTTTTGGTGATGAGTTGTGTGTTGTAGAGCATCTTCTTGTGAACAATGAGATTATTGAGATTGTTGATTTGAATTTGGATCTACATGATACTATGGATATATATGTTCCTAATTTTCCTCTAGTTGACATGGTTGAGGATTTACATCTTCTTCTTATTGTAGATTTGAATCTACATGTTGTTGTCAATGTGGAGTTTTTTGTTGTTGGTGTGGATTCACTAGTTGCTGATGCGGATGAGGGTTTGCTAATGAAGCCTTATGTTAAGTTTGTTCTTGGGTGTGAGCATGTTGATTGGGTTGATAATGTGTATTTGATTCTTATGTTTGAATAGATGAAGCATAGATGGTGGATTTTTAGATTTGTTCGATTGACTTTAATGAAGTGGAAGCCTTTGGTAAAGATGAAGTTGGTTGCAGATCATTCTTTGGGCATCAAAGTGTGGGACACACTTTTCTATTTACCCGGGGAGTCTAATGCAAAAGCATCAAATTTGGATTTTGGTTGGGTTATGATTTTCATGGTTAGGGATGTTTTGGATAAATATTGGGGAACCTTTCCTCATGATTGCATAGAGATTGGATGGATTAAGTCGAAGTTTGAGTTGTTTGTACCTTGCTGCTGGAACTGCATTTTTCTAGTTTATGGGTGCCTATTGTAGACCATATAACTAATTATCCTTAATGAATGAGAAGTTTTTCACTTCAAGGATTAAAAAGGACCTAGATTACTTCCTTTTTTCAAGAGCTCAAGTCCTAATTCATTATAGGTTGGGAGATATGGAAATTCTCCTGGAGTATTAACTTCTGGTAGTTTCACACGATAGTCTGCTATGTGTGACTTCCAGGATGGATCCACACTTTTCCTTAGGAAATTAGGATTTTTCCATTTAAAGGGTTGTAGAGGACCTAGATTTCTACCTAAATTTCAAAGCACAAGTTCTAATTCAATTGGAGCTAGGAGATATTGCAATTTTACTCAGACATCAATTTATGGACATTTAATTATTGTTATTGACCGACTTGTGGCATTTAATTTAAGTATTTATATTCAATTTGTGTTCTAGGCCAGCTTGTGGCTTAGATTTTTATAATTAGGGGTTTTTGGGAAAGTCTTTAGTGATTATGATCCATCTAGGAGAAGAAGAGTTAGCTTAAGAGTGAGTTTTTCCTAAGTCTATGGAAAGAGCATCGAATGTGAGGCAGTTTATAGCAAGATTGTGATGGAGTTGTGAGTGTGTGGAAAGAGCACCAAATGTGAGGTAGTTTACACTTAAATCTTGGATCTTGGAGAATAGCTAGGGCTATGGCTAGAAAACAAGGAGGTTTTTTGGTGGGCTTGCAAGCACATGTTTAGATTTCCTTGGTGGTTTCTTCTAGATTGTTGTTATGTTATAGATATTGGCTAACTGATATGGGTTGTAAGTTGGATCTTATTGGATCTTGCAGAACTAATTTTGTAGTTTTTGTTTGGCCCTAACCTATAAGGCCTTATAGCTAGTCATATTTAATGTAATTAGTTATCTTTTATGAATAAATTATTGTAATTTGGCATCAGATCTTGTATTGTTGCTTCTTGTTGTTGTGTTTTTGCTACATGGTCATATAGCTGGGGGTTAGGACATCTCCTCTGGGGATACTCTTGCCTTGCACTACATCAATAATTAAGGCATCTAGAAACTCAATTTGAATGGCTATTGTATCCTCTAGTGGAAAATTAGCCAGTTGATCAGCTATGGCCTGCCCCCTAATGGCTTTACATTCGACATACTAAATGTCAAATTCTGAAAGAATCATCATCCATTTAGCTAGAAAACTAGTAAGCACAGCTTTGCTCAAGAAATATTTCAAAGGATCAATTTTAGCAATCAAGTGAACTATATGTGCCAACATGTAATGTCAGAGTTTTTGAGAAGCAAAGACCACTGCAAGATATGCTTTCTCAATATTAATGTAGTTCATTTCATAAGCTACCAAAGTTTGACTCATGTAATAAATAGCCCATTCTTTACCGATCTCATTACTTTGGGCTAATAATTCTCCTAGAGAAGAAGTTGTAGCTGAGATATACAAGATCAAAGGTTTTCCTAGAATGGGTAGCATCAAAGTTGGAGGTTTAGCCAAGTACCCTTTGATTTGATCTAGAATTTTTTGACATTCATCATTCCAAATATGAGTAGAGCCTTTATGCAAATTCTTGTTAAAAATTTGAGCTTTATCAACCAATTGAGAAATGAATCTTCTTATGGATTGGAGACATCCTTATAGACTTCTAAGTGTTGGGTGATGCGATGCGCTCCCCTGCCCACAGGTGGTTAATTATGTGGTGTTCCATGTTCACTAACAGTCATGGCTTTTGGTGCAACGGCAAATGGGCCCAACAATTGGTATCAGAGCCTGGTTTTGGCTTGGTCATGGGTTCAAATCTCCCCGTGCCTTCCCGACCCACGTAAGCACCTGGTATGCGCGTTGAGGGGGAGATTGTTGGGTGATGCGATGCCCTCCCCTGCCCACAGGTGGTTAATTATGTGGTGTTCCATGTTCACTAACAGTCATGGCTTTTGGTGCAACGGCAAATGGGCCCAACACTAAGTTGACTGATATTTCTTGGAGGAGGCATTTTCATGATAGCTTGGCCCTTTTTAGGATTAACCTCAATGTCTTTTGCTAATATAATGTAGCCTAGAAATTTTCTAGAAGTGACACGAAAGGCACACTTTTTTGGGTTCAGCCTAAGTTGAAATTATTCCATACGGTCCAATATCAGACTAAGGTCTTCAAGATGTGTGTCTCATTTTCTAGATTTAGCCAATGTGTCGTCAACATAGTCTTCCATATTTTTATTTATCATATCATGGAAGATGGTGGTCATTTCTCTTTGATAGGTAGCACCAGCATTTTTTAGCCCAAAGGGCATGACATTCTATCATAAAGTACCCTAGGCACATGTAAAAGTTGTCTTCTCTTGATCAGCTAGAGCAATCTTGATTTGGTTATACACAAAAAAACCATCCATTTGGGAGTACATTTTGTAACCTACCATCATGTCCACTATCATGTCTATGTTTGGTAGTAAAAAGTAATACTTGGGGCATGCTTTATTTAGATCTCTGAAATCAGTACAAACTCAGATGGATTTATGATGTTTAGTTAGAGATACAATGTTGGAAATCCACTCTAAATAATTAATGGCTCCAATAAAGTTTCCACTCATGAGCTTTTCCAACACTACTTTGACCAATAAGGCTACATGTGGATGCATCTTTTGCAATTTTTGTTTGATAGGTTTTACATTAGGAGAGATAGATAAATGATGTATGATAAGATCAATGTCAAGCCCTAGCATATCTTAGTACATCCATGTGAAAATATTTTTCTTCTCTTGGAAGAATTTGGCAAAATTCTCATTTTCCTCAGTTGACAATGATTGAGCCACATGGATAATTTTAGGAGATCCCTCTATCTCCAAGTTTATAGGTTGTGTTAGTTTGATGAGAACCAAAGATCTATCCTAAAAATAGCTTGGAAAAATACCAAGAACCTCATCTGTAGGTTCCTTAGGGAGGTTTTCACCAATAGATATGTCTTTTTTTTTACTATTTTTAGGTTCAAATACCACCACAATGTGGTTTTTTCCATCTGACTACTTGTTTTTTCTTTTAATTTTATGACTAAGGTACTTGATATCTAATTCTATCATGTTAACCACATGTTCACTGGTGGAAGAAGTGATGGGTTCAATGGTATTTAGGTAACAAGTGATCTCATAGTCATTTTGAAAAGATGATATTTCAAGTCTTTGATTTTGAACTGACAAATCTATGAGATTACGATGAATTAATGAGAGTCATGTGGAAGCTTCAAGGTTGTTAATATGAAAAGAGCCATATCTAGTGACATGCAAAGTCAAGCCTATAGTGAACATTGCAAAGGAGTCCAGATTAGGAATAGACCTAGAGGGACTTGCGTGATCCACTAAAACATTTTTTGAGGCAAACTCATCTGAACCTATATTATACTCTTCAACCACATTTAGTTTGGTTGAATAAGCATGAATGAAATTGACTCCTAGCTCACAAGATACATCTGAAAGGCTTTCCCATTCATACTCATGAGAGTTTGTACTCTAATCTCTAGCAATTAGACAAGAAATATTTTGTATAATCCATCCTCCATTCATGTCTTCATGGGTGGATTCCCCTTGTTCTAGTTTTTGAGAAGTGGAAGCTTGAACATCATCATTGGTAGTTGGTGTTTCTTCTCCCCAAAGGAGAGAATTTAGAGGCATAAAGTCTTCATCTTGTGAAGTGGTAGCAACAAAGGGAGAATCATCATCCTCTGATTCGCTAGACATGGGTGCTCTTTGATCAAATATTGGTATATCATTTTCTAGCCCAAAACCTATCCAATGGTATCTCAAGCAGTACGACCTTGAGTATGACTTAAAGGTTCAACTAGAGATTTTTTATTACCAGTTAAGGACCCATGGCCCTGATAGCCCATGTTTGTAAGAAATTTATATAATTTTCCATATCATTTAGGAGAAATGGGAGTGGTGACTATGACCTCCTTGTCATCTTTCTCTTCTCTATAGATCCAATCTTTAATTGCTTATTCTTCTTTTGCTTCTTCTAGGGAAACTAAGGATTTCACAAAAGTGCCAAAAAGAGTCATGGCAGAAGCAGGAGACTCTTTTTTGGTAGAAGGTTTCCCATAAGCCTGAGGGAAACAAGTAGAGTAGCAATAGATTCTAGAGAGTATTTTCCCATGCCAACGCTTCTCATTTTCAATTTCTATTCACACTCTGTAAAGGATGGTGTCAGCTTATGAGAACAGCGATTATGTGGAACCAGTGTTTTGGCAGTAGATAGTGTATTGATAGACATTGAGTTGTCACCAAAGACAACTATTTTAGTACCATTAAAAGGGAACTTAATGCACTAATGGTATGTAGAAGGTATTGCTTGCATGTCATGAATCCATGGTCATATCAACAACAAATTGTATGCAAGTGGTATGTCTAAGACTTGGAAAATGACATCCTTATCAACTTGACCAACTCTAATTGAAAGTACAATTAGACCTTTGGAAGGTCTTTCAACCTCATTATAGGCTTTTATAGTAATCTTGTGTTGAGGGTTGATGGAAAATTTTAACATGCCCAACTGTTGGATCACATTAAATAAATGATGTTTAACCCTGCACCATTGTCTATCAAGACTTGGCAAATGTGAGTGTGAAAGATTTGGACTTTGACATGGAGAGAAAGGTTGTGGGGATGACTGAGAACTCGATCATCTTCTTCAAAAAAAGTGAGGTAGTGAGGTGAAGAGATATGGTTCACCATAGCTTGGAATTATTATGCATAAATATTTGTGGGAATGTTGGCAGAACATAGAGCTTTTCCAAGGATATCCTTCTGCAAAGTGGATAACTCTTGTAACTCAAAAATGGAAATTTGAGTCAATATACATCACAGTTGGCTAAAAAGGTCATAGTTGGAGATCTTGAAAGTAGTTGGTTATTTAGAAGATGAATCATTCTTAGGATCATGAGAAAATTTTAGGACAACCTTAGATTTTCCCCTAATGATGACATTAAGTAGTTCACTCTTGGAAGAAGAAGATCTGGCCACTCGAAGTGCCACCTTAGGTCTAGTGTCATTATGGTGTTGAGTAACATGTCATGTTTTTAGGACAACTTTTGGTTGTTCATCCTCAACATCATAATTGGGTCAATTTTCATAATTTGGACTTGCCATGCATAAATATTCAATGGGCTCAAGCATACCTATAAGGTTTTCTATGTCAACATAGGCATAGCTAATTTTGGCAACATCATTCTTCTTAGAAACTTTGGAGATTTCACCTTTCTCATATTCTAGAAAGGGTTGTATAAAAGCTTTGTGGTTAGAATTTTTAATGAGGCCATCTATGACAACTTGACTAGCCTCAATGAGATCTTGAATTACATCTTTTAGCTTGAAACAATTTTCAATGTTGTGACCCTTGCTTTGGTGATAACTACAAATGTGATCCTCTCTCCACCAAGGAGGTCTAACAAGTGGGTCATAGGGGCAAGAATTATCTGGTAAAGTAACCATCTTGTTTTCTATTAAGGTTTTTAAGACCACTTCCTAAGGCTCAACTATTGGTGTATAAACATGTTTTTTTTGTTAAATTTAGAGCCCTTGTCAGATATTTGTGGTTTTGAACTTCTTGTTGTTTTGTAGCATAGATAGCATTAGAAAAGTTAAATGTAGTTTCCTTGTGTAATCATCTAAAAATGGTGATCTAGACTATTAGCCCCCTTTTCAACATTTTGGCTAAATTAATTTAATCACTTACCTAAGCCAAATTGCTAATAATCAATTTATTTGATTATAACCTATAGTTTGACTATGCTATCCTAAGTTCATTATTTGATTAAAAGAACATGTCCCCTTTTAATTAAATAAAGCACGCCATTCTTCTACCCACTTAAAGTGCACACATAAAGTCCTTTTTCTATTTCACAATTAAAAGAAAAGGCTTGTGAGACTTTTGTCTTATATGACAAGTCAACTTATATTCTATTGGTTGACTTGTGTGTGCACATGGATCACTCCTCTTTTCAAATTCCATCGTTGATCATCCACCATCTTCATCTTGATCTCTACCATCCGTACAAGTTTAAAAGGGAGAGAGCTTTCCCCCTCAAAGGATCCATCCTCATTTTGAATATTGTTATGCTACAGGTTTTCTAACAGGTTTCTTTGGAGCTTTGTGGAGAACTTCTATTTCTTGTCTACATTCTCTCATACCATAGCATTTTAGCTTAGATTCATGTTGCATGTTAGTTTAGCTTCTATTTTCCAATAATCTATCTCACATAGCTTAATATTTGGATTGTAACACTCTCATCCACACTTAGAATAGCTGCACTTTTCATATTCATTCTAATTTAATCTTTAGTTGCATTGCATTCTTGAGGAACTCCTTGGGACATTTTCATTCTTGCATCTTGTCTTTGGAACCTCTCATTGCATGGTTTACTAGCAAGAAGAGTGTCTCTAAGGCTCATCTGAGAGCCTTTGAACTTGAAATACACTCTCTTGCACTCCATGGATAGGGAGCTCTAAGCCAGCATCCAAGCATTCCAAACTCATGGAATCGTTTAGATAGAAGGGTTTAGAGTGGGACACTTTCAAGTGTACATTTTTGGTGCCCACCGTACTTTAGATTGCATTGAGCTAAAACATAAAATCCAAGATCTTATGGATAATGGAATTATTGGAACCTCTAGTGACTCATGTGCTGAGGATACTTCTCTTGAGCAAGATTACATTGATGAACCTATGTCTAGTAGTGGCTCCATTACATCTTCCACTTCTTCCAACACTCATGCATCTCCCAACACTTCAAATATTTCCAGCATGCCTCCATCAAATAAAGAACCTAATGCTTTCCACATAGACTACGTGTATCCTCAAGGGCTACCTCTAAAAGAAACTCTAGCTAACCTTCACTTGGCTGCAAACCTTTTCCATGCTACTAATCCTAAACATCCTCAACCTTCATGCACTACTATACCTAATCTAAGCACTACTCCATTCACTCTTCATTCTCCCTCGTCCTTAGAAGTGGCTCCATGTCAAGAGGACTCTCAAAAATAAAAAGCTATAAATGTCAAGAAAGATCAAGATCAAGCACCCTTTCATCTCTTTCAAGATTTTTCCCCTCCATATCCTATAACTTGTCCACCTCCTAAGTATTATGAAGATACCACTTCCATTATCTCCCTTGAGCTTACTGAAAATTATGAGAAAACTTCTCTTCATATGCTATCCAAGGCTACTTGTCAAGATCAAAGCATCCCCTCATGTTTTACTTCTCCATATCCACTTCAAAATTGTGCTCAAGCTTCAAGTGCTACTATTAAAAATGTTGTTCCTATCAAAGGTACTCATGAGTCTATTGATGGCTTTGACCATGTTGCTCATTCTAAAGATGTTTATATCCCTTCCCACTATCCCTTTTCATATTCTAAATCTATCCTTGGTCCTTATCCATCTAAGCTAAAGCATTCAAACCTTCCATCCATATTGGGGCCTTATGTTCCTCCATCTCCTACATTTGCTCATAGCTCATTCCCTAGCTCTCCTATATTACCTCAAGATCAAAAAAGACACTCATCCTTGATGACTTTTCACCCATCTATACATCTAAACCAATCATATCATCCACAAATCCCAAGTCCTTTGGAAGTGAGAATAAACATAAGAATCCATTGAAAAAGAAAGATCACTATGTCCCATCTAATTGACATGTGAATCCTAAGAAGGAGAATACACAAAAGAGACCACAAAGGTCCACTACCCAAAGAGCTAAACCAAAGAAAACATGGGTTCCTAAATCCATCATTATACAAAGGCACTCTCAAGCACCCAAAGAACGAGGAAAATCTAAAGCTATATGGATTCCCAAGTCTCTTTTAAAAGACTTGAATATTGAAAATATTTCAAAGTTGACATTCAAGCTTCCAAAGGCTTCCATTCCATCTTCTTCCAAAAATCTTCCTAAAATTATTCCAAAGCCTTCCACTCCACTTTTTTCCAAATCTCTTCTACCACCTCATACATCTAAACCTCAAGCTACTTCATCCATGATTCCTCCATCATTCCAATACCCTTCAAGGTGTGTGTCAATGTTGATCTTGTACAATATTTCAACTACCCTCATGAAATCCTCTAAAGCTTACACTAACTTTCTATACATGAACTATTATCCTCCATATACTCTTCCTACTACCATTTCTCTTTCATCACCCTATCAAAATCTTTGAGCATACCTTTCTATGGTCTTGGCTTATCATGACTTATCTTTTCTATAGGAGCATTATCTACATTCAAACAACTTTAGATCTTTCTAAAAATTCAAAAAAAAAAAAAAAAAATTTGAAAAAAGTCATGAAAAAATCTGTCAAGTGGTGAAAACTTGGAAACAGGTGCTACTTGAAACCCTCGCACCTATGTCTATCAATCTTGATCATCCACTTCGCTACACATTTCCTGGCTTGGAATTGTTTCTTTTCCTCATCTCGGGGGCATAGTTACTTAGCCTATTGAGTTATTCTTGTGCATTAGGGTTTCTTTGACAACTCACAAAATAGTGTTTCTCAAAACTACCCCCACCCACTTTGACATCAAGTGTTTTTCAACACTTTTCAGATAGTTTGCCTACAGTCTCCAATGTCACGATATTTCTCACTATTAGAATCAAGTCTTGAAGAAATGGCCAAGTGACTTACACACACACACATTTTAACACTTAAATTACTGAGCTATGATGATCTTTATGTACTTTGTGTGTTGTCTATGATGATTTTTTTGCCATGTGTTCCCTCCCTAATAGTCTTTTGAGGATGTCATTGACTAGAAGACTGGGGGCATGGGGCATGTTTTCTTGATTTCTGCTTGTGGTTATACTTTGTTTGTCTATAGTGTTGTAAGCATTCGCGCTTGTCCTATTCAACACTTTGACTTATAAATGTATCATCCTTGACTGTTGTGCAAGACTGCACTTGGGGTTTATCCTAGTACTTATGCCTTGATACAAGTGTAATCTTGCTAAATTAAACTTAGGGAATCTAATCACGTAGTTATCTTGACTTACATGTCTCTGATGCTTAGATTGGATTTCCACATACCTATTTGAAATCGATCATATTCATATCCTCATAGTTATACTAGTGATGGTTGTATGATCTCATGATGTCCCTAATAAATTCTCAATGATTAAATTAAGAGTCTAAATGTTATGCGCTTCTTGCTGGTAAACCACTTTGCATATTAGCTTGCATTTTAGGTTCATTTTCTAGCTTAGTCTTGCATTCTTGCATATGGGGAGAGCTCTCTCTTCATCTTTTCATAGACATATTGGCTAACTCCTTTCATATATTTCTTTACTTTCTTCTTGTTCATGTCTTTTCACCTTCTTAATCTTTCACTTCATCTCTTTTCTATCTTATCATCACATTATATAAAATTTTGACCTCTTAAATAATTTCAACATCCTAGATTCATTTTCAGGATCAAAATCCAAATTCGAGTTCATCTTGATGGTCAAAATTGTCATTTTAAAATTTTACCTTCTTCTGAGCAATTAGCT
This sequence comes from Cupressus sempervirens, assembly GCA_028749045.1. Classification (NCBI taxonomy): domain Eukaryota; kingdom Viridiplantae; phylum Streptophyta; class Pinopsida; order Cupressales; family Cupressaceae; genus Cupressus; species Cupressus sempervirens. The sequence goes on from CM053790.1 coordinate 334,784,179, forward strand.
GACCGTTTGAGGTCTAATCTTTGAATTATCACTGGGGCATCTTCATTTCTTCATGTCTTCATCATTTCTATGCTTCATATCTACTTCTAGTCACCTTTTCACATCTAAATCATCTTTCTACTAGATTTGACCTAATTTTTATGCTATATCCTTCAAGGTCAACTCTAGTCAAACTGGGGCATTTTATCACTTTTTTTATAGTCATTCTTGGGCTCTAATCATCTATCTTTCATCTTGGACATTGCTATATTCTCAATTTTCTCAAATCTAGCTTGTTTCTATGTCCCCTTACCTCATTTTGATTTCGATCCCAAGGGGGCATAAATACTCTATTGTTGATTGTTACAGCTATCTATTTCTTACGAGCATTTGTTTGACCTTATCACTTGCTCTTGATCTATTCGCTTTGCTAGGTGTTAGAATTCTTTTGTGATCCTAACATCATCTTCCTAGTGTTTAGTACTACCACTATCAGGCTGTGCATTCAGAACTTGCTATCTATTTCTGCATTTCATTCTTTGAAATCAGATATCTATATCTATCACTGCCTACTTGGCTTTCTATTTTCTTTGACATAATGTGTTCCCAGATCGATCACGCATTAGTCAAAGAGGGGAAAATGTAATCATCTAAAAATGGTCATCTAGACTATTAGCCCCCTTTTCAACATTTTGGCTAAATTAATTTAATCACTTCCCTAAGCCAAATTGCTAATAATCAATTTATTTGATTATAACCTATAGTTTGACTATGCTATCCTAAGTTCATTATTTGATTAAAAGAACATGTCCCCTTTTAATTAAATAAAGCACCCCATTCTTCTACCCACTTAAAGTGCACACATAAAGTCCTTTTTCTATTTTACAATTAAAAGAAAAGACTTGTGAGACTTTTGTCTTATATGACAAGTCAACTTATATTCTATTGGTTGACTTGTGTGTGCACATGGATCACTCCTCTTTTCAAATTCCACCGTTGACCATCCACCATCTTCATCTTGATCTCTACCGTCCGTACGACTTTAAAAGGGAGAGAGCTTTCCCCCTCAAAGGATCCATCCTCATTTTGAATATTGTTATGCTGCAAGTTTTCTAACAGGTTTCTTTGGATCTTTGTGGAGAACTTCTATTTCTTGTCTACATTCTCTCATACCATAGCATTTTAGCTTAGATTCATGTTGCATGTTAGTTTAGCTTCTATTTTCCAATAATCTATCTCACATAGCTTAATATTTGGATTGTAACACTCTCATCCATACTTAGAATAGTTGCACTTTTCATATTCATTCTAGTTTAATCTTTAGTTGCATTGCATTCTTGAGGAACTCCTTGGGACATTTGCATTCTTGCATCTTGCCTTTGGAACCTCTCATTGCATGGTTTACTAGTAAGAAGAGTGTCTCTAAGGCTCATCTGAGAGCCTTTGAACTTGAAATACACTCTCTTGCACTCCATGGATAGGGAGCTCTAAGCCAGCATCCAAGCATTCCAAACTCATGGAATCGTTTGGATAGAAGGGTTTAGAGTGGGACACTTTCAAGTGTACACCTTGGTCTTAGGAGTGTCAACTACTGTGTCATTGACAATACTTGTTTTTATTCCAAGGTTTGCCTTTGTCTTTGCCATTTCCATTGTTATTTTTGTCTTTGTTCACAACAATATCTCCCTTCTTGATAGCAACATCCTCAATGTGAACAACTATTTTCTTAGGTCAAAGTATAGCTCAGGTACAAGCGTGTTGACAAAAATGTCAATTTTCTCAACTTCAAGAACTTGTCGAGGGTACCTAGAGTATAGGGATCACCATCATTGAAGGTATGTTACAAAGAGTTCCCCCTATTTTTGTTTAATTTGGCATAAGTCCAATATAGTTAAGGGATGTTGAATATTGTAAGAGTATTGTTAGGTAAAGTGTTGTGCCAGCTTGTCAATTTTTTTGAGAGGGGGAGTCACTATTGTGAACCACTCTATAGATTTCCATCTTAGATTTCTAGGAAATAAATGTATAAGATAGGAGTTTTCATGCATAAAGTCCATACTAATAGCATAGAAATGTCTCACATGATCATGAGGGTCACCATTTCCATTATATTTGTCATACTTAGGAACCTCTATATCCTTAGGAAATGGAGGCATTTATAAACTCATATCAAATGGAAGAGCATAGATTGATTCAATAAATGATGTCTTAGGTGGCTCTTTGGTAGTTTGTAATTATGCAAGTTGTTTCCTTAGTTCTTGCATTTCTTCTCTCAAGATTTCAACCTCAGTAGGTTCTCATTTTGGATTATTTGTTGCAAATTGAAATCTTGGGGGAGCTTTCATCCTTTTGTCACCATATATTGGATGTACTGATCCCCATTTTGCTCTAAATTTTTTAGCATTATTTTTTGAGCAAGCTCATCTTGTTGAAATTTTATGACATCCTCAATAGTGATTTCTTCATTACTTTTGTGATGTGATTGTCTATGTGGTGAAGGGCATCCCCTTGCATTGACTCTAGGAGTCCTTCAAGGTCAATGATTTCCATGATTGCTACTGATACAAATGTGTTCAAAAGCATAATGATAATAATCTCTTCTAGTTACCTCATTGTGTATATGGTGGTTAGCTTCAACTTGTTGGTCTGCTCTTTCCCTAGCATGGATAATTTCCAAAAGCCTTTCATTTTCTCATGCTTGCTCTTATAAGTGGCATTTGATCTCATCAGGATACATGTTGGTCAAAGCTTTTTCACTTATGGGTGTGTCAAATGGTATTCCAAAGGGGTTTTCAAAATTTTAAAGTGGATTGTGTCAAATGTTGGCTATCTACATTTGACTCAAATTGGGGTCTTCCACACAAGGTTGTCCATGAGGACATCTATGTGGAGTTTCTAACTATGTGAAAATGAAAGGGGAATGACTACCATTACCAACTTGGAACCTAGTTGTGACCAACATGTAAGAATGTTCCTTTGCTTAATAGGCTACGATAAGTGTTTCAAATTTGAAGCTCTTACAAGCAAGAATAATCACTTGTCAAGATAGAAAAGATGGCTTGTCAAAAGTGCTCAAGAATTTATAACAGTAGTGACTCAAGCTAAGCAAGAAAGCAAGAAGATCAATAGTGAATAACTATTATAGTAAGGTAACTAGATTTTGACAAGTGATCATCAATGACATTTAAAGACTTACATCTGATGGACTAAACCCATCTTTTCAACTTTGGACAACACCTAACATACAGATGTGTGACCAGGACTAGGAAGGACTTGAGTGATAGGACTCTAGATCAGGAAAAGTGGAACACAAATACTATTTTGGCAGCAAATGGTCTCAGGTGATATTTTCTAAGAACCCAAGTGATAGCAGGACAGCAGAGTATATCATGCAACATAGTTTACAATACTTGTGTAACACTTTTCTCTTGGGAGACAGTTCACACAAGGAGAGATGATAGACTTCTATACAGCAGGGTGATATAGCTTATAATAACAGGGTGATACAATTTTTAACAAAAAAATTTGTGTGATATTTCTCTAGAAAAGGTGCAATAAAGTGCTAATTTTGTGCAAAAAGACAAGTTTTGACTTCAATTTTGTTGTTCTTTGGTTTGACAGTCAGATAATTTCAGGACCAGACATTTTGAAACTTTAGTTTGTGTCAATAAATAGCATGGTTTGCAAACAATAGGGGCTTTTAACATGTCTCAAACAATTGAACAAGGGTAAAAACAACCTTTCCAATACACATTTGTGATATCAGTATAGCCTTCCTACCAATTTTACCCAGATGTTTGATTTATAAGAATGTTAACATAGGTCAACACATTTGAAAACATTAGCCAAGCACTCTACCTTAGAGTCACGGTTCATTACTCAACAACTTGGCCCACACTAAGTACTCCACCTCACACCAAGTGGTTTTCTAGAAGAGATATTGGCTTTTCCATGGAAGTACCATAAGCACAACCAAGGGAACATAGATGGTGAGTGTAAAATCTTGGGTGATCTGGGTAATCCACTAGGACCAATCCTTGCACTAAGAAGTTGAGCTACAAAATAGGGTAGCTATTAACTTAGAGTGTTTATAATGAGCTTCCATTCATAATGTTCCTCTTGCACCCAATTAAGGGACACCCCACCTTGTGGTGGGTAATAGACCTCATAGTCACAAGAGCACCTTAAGCATTCTTGCCTAGTGATCTCCTCATAGTTGCAATCCCACAAGTGATCATACTAATTGAAGAAAAACAATACATCTAATATGGTTTTGTGTCCTTGATAGCCTTGAAATTATAGTGGGTTGGAAGAACCAGGTATTAGCTTGTCCCCACTTGGGTTGTTCCTCTTAGGTTGTCCAAGAGCAAGCTCACTAAAAGATTCTAGACTAAAAAAGAAGTGGATCAACTTTTGAAAGTCAAGATTTCTAATTCACCACAAGGGTGAAGAGCATACTCTCCTATTCCAATTGTTTCCCCCAAACACACCAAGAAGCTTCAATTATCCCCTTGCTTTCAAAATCAAAAGGGAAGTCAAGATTTCTGATTCACCATAAGGGTGAAGAGCATACTCTCCCATCAACAAAGAACCCCAATCACAAGTTTAATGTGCATATGAAAATGAAACAACTAGTAGATGTCACACATGAAATAAAAGAAAAAATAAGAAAGTTTGGGTTTTTATGCATTGGGTAGCCCTGCAAACAACCATTAGTATCCCTTGTGCTTTTGAAGCTTTCACATGTGTTCTTTTTTATAAGGAAATTGTAGTGCCTGCCCCTAAGTTACATTTTTGCTATCATTGTCGAATTCTTATAGGGCTAGTTTTATGTTGATGATTATTAGTAACATTATTTTCAGATTATTAGATATTGTTTCAGATTCAATTTATTATATGATGAGATTACTTGGTACTTTATAGTTCATGTATGTATGATGATTATTACAGTGTTTGCAGTTATTGATGATGATTAGTTAGATGATTTATTATCATATTTGTTTTCTTATGGATACTTACCCCGTACTTGCATGTGTATGTTGTGCATGTTTTTTTTCTTTATTTATGGCATTTTTGATGTGGTTAAGGAAGGGAGTTGTAGTCACCTGCTAGTCGAGATCTACATGATGCACCACTTCCTACCATTGCCTGTTTAGCTTAGTATATATTGTCTATGTACATGCGTGGATTTTATGCAAGTTGCAGGTACTGAGTATCAACTTCCCTAAATTACCAGGATGAGCGTACCCTATTGCATTATCTCAATGGTAAGAGAGGGGAGATAAATTCTCAAGTCCAAATCCCAACCCTTTAAGCCATTTGTCCTAATTGAAAATTAGGACAAGTATCTAAGTCGAGTACCCTTTGAATGCGTCAGATGACGTAATTCATGATATTAACCCTTGGTTTGATTTTGTATGTCTTTTGCTAAGATGGGTTTTCGTATGAGTCTTTGGTGTATTTTTCTATTAATTAAGTCTAATTAAAAGATTTAATTAATGATTTAATTTAATGAAAAATTAATATGATATTTTAATATTTAATTTTATTTAATTAATTTTGAAATTAATTAAATAAAAAAATTAAAACTAAAGATAAAAGTTATAAGTTTAAAGTTGGAACGTGATAATATTTATTTAATTTAATAATAATATATTTAGAGTTCATTTTTAAATAAATGCTAAATAATATTATTATTTAAGTTAATAAATATTTTGTCAATTAAGTTTTGAAAATAAATTTAAAGTGGAAAAGAAATTAATTTATTAAAAATTTCATGATAAGTGCATGAGATTTAAGAATAAATAAAAATAAATAAATAAATAAAGTGAATATTAATTAAGTAATGTGCATTATTTTAATATTTATTCACATAGGAGTATGAAAACTCTTGTGAGTTGTCATGTAGACAACACAAGAGTTTGCACTCTAATTATGCACGTGTTGTCTACACTTAGGATTTAGCACATTATTTGAGCACATGGTGTCTACAACATTCTAGACACCTCATCATGTTTATCTTCTTATCATGGAAGATATGTGCTTAGTTGTCATGCTTATCTCTTAGTTCTTTCTAGACACATTCTAGATGCATCTTAGAGGCCTTTATATATAAGCTCTCCTAGTGTGTATGGACATCCTCATATGCTTCTAAAAGCACTCCTAGTCACTTGGGGGGATTCGGTTCTTGGAGGAATTGTGAATCTTGGAGAAGGAAGGAATTTTCAAAAAGGAGAAGGTTATAAGAGGAGGATTTTCTCTACAATTTTCTAAGGTGTAGCGAATTACCATCAGTGTCCAGGTAGGCACTCATGATTATTTCGCATATTTTATTACACTCTTTCTTTTCCTATCTTGATCGTGTCCGTAATGTGTGTCTGAATAATTCTCTATGAATGAATCTTTAATTTTGTAATTTGAAATTCAGGCATGCATATTGTTTCATCCAGTTATGGGAATTAAAATATTATTGCAATCTTCGCTTAGTAGAATCAAGATTTGGAAATTGATTCGATTTTGGGTTTGAATTAAAATAGAATCTTATTATTATGCATTAGTTTTATATGATTTAATAACTAATCTAATTAAATTAAATTAAATTAATATTAGTTAATAGTAGAAGAAGTGTAATTAATTATTAGTCAATTTAAATATATGGATTTTTAAATGAGGTTGAATTAAAAGAAAAGAGATATTAATAAGTGTTTAGTGGAATTAAATAATTAATGAGATTGATTTTACTTAAAATCAATGAAGATCATTTTGAATAAATGATTGCCCTTGAAGTGTTTTAAGGAAATTGTAAACTAATTATTTGAAAGTTGATAAGTATTATTCTAATGTTTTGAATAATGCAAATGATTTTATTAAAAGTCAATGGGAACTAGTTTAATGACTTAAATAAGTAAATAATTGTCCTTCAGTTATTTTCAGAACATTGTTTTAAATAGTGGAGGAATAATTCTATCTTTTAATCGAGGGGATAAATGGGTTGACTTGTAGAATAAATGATGAATCTTACACACTTGGAATATCCATAAACAAAAACTAAAACCTCATATTTGGCTGAACCATGTGATTGCAAAAGCAAACCAAAACATGTGTTTATATCTTGTTTCTCTATGCTATATGTGTTTTGGGGTTTTGGGGTTTGTCCTAGCTTTGACCAGTCTTAGGTTGTTACCAGAGGCTTGGGGGTTATGTGTTTGTGATGTCATGTTGATGTTGATCTCAATCTTTTTAAAACCCAACCATGGTAATGTGATGGTATGCTCTATGAGATGTTTGTATTTATTGATTGTTATTGCTTTCGAGTCTTCTTGTGTGAAGCTGAGGTGTATGTATTTGACATACTTGACTTAACCATTTTTGAGTCATCGATCAGTTATACTTGGATTACTTTCCAAATGCCTTGATGGGGTTGAAGTGTTTGTTTTGATCTTGATGATGTCATGTTGTGACATGTTTTGACTTGACCATTTTGGAGTCCTTGATTAGTATTATTTTAAGATACTTTTTGGTTGCTCGTTAAGAACTGATGGATATTATGATTATCATTGGACGCTTTTTAGTTGCTTGTGGAGAACTGATGTGATTATTTTGATTATCTTTATGATGCTTTCTAGTCGCTTGTATAAGACTGAGGTGATTTTTTTATTTGTGATTTCATGAGCCTAGGGTAGGTTATCTACTTGTAGTGTCGGGAAGTGGCTTGCAATGGGGGCCGGGGCCCTAAGTGGCTACCAAGGTAACTCATTGTAAGTTATTTAATAAGTGAAAACATTTACACTAAATGGGGATTAAAATGAACCTAATAAGATAATTGTATTTTCTCACCCATGCCTCGAGTGTTAGTACAGACTAGGATGGAAGTAGAGAGAATGCTTTTTTGCGACCTTGCATTCCATAGTATGTCTCGTCAGTATGAGAGGATACTAGTGGCCACATAGGGATCACTAGGGGGCCAGGGTCTATTGAGAGACTACCAGGGTAACTCTAGCGTGATTCATGTGATGACACTTTCCCACTTACATAGTAGGTTTCCTACATGTTATTATTGTGCCTCTGGGTGTAGATGTCGATCTGTGTGTTGGAACCTTTGAGTTAGTATACTTCTAGGATTTCTAGACTTAGAGAGTACTTGTGTTATGTGATTTTTTATCTTGTGTTATGTGATTTTTTATCTTGTGTTATGTGATTTGATATGCTATTTGGGACTTGAAAATATCTCCTCAACACGGTGGGAGTGGGCCATTTAGGTTCCACGCGATCGGGTGGTAGTGCTTTTTCACTCTTACCATTTGAGATTCATCTATAGTCACCGTGACGAGAGCATTTTTTGTTGGTATTTATCTTCATTCAGTTCTTGGATCTTATGATGGATGTTATTTACTGGTATTTTTCTTTATATTGATGATTAGCATGTGATAGATGATGTTATCTATTTTGTAGGATCATCTTATGCTTTATTCTTGCATGTTAGATTTCTTTTATCATAAGCTGTAGTATGTCTTAGGAGTGACATTCCTACTATGATAATACCGATGATCTCTTTGATGACTTGGGATGTTACGCATGGAAGGATGGCTAGGGCCCACGATGGTCTAATGATGCTATTGATGGTTGGGAGGAACCGTGCACTTAGTTAGTTGTATTTTATGATGGATGGTTATCATTTACGATGGTTGTTATACCTTTATTGATGGATGGATGTATCATGTATGTTAATGGTTTCATTTACTTTATTGCACTTGTATCATGGATTCGATGAGGATGATGTATCTTTATTTTTACATATGTATATTCTTTTAAGCCTTTCATACCCTGTGACATGTACAGTGGATGATTGAGCATTCCGCTTTAATGTATATTATGGACTGTGGACTTTTAATTATTCTTTCATGTGGATGTGGTGGTTGATAGACATAGTATTAATTAGATTAAAAGTGACTCAATGTCTTGGGATCCTTAAGGAATGTAACCTGTTATGTATGCTTTAGTTAATTATATGTTATTGCTTTCGCTACTATGTGTTTGATGTGAATGGTTTATCTTTCATGATTTTTTAAAAAAAAAAATTGGCAAACTTAGTAAAAATTTAGGTTAATTCTTTTGGATCCCTTAGCGGGGCGTTACAAAAATTAGGCAAATATCTCAAGGTAACAACCTAAAAAAAAAACAACCATTAGCCCCACAAGTTAGCTTCAAAATAGCATGTAATCCACAAATCAACCTCTATAAAACCACTATAGACCTGTAAAAAATCTAGCAAACAACAAGTACAACCAAAATTTTGATCTAATCACTCAATTAGCACAAACCAAGTGACAGTTTTTGCTAGAAGTATGTCACATGATATTTCTCAATATACGCATGTGACAGATTTATTCTAAGTGATATTTCTATATAAGTTGGGTGATAGAAAGTGTTATAGCTGAATGATAGATTTAAGTACTCACTAGTACATTTACACTTGTTTTTCTACCAAAATTTTTGACCAAAGCTATGATTTCTTCTTCTTTTTTTGGTTTTCATCCCCATGTTGGTCGAAAATGTTCTAAGTTTTTCCAAGTTGGTTGAAATTTTGACCAAATTGGGTCATAACAAATATAAGGTATGTTAGTAATCTTATATATTCACACCTTATCATATGTTATTATTCTTTTTATGCAAGTTGGGCTTCAATCTTTCTTAGGGTATCATTGAAAATTGCAGGTAATCTTGGGGCTCATTTTGTAATGATCACAGGTACAGTTTTGTAGGCTTATTTTACAGTGGGGCAGGACCTTACTGCCTGAAAGGACCTTTCACTATGCTCACTCAAGTTATGTTTTCTATATTCCCTTGTTACTGGTGGCTTGGGAGGTAAATGGCAATGGGTCTATTGTTAAATATGATGAATATGGGGAAGTTGCAATAGATTCCAAGTAGGAAGCATAGGCAACCTTTTTGTTTAGGATGAAGCTTTCACTTCTCAACTACAAGAAGTACATGATTTAGGGGCAGATAATAAGGTTTAGGAGATATTTTGTTATAATATTTATTTATCTATGTGATACATGGTCATTTGTTTTCATTATGGACCTTGAAGTTAATCCTTGGTTCTATGATTTTGCTTCTTTCATTAACTCAAGTGGTGTATAGAGTGTAAAGATAATTAAATAAATGAAGGTGCATGTTGCAGTGCTTGCTTCAGGGTTATTTGCTCTGATGTTTGAAATTACATCTATTTCTAGAAACTGTGTATATGCTACTAGTGTATTAGAATGCTCAAAAATAGTGCCTTCTGAATGTGGCCATGCAAGCCAATCTAGTCTAGTTGGTGTTTCTTAGTGGTGTCTGAAGGATTATCAATTCTTTTTGTTATTTTTCTGTTGTATTTTTGGAGGATTATGTTTTTGCAATATGGCTATCACTGATTGTATGCTGACTGGATGGTTGGGTGTATGTAGTAGCAATTTTTGTTTAGAGTTTCTATTACTATTTTTGTTGAAAAAAATTTCATTTGCTATATAGTTTTTTATTTATTTTTATTTCCTCTAGCTATTGTTCTTGATATAGTATTGTTGGGGCTACTTGATAGAACCCATTTATATATATTTGAAAAACCACCTATATTTACTCTCTTATGTTAAAAGATGACCACCAATCTTGTTGCAAGTCAGCTTCTATGAGCACCAATCCTTTTCTTTTTGTCATAGACCCAAGATATCTCTTATTCACTTTCTTTTAGCTGATTTTTTGTCTTATATTGATCCCCTTTGAGTGTTAATCTTCTTCATTTTATGTATGCATACAATCACAATAATTAGTAATGGAGACTCCACTAATGGGTCATTTAATTAACCCCTTTGAGAGTTAATCTTCTTCATTTTGTACATGCATATAATCACAATAATTTGTAATGGAGACTCTATTAATGAGTCATTTACTATTATATATGATGTTTCATAGATTTTTACTGGAAATTTGAATAGCTATTTTATATTATGGTTGTTAGACCGTACTTCAATTCTCATGTTCTTATGCTATTTATTGCTTTACTAGAAAATATTTTCTCTGTAGATCCTATCTTAAGCACACTTTTTGAGTTTCATTATTTTTCCACTATGTTTATATCTAGGGTCTTGACCAACTTTGGTCAAGTCTTCTACTGACACAAAAATCATTTATTCATTCTCCACAGTAGCAATACCACCAACTTCAAATGTTGACTCCACAACAACAACAATTGTTATTGCAAGCACAAGCACAAGGAAATATGACATCACCTTTAGGTTTAAATTTTAATTATGTAGAAAGTAGAAGACTTTAGATGCTTATGAGTAGTAGGATTCCTATTTCAAGCATGGATGGTCAACCAAACGCTATTGGTGATATGACCCAAAATGTTGGATCTCCATTGCAATCTACACAACCTGAAGCTGACATGTTGTTGAAGGTATATGTAGTGTTGTGTATTTGAAAATACTTGTTTTTGCTTAGTGATTTCCTTATTCTTCCATATTCTCTCAACCATAAGCTACTTTTATAACATCTAGAATGAGATTTCAATAGACTACAAATCATCTTAGTTTCTCTAAAAAAATCTTTTTCTAGGAGATACAGTCTTTATGAGTTCCAATAATTTTTGTGTGGACCCCTGTTAAAGCTTATTAATTGATAAATTCTATGCACTTATGAATTTTAGCTATTTTCAATTCTTTTAAAATACTTGATAAAAATTGCAATGGTTTGTAAAGTTTTTGTTACTCATGCAGCTTCTAATGGCATTTTGCACCCTATTGTTTCTCTGTATGGTGAAAATTACACGTTGTAGTTTGTTCCTCATGCTTCAAGCATGTTGTTAGTGTCATAAGGATATTTGGTGATTGGTAGCATTATAGAACTCTTCAGGGCTACAATTTGTCATAAGTTCAAGTGTTGGAATAAATGATGCATTGCCAACAAGTTTTGTTAACATCTCGTAGTTGTCATCATATTTCAATCAATTCAATTTGTGGCATATTTGTTGTATTCCAAATGAATAATATATTTTTTTGTTATTTTGCAATGTCTGAATAAAAGCTACCATCTTCTTCCATTTAAAGTGCATATTCTTCTCTCAAAACTATCGATTTGTAGTATATTCTTCTTTCTTAGAATTGAAGTCTTAGAAAGATGAAAGGGCTCTACTTAATTTACCTTAAAAACTCATGGATTAAGGCTTATCTCTCTTGGAGTTCTCAAATTCTTGGTGTAACCAAATATTATTTTTTAAGCCCCTGCACAAAAAAATTTAATTTGGATGCTTTGTTTCCCTATTAAGGCATTCAAGAATCCTTTAAATTATATGAGCCTATAAATTGTACATTGCTAAGATTTAGATATAAGAATAAAATGATAGAGAAAGATTCTTTAGTTATATTAGAAGAAAGAAACTAGCATATATGCATGTCAAGAAGAAGAGCATTCATTCAAAGGATTGGACTGGCAGTAGTGACTAAAACAATTGGATCAAACAATCTAATATTGCACATTGCTAACATTTAGATATAAGAATGGAAGGATACAGGTGGAAAGATTCTTTACTAAAATTTAAAAGAAAGCAACTAGCATATATGCATTTAAAGAGGAAAGAGCATTCATTCAAGGGGATGCATGTTAAAAGATGACTAGGGGTGGCAATAGCAACTAAAAGAATTTGATCAACCAATCTTATGGATCATCATTGAACCGTTCACAATTACATTATGAAAAATAAAATATTTGAACTCCACAAATAGAGAAATAACTTAAAGTCTACAATGCCTATAGGTCATAGAAATGACCATCACAACTTTAATCCTAATTCATCCACAATAATTCTAACTCTAAAGATATCATTTCCCAGATATAGGAGTTCATGTGCTAGCCAAAAAGTAATTAATTTTTGTGGTAAATAAATTGTTAATCTTCATGCTATTGAGCATAATCTCATGGTTGTTTAAGTGCTATCATTCATTTTCCAAAGGTAATATAAAGAGCAGAGGTCACTGAACTAATAATCAGTCTAGTGTTCATGCTTTAAGTTCTTAAGTTGTATTGGTCTTATCAAAAATATCCATAGGCAATGTAATCCTTGCAATTCAAGGTGGTAGAATCCACTATTCACAACCAACATCTATGGTCTAGAGCTCACTTCTTGCCAAAGAAATAATGGCCATCTTAGGTGCTCTATTAATTTAGGCTTAAAACCAACTTGAGGTGCCCATTTGTATTCATATTAGATGTTGTATGTGGTAAGATAGTTATTAGGATTTCTGTATTTTTTCTTGCATTGGGTCTTACTTTTGAGTAGTTTTTTATATGATTCAAGTCAGCTTGTTTAAAAGACAACACATTTCTTCAATTGTCTTTCAGACCATCTACAAGCGTGTAAGATTACCTAGCTATTTAGAAACCATGAACACACATGCAGCATCTTCTAAAATCTCTATTGATAAATTATTAAATTTTGATCATAATTATCAATGGACTTTTGCATGTTCTAGTCTATATTTCTCAACCCTATGTAGAGAAAAAAAGAGAAGATGAATCATACTTGTTAAGGGTCTCATCCTTGAGAGTAGTTGGAATATCCAAGTCATGATGATGCCAACAATAACATGCAGTCCCCTCCTAATCTAGTGATGTAAATTGAATTTTCCCCAATAGTAGTCAAATACATGCTAAACTAAAAAATGAATAAAATTATGGATCCATACCTGTTGTTCTTAATTTCCTTAATCCATAAAATTGTGAGGATGGGTTTCACCTCTAGGATGGTTATTTTTCTAGTTAGGGGCAACATCCATTAGCTTTCCAATATCACTATATGTCTAAAGTCATAATATAATATGAAGTTCTAAATGTTGTTTCTAGATTAAATTGTGTGCATTTTTTTCCTTATGCTCTGTATCATCTTGATGATGGATCAAAATGATCTAAAATTTGATGGGAAAATACTCACACAATTGAATCTAGAAACAACATTAAATATATTATGGATTGTGGAAATCCATTCACTCTAATATGAAGTTATCATCCTTGGGTCCTATGTGCTCTCACTAACCTTTTGGTAGGGTCGTTGTTAAAAAATCTTGCATTGTTAAAGGCATGCAATTTAATTTCTTATTTTTAGATCAAGGTATTGTTAGTTAACCTATTCATTATAGGGAAAAAAAACCTTTTTCTAGTCTAGGGTTCGGATAAAGTTTCTCTTTTCTAGTGTACATGCTTCACCAAGACAAGAATTTCTCAATAGAAATCCAATAGTTCTCTTATTTTATAAGGAGATCTAGGGCACACCATTAAAACATATAGAGAGAATCTTTGAGTTTTGTTATTGAGCTAGTGTAGTAATCTTTTCTATTTAAATATAAGTTAAATGCAGCAGGGTCTAGATATATGAGTATTGGTTGTTAGTAGTCTCAATTGATACATATTTGTAGATTAGCATACTCAGTTGTACTATTTTCTTTGTAGTATTTCATTTGTAGTCACTTTGCAGTTACGGTTAATTTTTAGAGTGCAAAATCTACTTACTATAGTCTGAAAGTTAACATGCTACTCTTCTTGTATTCATTTATTTGGAAATGGAAAGTTTGACTACTCGATCAAAGGCTCTCTTCTAGAACCTAATCTGATAGCTATGTGATATTTTAGGCCTATGTATGAAATTGTGTGAAGTATGTCTATTCATATTGGCCATGTTGCACAGTTGTAAATGTATGGTTTGGGTCATTTTTCTTAAATCTTTAGTCATGTCGTATGGTAGTAGTGTATTGTTTGGGTCTTTTTTTTTTACGTCTCTACTCAGTTGTACAGTAGTAGTTGAATGAATAGGTTATGCCCCATAACCTATTATTGATATACCTATATCAATTCACAAGCTTGTGAAATTGTCTCTTTGATGCCCACTGTTATGAGATGGATAAATTTGGACTGAAATTGTAGCACTATGAAATAAAAATTTGTTTGTAAAATTATGGTGTCTAAATTCTTGAGATGTGAAAGAAGATGATTTAGGAAATGAACTTTATGCTAGAAATAACTCTATTTTGATCACAGTTGGTAAACTTAGCATTCTAAGATCACTATAGATGGTTTTCTTATAAGACATTTTAAATTGCTTTGTTATGAAGCAAAGATTACTCCTTTTAGATAAGGTCTCTTTATCTATAAATATAGCAAGACTTATTACAGCAAGGAGATGGCTAGGGAGGCTCTTGAAACTTAGTATAAACAATGATATATGTATTGAATCTCATGGTAGAAAAGGCATTTGAAAGTAATATTTTTTTGGTCTTCAATAACATTTAGTGTATGGAGAAAACAAAGATGAGAAACTTGATTTCCTTATGGGATAAGCTAGTATGTCTTAACTCCTAACTGGCTGGGACAAACTCTTATTTGATCAAGGGAAATCCTTGGGCCATTCTACCATTTTTTTTTGGATAATTATGAATGGTGATGGTTCTACCATCAACCTAAAAGAACTAAGCACAGTCATCGACATTGGTGTTGAAAAGCAAAAGAGAAAGGGAAAGAGGTCTTAATGTGTTGCTACTAGTAATGGTCCCTTTTTTTTGGCAGATTTAATGATCACACCTTAGTGAGGAGAGATGAAGAGAGTACCCAATGACTATAAGAATGGAAGATTCTCTTCGTAGATTCAAGATACAAACTGATATTGGAGTACCAAACATCTTTTTGTTTAGGAATATCCATGTAGGCAACATCCTTTGAAGAACAAAAGGTCATTTATGGATATAGGTGGTTGGGTAGTTATGTCCAAGAAAACATTATAAAATGCTTGTGATAGGTTAGGTTGGCCAACATCTTGTTAAGAAGGATAAATAGTCACTTTAAACTTTTAAAGCAATTTCAGCTTGTATGGAAGATCCAAAAGTATAGGAGCCTCTTTGTGATCCTTTTGGGACATGGATTGAGGTGTTGACATGTGAATGAAGAATCAAATTTTCAAAAACTTCTACCTATGAATGGATGATCAGTCTAGGAAGACCTAGGATGATTTTTTCTGTATATAGGCTCTCTTACTAGGAACATGTTTACTCTAAAGTATGAAATATGTATGTTACACATTCCATGATCAAGATACTACAATAAATTTTTAATGGAATGGGTGTTAAGAGAAATTGTTTGATTTAAGTTGATCATAAAATTGACTAAAGAATGTACACAAGGGAGCAGGAATGTTATAATAGAAAGACATTTGCTAGTTTTTTGTATAATGACCACTTGACATAGTTGATGGGGTTGGAAGCTAATGAACCCAAATTTTTGTCTTATAATTATTGTATTGACATTCTTTTATAGATTAGAATGTAAAAATTATTGTCACATACATAAATTTTCATTCTTAAAAATCAAAATTGTTATTGTTTGTAGGTTGGTCCAGCAACTGCACAATTGTCCCTTTTGTTGAAGCTTCCCCATTTTTTGAGATGGCTAGAAATGCTTTAGGTTATTATTCTTCATAGTAAATTTAAAATTTCCTTCTTCTTTTTCCTGAAGGTATATAGCTCAGAAATGTGCTTAGAATGTGACTCTTTTTGCTTCACTTTTTAACTGACCAAAAGAAATACAAGCTCATTATAAATAGAAAAGATTTATAAATTACTAAATACCTTTCAAGAACATGTATACTTTGATTCTTGTTCTTTTATGAAGCTTTTAATTACAGTCTTTGTCTTTATTGGGACCTCTATCTACCAAAGGTTGAAAATTGCTAATGAATTAATAAATTGTTATGCCTCACACCTACGTATGTTTCACATGAAGTGGACTTGGCTATCGAAAAAAATTGGTAACTTAAAGAACTTAGTTGAATGAAGCACTCGCTTCCTGCACCTCAAATAATGGGACCAATCATTTGCATAAAGTAGAACTTGATTTAATCATAATTTCTTTTGTTTGGCTAAATTTTTAATTAGACTTGCTTATTATGAATGTCAAATAACTTCATATGTACATGTCAAATTCTATCAATGCTAGTGAAAAATTACATCAACAGCCATCTCTCATCTTGAAAATATCATTGCCCTATCTATAAATGACAATAATTAAAAAGATCATAGAATTTTTAGATGGTAAAAACCAACATCTCTAGATGTTTTTGTGTTTAATATTCTGAGACAAGTACCCTCAATTAGCCCATTAATTATTCAACATACCCATTGATTGGCTTCCTATAATCTGATATTCCTTGGATGGCATTTTCATTTTAGGTCATCTTTCTCATATGAACCAATATACATACATACAATAATATTCAAAATCTAAAAAATGTGTCTTTCTTGAATACTAGCACTGATTCTATTGGAGGGTCATTGGGAATTTTCATTATCAAATATCCCATTAGCCACAATAGGTTCATAACAAACTACTAGAGCACCAAGCAGCCACCTAATACTAGATGAGGGCTCACCATTAGATCAACTTTAAAATCACTAAATAGATGCACTATAGAATGGCAACCACTGCTAAGCCTCTTCCAAAATTATGTTGGTTGAGTGATTGAAGAAGACGATCTAAGAGAGAGTCCATGGGTAGGAATTCGTTGGGGGATTCACCTGCTCTATTTTTTTTTTAAACAACTTAGTTTGGTCAAAATTTAGACCATCTCTTGAAAGTTTTCAACCAAGAATTGGTGGAACTTTCAACCAATTCTTGATAGTTTTCTACCAAGAATTGGTCAAAATTTCCACCAATTCTTGAAAGTTTTTTCCCAAGCATTGATGGAAATTTTGAACAAATTCTTGAAAATTTTCCACCAAGAATTAGTCAAAATTTCAACCATTTCTTGACAATTTTTTATCAATGTTTGGTCAAAATTTTGACCAAAAATGACAAATTAGAGTTAGCAAAGATAAAAACTTTTCAATGAATGTATTTGTCAAAATTTTGACCAACCTACAAGTTGGTCAAAATTTCAACGAGAAAAATTGCCATGAAGTTCTTGGCCAAGATTTTGACCAACCTGGGTCAAAATTTCAACCAAACTTTGTTGACAATTTAGTTCAAATTTTCTAGTGACTATCATGTGACACTATTTCCAAAAATGTATCACCCTACAAATATAAGAACTGTCGTACGAAACTGGAAAAATATCACTTGAAAGTTACGACTGTAAAAAAAGGAAAAGTGTAGACAACATGCAAAAAATGTAACAAAAATAGCAAAGTAAAGGACAAAACCAAGTGTTATGCCCCACAATGGGCTCTAGAAATGTACACTAAGAATGTGTCACACTCTAAACCATTCAATCCAAGGAATTCCATGAGTTCAGAATGCTTGGATGTCAACTTAGAGCTCCCTATCCATAGAGTGCAAGAGAGTATGTTTCAAGAATAAGAAGGCTCTTAGCTGAGCCTTAGGAATGCTCTTCTTGCTAGTAAACCATGCAATGGGAGGTTTTCCTAGAGACAAGATGCAAGAGTACAAATTTCTACAAAGGATGCCTCAGTAATGCAATGCAAATGGAGACTAAAATAGAATGAGTATGCAAAATGCAACTATGCTAAGCATGGATGAGAGTGTTAAAAGTCCAACTATTAAGCTATGTGAGATGAATCATTGCAAAAGAGAAACTAAACTGACATGCAACATGATATTAAGCTAGAATGTGATGGAATGAGAGAATGAAGACAAGAAAATGAAAGTCCTCCATAAAGCTCCAAATAAACTTGTTAAAAAACCTACAACATAACAATATTCAAAAGGTGGATGGATCCTTTGAGGGGGAAAGCTCTCTCTCTCTTTTAAAGTCATATGAATGGTAGAGATCAAATTAAAGATGATGGAAGATCAATGGTGGAGTTCAAAAATGGGAGTGATCCATGTGCACACACAAGTCGACCAATAAAATAGAAGTTGACTTCCCATATAAGACAAAAGTCACAAAGCCTTTTCTTTTAATTCGAAAAGTAGAAAAAGGACTTTATGTGTTCACTTTAAGTGGGTTAGAAGAATGGGGTTGTTTATTTAATTAAAAGGGTACATGTTCTTTTAATCAAATAAGGAACTTAGGATAGCATGGTCAAACTATAGGTTATAATCAAATTAATTGATTATTAGCAATTTGGTCTAGGTAAATGATTAATTAAATTAACCAAAATGCTGAGAAGGGGGGCTAATAGTCTAGATGACCATTTTTAGATGATTACAATAATGACACGTGTATGGAAAGATATTTGAATTACAAGTCAAAAGGTTAATGTTATCGCTGAATGTAACGTGTTCTTAATGTGGTCCTATAATAATTAATTGAGAAGGTGTAATAGCTAACTCAGGGAATTATGTTATGGATTCAGTATAAAGGAAGGACATTTTCTTTTATCATGTATGGAAAAAGATAATGATTGTAAGAAACACAAAGAGAAGAATGCAAAGATAAGTAGAGCATAGCAAAGGTGAAGGAAACTTCATTACTGATGTTTTATTTTGTGATATGAAGTTTGATACTTGAATCCAAGGTTCATGACCTGGTCTACAAATGATTGGTCTAGTTGATAGGATAGTGGAAAGAAGTTAAAGTATAGTACATACAATTATTCTGCAAGGAATAGTTGAGAGATTTTTTGGACAATGAGTTTGGTGATCTTGCCCCAGAAGCTATTTGGAAAGTGGGTCCTTCTATCTTCTACAACTCCTAATAGGGTTGGAATCTTCTAACAAGGATTCAAATATCCTAATAGGGACTCATATGTACTAAATGTTGTAATAGACTCATAACAGGATCCATCCTCTAACGAGGAATATTTATATTATTACATCATCTTATTGGCATCATTCCCATCAGGGTTTTCCCTTTGATCAAGGGTTTCTCTAGTTAACATATCTGGTATAATTGTGTATGTGCATCTTTGTATGGTTGCTATTTACTTTGGTTGAATGGTTAAGATTATTTAAGTTGGATAAATGTTCTAATTATTGGATAACTAATTCACCCCCCCCCCCCCCCTCTTAGTTATCTTGGTGGACTGTTGTTTCTAACAATCGGTATCAGAGCATCAGGTCCTTGAAGGTAAAGTTTAACAACTTTGGGAGATCCATGGTGAACATATTCAAAAAGTATAGAGTGAAGTTCGATGGAACAAACTATGACAACTAGAAGGAAAAGATGAAGACATGTTTGTTGTGTATGGGTCCAGGATATTAGATTTTGACAAAAATGAGAAAAGACAATCATTGCTGGAAAAGATTTGGAATCTTGTACTGAGGAAGAAAGGGAACTCTTCATGTGTGACATGAGAGCTAGAGAAGTACTATTGTCTACACTTCCTAAAATTGAGTACAACTGGGTAAGGTCACTTTTTACTTCTCATATGATTTGGAAAGCTTTGGAAAATATTTTTGAAGGTGATGAAATTCTAAGAAATTGAGGTTACAAAGCTAGATTTGTGCATTTCAAGATGTTAAAATGATGGAAGATGAATCCATAAGGACATATGTAGGCAGGATATCAAAAATTACTACAGGTATTAGATCTCAAGGAGGAACCAAAGAAGATAATGAGGTGATATGGAAAATATTGAAGAGCTTAACACTGCCATTTAAGCCAGTAGTTCATATGATATAGTTTTTGATCTCTTGTACCAAATATTTCACAAAGAAAACATTACTTGGAAGACTTGAAGCGGTTGAGAATGAGCTTAGACAATCCAAAGAATTGACCAGAACATAATCAGCTTTTAGTGCCTTGAATATTCAACCTATTTTATCAAGGAGTACAAGTGCTAGGGGAGACTTTGCTAGCAATAGCAGATCTAATGAGGACAAAAAGATAGAAGAAGGAGTAGCCCTTCTGGTAAGAAGAGAAAAGGATCATAAGAAAATCTTTAAATTTTGGACTTGTAATGAATTTGGTCATTATGCATCTAAGTGTCCTAAAAGAGAGAAAAAGTATAGAGAAAATTTCAAACATATAAAAGATAGAGAATTTTTGTATGTGAATGAAGAAGATGATTATGATGAATACGTAGTAAGTGCTAGAGATGATAAAATTGGATTTATAGCTATTAAAGAAGAAAGTCCAAAGAAAATGGCTTGGGTATCACATATTGAAAAGAAATCTGATTAGATAATTGATAGTGGTTGTTCCATCATATGACTAGTGATATGAACAAATTTCTTAACTTCAAAAGTCATGATGGAGGCATTGTCAAAGTTGGAAACAATGCAGAATGCCAAGTTAAAGGTATTGGATCTATGAATCTTGATGGTAAGACTAACATTGAGGATGTATATTTTGTTGATGGTTTGAAGCACAATCTTCTGAGTATTGGATAACTAGTGGATAAAGGTTATTAGTTGCAGTTCATAGAAAATATATGCATGATCAAAGACAAAGATGGAAAGGTAATTGGAACAAGAACCAAATCTAGAGGTAATGTGTTTCAATTGAATCCTACTGAAATAACATGTTTGGTTGCAAAGGTAGATGATAGTTGGTTATGGCATAAGATATTTTTTCATATAAACTTTGATAGCATTGTGAAGACTAGTAGTATGTTTGCCATTAAATATTTGCCTAAGACTGTAAATCCTACTAACACAATTTGCAATGAGTGTGTATTGACAAAGCATAACAAAACTTATTTTCCCAGTAAGAATTTTACTATTATAGAAAAATTGGAGATTATAAATACAAATATTAGTGATCCTACAAATACTAAAGGATTCTATGGTGAAAGGTATTTCATTATTTTAGTTGATGACTTTTCTAGAATGATGTGGGTTGCATTTCTCAAAGAAAAATCTGAGGCATTTGATAAATTCAAGATATTCAAGAATAGAGTTGAGAATGAATCAAGTATGAAGATTAAATATTTAATATTAGATAGAGGAGGAGAATTTACTTCAAATGAGTTTAACATCTTTTGTGAATCTAGTAGAATCAAAAGATAGTTATCAGCTCTGAGAACTTCTAAACAGAATGGCATTGTAGATAGAATAAATAGATCAGTAATAAAAGTTGCAAGAGCTATGTGAGCTGAGAATGTTGTATCCAAGATATTTTGGAGAGAAGATATGAATACAATAGTTTACACTATGAATAAAGTGCAAGTCAGGAAAGATATAAACAAGACCCTTTATAAACTATGGTTTGGTCACTCACCTACAGTCAAGTATTTCAGAATTTTTGGTAGTAAGTGTTATATCAAAAGAGATAATGATATTGGTAAGTTTGATGCTAGAAATGATGAAGGTATGTTTCTTGGTTGTTCATCAAAAAGAAAGGCTTATAGATGTTATAATCTAAGCAGTAAGACTTATGGAAAGTGCAAATGTGAGAGTTGATGAGAAATTAAGAATACAAGAAAGAATAGTTGACTACAATTTCGATGATGAGAATGTTGTTATTAAACCAAGGAATAATGAAGTATTCTTTGAGACTAATAATGATTTGAAAAATGAAGGAGAGTTAAGGCGGGAAAAAAGCTCAGAACCTTCAACAAACCTAAAAGTTGAGATAACAACTCCTACTTAGGCTAAGAGAATGACAAAGAATCATCCACTCGAGAAGATCATTGAAAGCAGAGATAAAGGTGTAATGACAAGAAGCAAAATCAATGAAGAACTATGTTTGATATCCCAAGTTGAACCAAAGAATGTAGATGAAGCATGTAAAGGTTACTATTGGAAAAAAGCTATGAAAGAGGAATTGGATTAGATAGTAACGAATGAGACATAGGAATTGGTCCCTAGACTAGCAAACAAGAATGTGATAGGAACAAAATGGGTATTCATGAACAAGATGAATGAACAAGGTGAAGTTGTAAGGAACAAAGAAAGACTGGTATGTAAAGGTTACTCATAGCAAGAAGGAATAGACTATGATGAGACCTATGCTTCTATGGCAAGAATAGAAGTAGTAAGGTTATTATTAGCATATGCAACATATAAGAATTTCAAAGTATATCAGATGGATGTCAAGTCAACATTTTTGAATGGAGAAATTAAAGAAGAGGTATACATAGAATAGCGTAAAGTTTATCCTTTGACAGATGACAAGCACATAGTGTCCAGATTGAAGAAAGCATTATATGGCTTGAAGCAAGCACCCAAAACCTCGTACAAAAGGTTGGACAAGCATTTGACAAAGCTTGGATATAACAAAGGTATGACAAACAATAATCTATATTGGAAAGAAATTGATGATGGATTGATGATCTTGGTAATATTTGTTGATGATATCCTATTTGGAGGAAATAATGATGACAGTGACAATATTGTAGAAGAAATGAAGAAGGAATTTGAAATGAGCATGATAGAAGAAATGAAATATTTTCTAAGATTATAAATTATGCAGGACAAAGAAGGAATCTTTATTTCTTAGACTAAGTATTTGAAAGATTTATTGAAAAGGTTTGGTTTAGAAACATGGAAACCTATTGGAACATGTAATTGGACACAAGTTATCTACAAAAGATGAGACACCTACTATTGGATAGAAGAAGTATAGATCTATGGTCAAAGGATTGCAATATCTAACTCACACAAGGCTGGATATAGAAAATGCAGTTGGAATTGTTGCAAGATTTTAAGCTAACCATAGAGAATCACATTATACAATAGTCAAAAGGATATTTAGATACCTGAAAGGAACACCAGAGTTTGGATTGTGGTATGATAGATCTAATGATTTTACTCTATATGCTTATATTGATGTTGATTGGGTAGGTAGTATGGATGATAGAATGAGCACCAGTGGTGAAGCCTTCTTTCTTGGAGGAATATTAATCTCTTGGCTAAGCAAGAAGTAGCATTGTACCTCACAAAGTATAGAAGTAGAGTATGTTGTAGTAGCAAACAATCATGATCAAATTGTTTGGATGAAGCAGATGTTAAAGGATATAAGGATAGAATTCAGTGAACCTATTGTCATACATTGTGACAACATAAGCACAATAAATATGTCTAAGAATCTAGTGTTGCATTCTAAGACTAAGCACATTTCTATCAAGTATCACATGTTGAGAGAAAAAGTTGCAAAAAAGGAGAGTAGATTGGAGTATGTAAGCACTAAAGAGCATATTACAAATATTTTCACTAAGCCTCTTCCCAAAGAGACTTTTGAGTATTTGTGAGGTATGTTAGGGGTTATGCCCCTTTTTGCATCAGAGTAGATGATGCATGAGTACATCAGTCCAGTGTAACAGAGCACTATTGTTTGTTTGGACTAAATGTTGATGCTTCCTATATGGGGGAGTATCTATGATGGACAAAGTCATCTAAGACTCTTGTTAGATGTTTTAATAGTGTCTTTGGACACTTGAGCAGGTTAGAGATAGTTGTTGCAGAGATTGTTGGTTGCTAAAACCTTTGACATTGATGTCAATGGGGGAGAAGTTTAGCATGAAAAATAGTTTGGAAATAGTGAAAAAGTTTAGTATGAAAAATAGTTTAAAAAGTGTAGCATGGAAGAATGATTGATCAAGAGGATTTGAAAAGAAAGGTTAACTATCTTTTTTAGTTGGTATTCTTGGAACCAGATGTTTTTCATCTATGTTGTGGTCAATGTCAAAGGGGGAGATTGTTGGAAGCATGAATGTTGATGATATTCCTATTGGAGAGTATTGTAGAAACATAATTAGATCATTATAATGATGATAAGTTACCTTCATGATTGTTTATGTCATTGATGTCAACATGGTAGTTTTCCATGGTATCTAACAAAAGAACAACAGAAAGATCAAGTTGGTACGGATGGAAAATTGAGCATTTTTACTAAGTGAGGTTAAAGGGAGATACTACTAAGTATCTAGTATATACAACTAACCTCAGAAGCACAAGATATATTGTCTAGAAGAAGTTATGTCAATTTTGGTGAAGATTGTTCTGAGGTAGAGTTTATAAAGGCATGTTCTAGTAAATGTGTTATATCTCTTAGCAAAGTTGTTATTCTATGAAGATGAGGTTAAAGATGTGAATAAGAAATTTTGGAGATGATGTAGCTAAGCTTTCTTGTCATAATGACATGTGTACGAAAAGATATTCAAGTTACAAGGCGAAAGATTAATGTTATCACTAAGTGTAGCATGTCCCTAATGTGGTCCTATAATAATTAATTGAGAAGGTGTAGTAGCCAACTCAGGGAATTTTGTTATGGATTCAGTATTAAGGAAGGACATTTTCATTTATCGTGAATGAAAAAAGAGAATGATTGTAAGCAGCACAAAGAGTAGAATGCGAAGATAATTAGAGAAAAGTGAAGGTGAAGGAAACTTCATTGTAGGGGTTTTATTGTGTGATATGATGTTTGATACTTAGATCTGAGGTTTGTGACCTAGTCTACAAGGTCAAACAGTGATTGGTTTGGTTGACAAGACAATGAAAAGAAGTTAAATTATATAAAATACAATTATTCTACAAGGAATAGTTGAGAGATCAGTTGGACAGTAATTTTGGTGATCTTGCCCCAAAAGTTGTTTGGATAGTGGGTCCTTCTATCTTCTACAACTCCTAACAGGGTTGGCACAACTCCTAACATGGTTGGAATCTTCTAACAAGGATTCAAAGCCTCCTAACAAGGACTCATATGTACTAAATGCTGTAATAGACTCCTAACAGGGTTCATCCTCTAACAAGGAATATTTATATTAGTACATCATCTTGTGGGCATCATTCCCACCAGAGTTTTCCCTTTGATAAAGGGTTTCCCTAGTTAACATATCTGGTGTAATTGTGTATGTGCATCTTTGTATGGTTGTTGTTTACATTGGTTGAATGATTAATATTATTTAAGGTGCGTAAATGTTTTAATTATTGGATAATTGATTCCCACCCCCCTCTCAATTATCTTGGTGGACTATTATTTCTAACAGATCCTTACATGCTAGAAACATCCTGAAATGAACATGAGATTGTCCACTCGAAATGATCCAACAAACTGATCTATTGCCTTCTCTAATATGATTTTGTTGTCCACTCTCAAATTTGAGAGATCAACAACCATACCAGTCGTACAAAGGATTTTAATCTATATGAATAGAATAGAATGTGGTTTTTAATCTATTCTAATGCTTGCCAGAGGCTAGCACAAGTTGGAGTGTGGTTGGGGTTGAATGCTACAGAAGATGATGGTGAAGCCAACATGGTTTGGATGGAGGCAGTATATCCATATGTACCATGAGTTGCACAAGGTAGTATACTGGGAGAATAAGAGCATAGTAGTCAGAGTTTACATTCTTTAGGTATGGGCATGGGAGAACTTGCCCATCACAAGGCCTATCTGCACTAACATGAAGCAGGACCATGAGCCATACATATGCAAATATTAGGGGTAGATGACCCAAACATATCAAGGTAAGACCAATCAGTGGCAAGGTTAGCTTGATGATTCAACAGCAATACTATGGTGGTCATGGAGAGAGATAGAGGCATGGGATGACGCCCAAGAGGAGCTTGGACATATGTTTACCTCTCGACCATTGATTGGTCAGTTGATCCAAGTGATCTAGATATTTCCACTAACACATGTGTGATGATAGTATTGCTAACCATATAATATATCACAAGAGTATTGTACCTACACTTGCTTCAGCTTAGAGGTGGAGAAGGGGTGGTCTATTCGATTAGACCCTAGGAGGTCTATGATTGATGTGTGCTCCCTTGCCCTGATGTGGTGGGATTACCTGCCTATAGTTGTAGATGGGGGATGACTCCTACATAATGGGATCATTTCATGAGTTATCCCTTCCCTCATTTTACAAACCTTGTAGGGATGATAGTGCCTATTCAACCAATGTAGGCACCACAACAATAGCCACAATAGCCACCACAACAACCACCACAATAAGGTCTCAAACCATAGATGAGATAGGTGCAGATCCCTCCTCATCAGATGACATTAGATCTAAATGCTAGTGGGAGTGGGATAGGACATAAACATCCTCAAGGAAAGATGGGAACTTTGGGTGCCATTGGCAGATATGCACAGAGGCAGCATGTAGAGGAGCAACTAGCTAAGCAGGTTAAGCCCGTGGTGGATGATAAGGAGATGTAGGATTAGGCTACTCTTGAGCCATCAAGCAGAGATATCCTAGCATAGATATAGGATGCCTTAAGGAGATTTAGAGATAGGTTGTAGCTAGGAGATCTACATATCCATCTTGTAGTGGGAGACACTTGGTTAGTCAATCAAGAGTGGCAGAAGCATGAGTTATAAGAGTAGATGGAGTGACACTAGGATGAGGCTTAGATTCAGTCAGTGAGAGTAGCTTACTACTATGAGGCATATGCTAGGGTTGTTCTAGATGCATCAAAGTAGGTACCCCATTTCTTAGAGTATGCGAGAGAGTCAGGAGGTGCACAACCTTCAATTAGAGTATATGTTCCTCCTCCTCTTCCTCCTCTTGAAGGTGGAGAAGAGGTATAGAGTTAGTTGTTTTCTCTTCTAATTTTGTTCTAGATATGTATTGATTGGTATGCCAACACCATTTTGTATCAATTTGAGATTGCCAGTGCTCAAGTAGCACTTATTTTTGTATCATTGTACATAGTTAACTCCACTGGAGATATTGATATATATGAGATCATTGATTGGAGTATCTTGCATGTGTCACATTTTTTTCTTATAGTTTGTCATACATGAGATGTTTATGATATGATTGATTGAATGCAAAATGATATGATGTATGAATATAGTGTAGATGAGATGAATATGAAAATATGTATATGAAATGTAAAATGTGAATGAACTAACATCTTGTGCAGGTTTGAAGTTTGTTGTAATGATAGGTATCTCATGAAAATCAAGAGGATGAACCAAGGAGTTAAACACTTGTGCAGTCATGAAGAAATATGATACTTTGAAGAAACCAACAACCTCTCTTGCTAAAATATATAAGTAAAGAAGTGATCAAATCGTACCCTTATGCAAGTGGAGTATGCAATGCAACCCTATTCTAGATGCGACCCTAGGTGTGGTTATTAAACTCATAGAATTGTTACCAAAAAATTTCACACATGCTGAATTTTACTAGGAATTAACATCACAAAAAGTAACATTGCAAAAGGAAAAGCATACACTTTCTATTCATTACTATTCCATCATTTTTTGCAATAATATATGAAACCTTGAGCAAAAGAGATATAATTTTCATTGTATAGATCATCACTGATATGTACAATTTTCATTTTACAAAGTATGAAATGAATTAACATGCTAATTAGAGAAGATCTCGCACAAGTCGTGAGTCTATTAGCTAGTTTTTGTTTCATAAGGAAATACATAAATGGAAAAACATATTCTATCTGTCAAAGCACAAAAGAAATAGTGATAGAGATAACCAGTCATTGCCTATTGCTTTGACTGGTTATAAACTAGATATGTGTTCCCGAGATCCCTGTTGCACCCGTCCAGCTCCAAGCTCCATGATCTCCAGCATCTATAAAAAATAAAAACAACTAATGTTAGATCCTAAGGGATCTAAGCAATGACCACCTATCTCTACGACTACATATTCTATCTGTCAATGCATTTCGTCATGAAAGAAAGCAAGTACTGATATTGGCATTTAGTGCTGAAAGAAATAAAAACCATTTGTGAGTGTCACGAGCTCATGCTCGAACCTCATAAGATATGCAACAGGATAGAAAAGATGAACAAACTAACAAATCTGTATTATGAAGTTATTTATGAACATGTGCAACAAGCAAATGGGAATCCGAGCTCCAAATGTTAATTCAACAAAACAAGTATGAAGGGGGAGTATGAATTAGAACATGGCACTGATTTGCAGCTTGGTGGTATAACTATAACTCCAAGTTAGAAGGAAAAAAGTGCGATAAAAAATAGGGGTACTGTAACTTGGTAAGAGTTTCCAGCAGATAAATCATTTCAAGAAATCCCAAACAACATGTAAAGCTCCCGCAAAGTTTTCCATAGTGGTTGCATTTAAAAGGGCAACAATGATGGTTTCATCTTCACTAAAAGAAACTATCTCTGATATTGGTGCAATGAAGAGAATTAGTTATCTATTGAAAAGGGATTGCTAATAAATGTACAAAACTAAACATTCAAATTTTTGGAAAATTTTAGATGCAACTGAGCAGTAGCAAAGAAAAGGAGCAATTTAGTTCTGTTACAATGATCAGAGATGGGATATAAACATTTTATAATAGACCTTCTTTCAGTTCAAGTGATGCTCTGCCTTCTTGCTAACGAGAACTAGTGATATTTCAAATGGATAACAACATAATGACACACTGTGATCTAATGTGGACTTTAAAATGCAGCATTATATGGAGATTCAAAATTATTTCTGAGGCGAAATGTCACTTATGATGCATCTAAACAACGGCTTCAGTTGGGGTTAGAAATAAAAAGGAAAGTGACAATATAGCTGGCCAAAGGAATAGCAAATAAAATACAACACCCTTGGTGATCCATATCATGAATTTCTAATAAGAGCCAACATGGTATGTAAACAAGGTGTTGTTACAACTACAATAAGACCCATGTTTGAGTTATTGTCAACAGCAAATACTCATAACAGCCAAAAGAAATTCGTCATGAAATAATACAGTAGAGCTCATTTTGTTGTATACAAATGTAGAATTTTTTTTAAAATGCAAGCTTATTCCCAGAATTCATTGCAAATCAAACCCATTGTAACAAGCAGGAGAAACGGTATGAAATTATGTACAAGAAACCCCATTTGGGGGTTTTAAAATGTAACAACTTCAACATCCATGGTGATAAATACGATACACAAAAAACCTTTCAGCATGGTGGCTTCAATAGCAATGACAAATACGATTGAAACAAATTCTCATGATGGGTTCATCTAATGATGCACGATTTCAAATATCAAAGGGACAAATTATCGTGATTTGAAAATCTTTCAGCAAAGAAATAAACCCTACTCGGGTTTTGAGGTAATAGCAAAGTAAAACAAATAAGTTGAACTTCAACTTTATGCATGGAACGTCAACAGCAAGCAATATCAAAGAGTCAGATGCCAGTAAAACCCTTCAAAGAGGCTCAGCAAATGTTTTAAGTTATGCCTCTGCAAAACAAAGAAACCCCATTTGGGTTTTACAATATCAAGTAACGGTAAAGGAAAATCCAATTGTGTAAACCCAGTAGGCAACATGAAGCTCACATCCCCATAAGAGTTGTAGGTAAGCAAACCTGTTTTGGGTTTCTATTGGAAACAAAATTCGATTCCAGTATTTAACCTCAACATCAATATGCCAGTTATTCAAAGGAGCTCTTCTACCAATGATGGACGGCTTTGGCATCTATATAGATTAAGAAGCATATTACACAAAAAACTTCAGCAATCATCTACAAAACTGTATTATGTTATTTGAAAGTAGCTTCATTACCTTGTCATGGCGACTTCAAGATTTTGAAGCTTGCAGACCTTGTCATGGCGACTTTGAACTTTACAAAAAAACCAGTAAATTCATCATGGCTGCTGCAAGAAACCCCTATTCTTAATCATTCTAGCTTCTTCAACAATGAATGAATGTCAAATGAATAATTTAGGGTTGTGAAAAGGCTTATTAAGCCCTTTTCATTTTTTGTATAATGCTTGAAGTCCGTGGGTAGGGTAAATCATGGGGTTTATTTTTGCATCGAGCATAGAAAGTTTATATCCGTCCCCTAGGTTTCTATGTAAATGATAGATCTTATATTTTATCAAAATTTATTTAATAAGTAATGATATTATAATGATATGTTGACATCATTTAATACTATTGCTTATTAAAATACAAATATAGGAGGCTATTGTTTTCTATTTGCATAAAAATTTTCATGTAAAAAGGGGGGAAATATTTAATGATATAATTATAAATCATTAATATTTTTCCTTTATATCTTGAATGCAAAAATAAATATGAGTCATCTTTTCCTTGTCATGGCCCTAAAGAGAAAAGTGTCAAATATTTTGAATGTCTAGAAGTTTTATATGTCTGGGTCGGATTTGATTTTGTCAGGGCAGTTGAGAGGTCTTTATTGCATTTTGGAAACTTTTGGAGTTTTCTCAGGGACAATAACTGCATTTATGAGGGACAGTTGTGATGATTTATCATACCATGCCTTTTTGGGTATTTGGTACACCTTTTTTATGTCTTTTCAGGGACTCAAGTTGGCCTCAAGGGCTGAATCCGACCTAGCATTTATGGCTTTTGTGAAATGCAATTGGAAAAAAGTGTTAAGTATGAGTTTTTCAACTCATTTGTGGGGGTTCTAATTTTATGGATAGAAGTTTTGTGCCTATTCTTTGAGTCTTGGACTTCATTCTATAGAGTTTGTAATTCATTTCTGGAAGTATAATACAGGTAACAGCAGTGTGATTATGCTTGATGAAGTTATCAGTTAGCCTTTTTCCTTTCTACAAGTTCTGCGTGCATTTTTAAATGATTGGATAGGTTAACTTGTGAATTTTTCATTATTCCTTGTTTTTCTATCTCATTTCAACACCTTTGTGTAGAACAATAAGTTTGTTTGCAGGTTATGACATGTGTTTTTAGGTGAAATTAGTCAAAGTGAGGTATTAGTTTATCTTTCTCTTTGTAGATTCAGTGTGAAAACCTTATCATAAATCATTTGTGCAAGCCTTTACAGGAATTTCTGCTTCATATGCATTTCATAGAGCTATATAATCCTCTCTCTTACATGTAGATTACATTTCCATTACCCTTTGGTGTATCACCTCTTTTTCTTAGTCTAAGCTTTAGGTTTTAGGTTTATTTTCTGCATTTTCTCCCCTTTTTCCTCAATTTTTCGTTGAGTTTTGGAGATTATCACTGAAGGATCTAATAGGAGCCGACCTAGAATCCAGAGGTTTTATCTCACTGTCTCAGTCCCATATAGTGAAATGAATCACATATTAAGTAAGGATTATTGAACATTTTCCAGTTCAGTAAAGGGTGCAAATCCTAAAACTTAACAAGAATTATCATCACCAAGTGTTTAGTTAGACCCACAAATGTCATACAATTCACACTGACATTGCAATCACGAGAATATGAATATGACATGTGTCATAGTTTTGTCAGGAATAAATGTATGCATTAAGGCACAAGAAGCCAAAATGACCAAAATATTTATCCCTTTTAATGTAGCAAGCGAACATAAGCATCAGAGCATAAATGCTAGTGACCAAAATGTTTCTTGTGTGAAACACACCAAACACATGAAAGATCATTCGTATGCTTAGTATTTAGTAAAGATGTTATCCACAATTAGCCTTATGTTTGTAACTTAAGACAAAATTGTGTTAAAAGTATACTCACAATGACCCATACGTTCACTTAGTAGGACGAGTATCAGTATTTACTATAGCATAGAGAATTTACTCAAACAAGGAAGAAAACCAAACTCACTAAAGTATCCATATAAAATGAGGTACACACAACCATCTAGTAGGAGATAGAGGCTCTTACAGTGGACACCACTTTTATATGAATTGTCCAGATCATTGGAACTAAATCATCAAATAGAAAGAAAAGAAAAGATCTAACCCCCCAGTCCTCACTTCTCTCTTCAAAAGAGACATCCTCAAGTTGCTCAAATGGGAATGATAAAATGAAAGCAAAGAAAACAAAGAAAAGAAAAGCATAGCATAATTCAAATAGTGTTAATGTTATAGGATTGATGTCAAGTGTCAATGTTCATATGTGAAAGAAATCTCTTCAGTAGGAAGATGATAGTAGACAAACTCAGTTAGGACAACTGGTGACTACTATCAAAGAGAAATCTTCATTGAGAAGAACGTCAACAAGAAACTAAGTGACAATAGGTAGATGCAGCTAGAATATCTGGTGACTGAAGCTTAAGAGATCTTCTATGGGAGAAATATTAATAGTGACATAAGCGATAGTAGGTAGACTTAGTTTGAACAACTGGTGACTGATGCAAAAGAGATCTTCTCTAGGAGAAATCTCAATAGTGACATAAGCAATAGTAGGTAGACGTAGCTAGAACAACTATTGACTGAAGCTTAAGAGATCTTCAATGAGAAGAATCTCTATAGTGACACAAGTGATAGTAGGTAGACGTAGTTAGAAAAACTGGTGACTGACGCAAAAGAGATCTTCTATGACACTTGATGGGCCTCTAAAAGACCATTGTTTTAAGATCTTTTTATCTTGTTTTTAAGCAAATATCTTGCAAAAAGAATCATGACTTTATGGTTTTAAGTAAATGAACTTATGTTTTCATGTATATGCTCTATATATGGTGATTACTCGAATCTATGGACAAAAATGGTATAATGAAGTAATGTTGCATGCTGATAAATGTTTCCTCATTTATGTTATGTCTTGGGTAGTTTTCCTCTTGTAGCCATAGGATTTGCAAGAGTGGTAATTTGAACTTACACCTTTTCTAATATTGATGATAAAATAAATATATGTATGTGGAAGTGGTGTGCACATTGAATTCTTTTCAAGTACTTGTTGTAGATATTGAAGAGTCAATGCCTCAACGTTAAAGTCAAAGCCAATAGAGATAATACGTGTTCATGCATATTTTATATGTTTGGATTTGTGATTCATTTGTCTTATTCTAGAAAGGTCAATTGTGTGTAATGTGCAATGCATTTTACTGGTAGCCAACAATGTTGTTGTAGTGTGTAAATTATCATTGCAAATGTTTTATTCCTATTGTAACATGTGGGACACTTTATGTAATGATTATATAGATACTTATGAAGGTGTGTACGCCTTAGCATGGTCCTATATAATTAACTATACATTCAAGAAACTCTAATAGCTTACTTACTTAATTATTTATACTAGGTATAAAGGAAAGTTTTTTTCCTTATTTGGCATGTATGTATGGTATGCAATGTGAAGGAATTATGTAAACCTTAATGTTGGATTACCAAAGTATAGAAGAGATGTTGTTTGGATATAAGTGGAATTAAAAGGAATTATTTTGGCAAGTAAGTTGTAGATCAGTCAATTTATGCTTATTGGATATGTTAGCTTGAAATATGGATCTTTTACTTTTCTTAGAGCATTTGGACAGTGGGTCTACTTGTTCTTATAAAAATTTAATAGGGTTAGAACCTTCTAGCAAGGATTCAAGGTATCCTAACAAGGTTATATCCTTTAACAAGGGTTATTTTACTAAATGAACTATGTTTGACTCCTAACATAGTCACATCCTTTCACAAGGAACTTATATACTAGTACACTATCTCATTGGTGCCATCCCCACTAGGGTTTTCCCTCTAATCAAGGGTTTCCCTAGTCAACAAAATTATCATGTTATGGTATATGTGTTGACCCAACCAGTCACATTGACATAATGAAGTAATATTTGGTATGAGTGTGTTGTTTATGATTGGAAATTGATTGAAGGGCACACATCATCTCATGTGTACTAGTAGACATCTTCACCATTCTAAATAGGAGGATGAGATAACATAGAAGATACCACAATTAGCATGAGGAATCATCACCATACAATCATAGAATAGGTGTGGTGAGAATTCAAAATTTGTTTATATTCTGACAAGAATAGTGAAGAACAAAAAGGATAATTGAATTCAAACAAGACCCAAAGTAGATAGACTAAACCATTGGTCTAGACCCTACATCATAGGTGTCACAATTGGCTTGTGAATTACCCAATAGTTTGAATTCAAATTTGGAATTCACTAGTTTGAATGGGATATTCTCCTAAGATTTTGACACTCGTAGATAAAAGGAGACTTCACACATTCAAGTGCGTGGGTGGAATGAACTAGCAAGATGTTGAAATAAAGAGAAAGAACTGGTGTAAGAAGTAAACAAAAAAAAAAGGAAGGTAGAGAGTTACACTAGGAAAGTGAGAAGGAAGAACATAATGATAGATAAAATTTGTTAATAAGAATATTGAATACAAAGAAATGCATATAACCAAACACAATAGTGTGCACTGTAGAAAGGGGTGAGTAGAGAGGTGAGAAGAGAAGTGATATTGAAGGATATCACCAAGTGCATCCAAGTGGTAGGGGGAGATTATGATATCTCAAGAGGTATACATTGGAGATATGATAGGAAAGAAAGTGTTATTTATTCTAGGTCATATTTTTATTGCTTTCTAACAACTATATTTTTCTTGTTAGCTCTTAACTGAGCATGCTTCAGTAGTAAGCATACATTAAACCCTCTAACTAGGTGCCTCTTAGAAGTAGTGCTAATTCCTATAATCAGATAGCCTTAACAAGTTCTTTTTAATCCTACCAGGTTACTAACATTCTTGATGGAAATTTTTATTAGAAGGAATAGGTTGTAGCTCTTGACAAGGCAACCTTTTATCTATAGTAAAAGGCTAGTGGGTATATTATCCCCACTATGGTTTTCATCCTCACATTGAGGGTTTCCATGTACAAAATCTATGTGTATGTTAATGAATTCTCTTTTGTGTGAATTTATTTATTTTATCTTATTGTATTCAGATTTTCATTAGCAATCAAGTGACAATTAGTTAATACATTTAGAACAATAGAAAAAGTAACTAATTTTAGAGTTGGTATTAACTCAACACCACCCCCTGACCAATAATTGGTATCAGATCTTGGATCCTAATAGTTGCAAGCCTCACATCTTAAGGGAAGACCAAAAAATAGCCAAGAAGTACAAATATTTATAAGAAGAAGCACTTGACATCATAGAAGACCTAAAGGAAAAGTTAAAAATGTCCTTAGCAAAAAGATACAAGCTTGTAAAGAAACTTGGTGAGAGCCATAAAATTATTGAGAAGATGGAAGGACAAAGTGTCTTTGATGGATCCAAATAAACCATCATTGACCTCACATATAACAACAAGAAGTTGAGAAAGTCAGTTGTCAAGCTAGAGAAAGAGTGGTAAGAGGTATTATGAAAATTAAGCCAAGCACAAAAAGAGAAAAGTGATGTTGCTCTAACACTAGAAAAAGTTGAAAGAGCACTAAGACAAGTCATGGAAGCAAAGAAAATAGAAGAAGAGAATATCAAACAAAATGAAAAGTATATTTAAAGACCAATGGAGGAACTAAAGAGCACCAACAAAAGAAATAAGAAGCTGAGAAGGTTCAATGATAGCTCTAAGAAGATAGATGAGCAACTCAAAGCTTAAATAAGGAACAAGAACACAACAAGTCTTGGTTATGAAGGAGTTAGCAAGAATTAAAGTGAAAAAAAATTTGAGAGAAAAATATAGACCAAATAAGAACAAGGGAAAAAATTGTCTAAAGGTAAGAAACCCAAGAAAGCAACATGTCATTACTGTGGTAGAATAGGTTACACCTCAAATGTTTGCTAACATAGTAAGGTTGCATCTAATGAATAGTATACCTTCTATGAGTACTACTACACATTCTATTGGTATGGTAACCCATCTCAAGAATGAAAATCTCATACCCCATGAGAAATTTTTTGATAGGTCTTATTACTACTGTAACATGTATGGACACACAAGGCTGAGGTACGCAAATCAAGAAAATGGACAAATCAACAATCATAGAGAACCTTTAATCTCGACTGGATGAACAAATTCAACACACTTGTATGCTCGACCTATGAGAATAGATGACATACAACTAAGCATTACAAAACAAGAATTGATCAAAGGAATCACTTGGTGTTGTGAACAAGAATAGGCATGACCTCTTACTACTACAAGAAGTTAGGGCATCTTGCCAAAGATTGTAGATTAAGAAAAATGGCCCAAGTCCACAACGTGAACCAGAAAGGGAAGAACAAGGTGGTAGATAAGGAGGAGTTCAAAATGGACTTCAATAAGATATGGGAAAGAAAAGCATATGAGAGAAAAGAATCCATGTTAGAGGAAGTAAGAAGCTCACCTATCGATAGTGAGACTTCCATGACCAACTAAGCTAATCCAAGATTAGAAGGGGTTGCATGATAAAGGAAATACTATACACTAGTCCCCTATACAAAATATTTAAAAGAATGCATGAAGCACACATAAGGAGCCTATATCGAGGTAATAGAAAGTCTTATATGAGTCAATTGCATTAAATGTTGAAGGATAGGTAGGTAAGAAATATACTTACTATTTCTCATTAATTATTAATCTAATTATGACTCGTCAAAGATATAAATAGGTGAAAAGGGTTTGATTAATCACTTTACAAACTCTAATTCTTGAGCTAAGCAAAGACCAAGAAAACTTAATTTGAGTGATTATGCATCGTTTATAAACTTGTGAGTGTGCAAAACAATATTTAGCAAAGCTAACAATCTTAGAAGAACAAAAGGAGATCATGGCAGATAGCATTCATAAGATCAAGCTTGTTAGCAATGATGATTATGCACCATTTAAAACTAGAATATGTTGTCACCTCACTAAAGGGTGATGTAAGAAATCAAGTAGCGACATTTTCCTCATTGCCTACAAATATTCTACTTGTTGAAGATGTTGGTGTATGCCTAAAAGAAAATATCATGGAGTTGAGGGAAGACAAAGTGTATGAACTATTCACTACATTCTTGGAAGACAGTGTGTTAAAGAAAGAGTAGAAACACCTGATCAATACAATATTATACCACATGATAGAAATTCATGATTTCATCCATGAGGATTGGGTAAGACTAGTATTAAACAGAGTATACATAAAGCACATTTGGCTCGACAAGCACTATGAAATTACCAAACAAGTCATCCTAAGGGTAATAGGACTCAATGACACAAGGATAGGGTTAAACATAAGCAAAATCATACTCAACAAAGTGGCAAGGCTGACCGGAAAAAAGAAGGTAGGGAAAGCACTAGCAATTGATGAAATTTCTAACCCTGAGATGGAGTATGCTCCAATAGAAATTTCATATAGACTTTACTTCTCAAGAAATTCTAGTTTTGTATCCCATAGAGAAGTACACGTAGCATATTAAATCACTCACGAAGATGCCCCACTTAACCTTGGTGGATGAATGTATGAATAGCTAATGATGAACTTGACAAAGATCAAGAAAAACCCCAAGGTTCACCCATTAAAATTTGGAGATCTTTGAGTATGTATATTTTTCTACTTTGTGAATTAATATCCTAAACAAGGTGTAATCCATTAGTTTAAAGATAAGCCAATTTTTGAACAAGTATGTATGTCTTATATGATGTTATGAGATAATTAAGATAATTTGTTTAAAAGGTACTTTGATAGCTTTAGGAACATAATAAGGAAAAGGGAAATGATACCCTTTACCCTAGTAGAGGAATATAGAAATAATATATGTTTTCTAGCATGGACATATACATGCATGATATAGACTATAAAGCCAAAAACACACTAGCTCACTGGTATCTAGTATGAACTAATAATAAAGGAGGCCCAAGTAGCCATAGAACTAATACTGTTGATACATGTCAACAAAAAGCTACCAATACGAGGTACCAACACAGTTAGAAGGAGCACAATAGATAGAATATTTTGTCACCTCACTAAAGTGTGATGCAAGAAATCAAGTAGTGACATTGTCCAAAATAGAGAAGGATAGGAAAGAGTATATGAAAGAAGATAAGAGAGCAAGCAAGAGAAAGAAGATAACTAAAACCAAGGTGAAGAGCCCTAAGAGGCAGAAATGTGAAGAAGGAAAGATTGATTCAAGAAAAAAGACAACCTCACTAGAACCAATGATAAGTGAGGAAGATCAAAATGAAAAGAAGAAAATTGAAGAAGTGGTCAAGAAAAAACCAAAACTAGTACAAAAAAGATTGAATCCATTCATAGGTGAATCATCATCGAGAATAGTGAAACTTGTAAGAAGAGGTAACAATCCAACTCCTCCACTCTATGTTGATAACATAATGATATTTTTCACAATGATAATTATAATAAAATAAGGTACAAATATGCACTTATGAGTGAAAAAGGTCAAAACAACATAATAAGTGTAGTACTAGTAAGTATGAGGACTTACAGCAGAACACCAGACATGGTAAAGAAGGTGCAACCAAAGGAATTGGTAGATGTTGTAATCAAGAAATGGTGAAATGGTTTTGCATAACTAAAAGAGATTATTGATGATGTACTGATAAAAGTTAAACAAGAATTTGCACCCTTAGACGAACATATCTACACAACTTATATAAATGAGTTCTTAACACAAGCAAATGTTGCACTAGTCACAACAAGAAGGGAAAGACAAATGTTTCACAAGTAAATCAAAAGCTAGAAATAGATAACAAACCAAACCTTGATCAAAGCAAGGAAATTGATCACATGAGTACTTGGTAATGTGAAATATGACCTTAACATTTATCTTATTGATTAACTAGAGCACATACTCTAGTGCATGCAAATATCAATGACACAATGGGTCCCCTCAGCACAAGGAAGTAAAAAAGAAAAATTCAAGCAACTCATTTTGAGCATCACTTGCAAAAAATCATATAAGAAAGAAACAATATAGTCAAACTCTTGAAGGATATCTCTCCAATCCTCCACAAAAAGTTTGACTTCCAAAACTTTCTAATTGATCTAAATGATACTCTAACATCCTTTGATGTGTCACTATGTTCAGCTAGTGTGGACATCTACAAGCATCAAGAAGAGCTTACAAAGATCAAATAGGTTACAAGTCACTCAAACATCCTTTGATGTGTCATAATGTTCAGCTAGTGTGTACACCTGTGAGCATCAAGAAGAGTTTGCACAAATTAAATAGGTTACTACACAACAACACAAGAGGAACTCCAAGCTCTTTTAGCTACAACACTTCCTATTTCCTACAATAGGAACCATTTAATGTCATGTTCAAGACAAATATAAGATACTATCTAGAAACCTTAGAGACAAAATTGAAGATAGGAAAAAGTACCTAGCAACACTCATTAGTCTAAATTTTGCATTCTACAAACTACCATATACATGAAAGATATGACTAGAAGCCACAGAGGAAAAATACTCTTTTCCATTGGTGACAAAAGGGGTAGATAAATAAATAATAGAGATGAAAAAAGGGGAAGATAAGAAATGACAAAAAGAGAGATATAAACAAAAGTGATCAACAAAAGGGTACATGCAAATAGATCAATGGGAGGAGATGAGTAGTGAACAGTCGAGACAAATATATGGAGCATACAATGGAGAAATCTAGTATAGCACAACCAAAAAAAAAATGGAAAGGAACAAAGATGAAGAAGAGATTGAGTTGAGGAAACAACATAAGGGGAGTAAAGTAAAGAAAGATGTAGAGAAGAGAAGATAAATGGCTAAGTCCACTAACCAATAAAGATTCCATTGGCACCCCAATCAAGTAAAGGTATATGTTTTGTCATCAATGCCAAAGGGAGAGATAACTGATAAAGATTATATTGGCATCCCAATCAGGTAAAGGTATATGTTTTGTCAACAATGCCAAAGGGGGGAGATTGTTGACCCAACTAGTCACATAGGCATAATAAAGTAAGTGTTGGTATGAGTGTCTTGTCATTGATTGACAACTGGTCAAAGGGCACACATCACCTCATGTATACCAATAGACATCTTCATTGGTCCATATAGGAGAATAAGACAAGGCAAAAGATATTATAGTTAGCATGACGAGTCATCACCATAACATGGTAGAACATGTGTGGTAAGAATTCAAAATTGGTTGGTATTATAACAAGAATGATGAAGTACATAAAGGACAATTAAATCCAGATGAGACCCAAAGTAGACAAATTACACCACTAGTCTAGACCCTACATCTTAGGTGTCATAGGTGGCTCGTGAACCACTCAACAATTTGAATTCATTGGCTTGAGTGGGATATTATCCTAGGATTTTACCACCCATAGATAAAAGGAGACTTCACACATTCAAGTGAGTGGATGAAATAAGTTAGTAAGATGATTAAGAAGAGAGAGAAAATAATTGGTGTAAGAAGCATAGAAAAATAGAGGAAGGTAGAATGATATGTTAGGAAAGTGAGAAGGAATAACATAATGATAGAAAAAAATTGCTAACAAGAAGATCAAAGATGAAGAGATGCATCTAACTGCATGTAGTAGTATGCAATGCAAAAAGAGGTGAGAAGATAAGTGATACTGAAGGACATTTATCACCAAGTGCACCCAAGCAACAAGGGGAGATCGTGACATCTCAAGAGGTATATATTGGAGATATGCCAAGAAATAAAGTGTTATTTATTCTAGATCATATTTTGATTGCTTTCTAACAACTATAATCATCTTGTGAGCTCTTAACCAAGCATACTTCAATAGTAAGCATATGTTAAATCCTCTAACTAGGTGCCTCTTAGAAGGAATGCTAAATTTTGTAACTAAGTAGCCTTAATAGGTTATTTCTAATCCTAATAAGTTACTAACATTCTTGACACAATGTGTTATGCAAAAGGAACAAGTTGTAGCTCTTAACAAGGCAACGTTTTATCTATAGTAAAAGGTTAGGGGGTATATTATCCCCACAATGGTTTTCATCCTCACATTGAGTGTTTCCACTTAGAAAATCTGTGTGTCTATTGATGAATTATATTGTGTATGATTTTATTTGTTTTTATCTTATTGTATTCACATTTGTATTAGCAATTAGTTAATACATTTAGAACAGTTGTAAAAGTAACCTGTTTTAGAGTCGATTGATTCATCTCCCCCCCCCAAAGTACTAGTTGGGACCAACAATATTTATTATTATTATTATTGTGCATCATTTTAAAAAATTTTGGTGATCAATTTTATAAGTTGGATTTAATTATATTTGTTCACAACTTATTCACCCCCCCCCCCCCCACCCGGCATACACACCTCTTAATTGTGTATAGACTTTACTTCTTAACATTATATTTTTTTAACTATCCTTAGAGATGCATCCTACCCCACTTGTCACCTTTAATTATCATTGTTGAAACATTTTTGAGCTATAGGGTATACTTAATCTTCCTTAGGTGAATTTGTCTTCCATCCTTTGATATCATATTTCTCATGCCCTTAGGCATATCTCCTATAGGTCCATACCCATGGGTGTTGAATCAAGATCACATGCTTTTAGGAAACAACACAAATTAGCATGTCAATCCATGTATAGTCTATATTTTATGACACACAATCAAGTTTTTGAAAAAATCCCAATATAACAACAAGGCTACGTCATAAAACCATAATTCATCTCACTTTTTACTACTCGCCCACTCACAAACATGGAACAATAGTTTGGTCTATTTCAACTATAATTACTACCACTAAAGGAAAAACTAGCTCAAGAAATAAGAACCTTTGAAAAACTAGTGAGGAATAGTAAAAGGATTAGATAACAAATAAAAAATTAGAAAAAGAATTTAGAGACAAAATTCCAAACCTTCCATAAATTGACAAAGCTAATATTTCAAAAATGACCATACCAATTACTTTCATCTCACAAATAAATAAGAGAAACAAGTTTCAACCAACAACACAAATTTCAATAAAATCCCAAATAATTCCCCTCTCAACCATGTCTGAAATAAATCCCCATTCAGTTAAGTTTCAAATCAATTTAATAGTATTCCTCAAGCAACCAACCCTTGGTACCACAAGTAATTGTGCAATCAAATCAATCCCTACCAAGGTCATATATAATCACACATACAAATTTACCATTGGTGAGCTCCTATGCTAGTAATCCTCCTTCTAAGTCCTCAAGTGTGCCATCATAATCTTCACAAACAAACACATTGACTTTTCGACATCAACCAAGCATAGTAAATGTGTAATTTGTTATGCCACAAGTAACATCAATGAGTGTGTTGAAATTATATAATGAGAACAATAAATGAGGATGTGATATATGATGTGATAGATGAATTACTTCTCTATTTCACTAAATGCACATTGGGAAAGAGAATGTCCCCAATAGGATCAACAAGTGACTCAAGAACTAATTAGGGACAAGATCTATCCTCCACTAAGTAATGTAATGAATGAAATGAGAATGATTAAGTGATGCAATTGATATGTTAGAAAAGGCACTAATTAAAAATAGACTATAACAAATAGATAATGAGTTAAAACTAACTTAAAGGAAACCAAAGGACAAAATGGATCTATGATAGAAATTTAAGCTAAAAGTAGCTAGGATGCATTGAGTTTGGTGACATGTCCTTTTGAAAGGTCATGTTAGGCAATGTGTCCCCAATATCTTTAGTTGAAAATTTTATATAACATACAACTATACCTACTTTGCTTAGATCTAACATGACACCTCTATATCATGGTCTTGCATATAAAAAATGTGAAGAAAACTATGGAAATGGGTTCACCTTGGTTAAATACCTATTCAAGAATCAACATTAAAATATGAAATAAATTGCATAAAGAGATGTATGTAAAAATGTAAATTTATGATTTACCTAACATAAACCCTCATGATTGGATGTAGAAATCACTAAAATCCATGATGATTTTTGAATATGCTTCAAATCTAAATATTTGATCTTTGAATGCAATGTAGGGTCAATGCTGCATTTACAAACCCACATGTTTATGATTTCCACAACTAGATCTTTAATGTATATATGCTTGGTAATCACTTATACATATGAGATAAAAATTGATCAATGAAATAATGTTCTTGCTTGATTTTATAATTCCTCTGCTTGAACATTATGGGAGAACAACTTGCATCAAGCGGAGAATATTTCCTTGGATTTGAATAATATTGAATAATTGGAGACTTATAGATCTTGATCTTGGATGCTTGCCTTTGAATATTGAATCCAATTGCTCTTGCTTGCTTGAAATATTGATATATTGATTGCCAAAAAAGATTTCATTTAGTTATTGAAAAGGAGAGGAGTGATAAAGGGTTCTTATACTAACTTCATCATTTTGACCCAGGCCAACCAAATATTCTTATATTGATAGAACCTTGAAATTTGGCCTTGAGGAAAGTTTGGGCCCCAAATCATATGGACAAGTCATTGTTAATGATAATCCAAGGGGCATATTTCCATTGGATATTTGTCCTATGGAAAGTAAGCTCAAATTTATGGGGGAGCTCAGGGAGAGAGAATCAAAGTGGGAGGAGAAAAGACAACTTTCTAGGATCAAGCATAACAATTATTCATACCTAAAAATAATTAAAATAGGACCTAATATGCCCTAACACGAATAATTATGGGTGCCAACATTTTATGATAGTACAAAAACATGAAAGATTTAATGTAGAACCATAAATAAAAGCTTCCC
This sequence comes from Cupressus sempervirens, assembly GCA_028749045.1. NCBI lineage: Eukaryota > Viridiplantae > Streptophyta > Pinopsida > Cupressales > Cupressaceae > Cupressus > Cupressus sempervirens. The sequence continues at coordinate 334,828,301 of CM053790.1, forward strand.
AAATAACATAAAGCTCTCAAAAAAATTTACTTTGAAAGCTAGACTATACACAAGCAACTATTTCCCAACATGATCAAAATCATCTACCTATGTCTAGTAATGAATCAATCCAAAAAAATCACATTAGTGATACATCTAAATCCTATATTGATGTGGTCTTCAAGTATCCTCCTCCATATCTCCCACTAGTCTTTCAACCCTTGAAGTTCAGAAGAGTACTCTACACCATCTTCATCAAATGGCATATCAAATAATGAAATCTCCCAAGGGATATCCATTATATATTTTCAAAATTATCACTTTGTTAATACATGTCCCTTTCATGGTTTATAGTTTCTAGACCCACCACCACCACTACTATGTTCTCCATTTAAAATCAAACCTACTAGAAAAAGTCCCATTCAAAATATATTCCTATCATGCCAAAGCATTAGATCCTACATCGAATCCCCCATACCATTATTGTTCATACCCCATGTTAAGGGGATGATTCAAATCATGATTAAGTCCTAAAATAATTCAATATTAAGATCCAAAGAGTGACCAATTATATCCAATTATTGACCAAGATCTTATTTTCACTTAATCTCATATATATCCTAACATATCTAACCATCATATTTAAAATGAACCCTTTTCATATCAAGAATATATTTTCCTTCCAAGTTGTGTTAACCTTTCAATTCCTTAGAAATATCATGACATTATTTTAGTTCTCCTTAATGATTCTATCTAAATTCAAGAGAAAATTATCTATGAAATAGAGATGGATGATCCCCTTCCAACTCAAAAGAATTTTTTCATCATCATGTCCACTACAAGATCCCATCACCCCTTTGAATCCTCCCTAGGATCCCTTTATGTCCATGTCCTCCCCAAGTTCCTAGATTTCTAAGTGATCTCATCACTCTTCTTATTTCACCTCATGAAGAACCTATCATATATGTTACCCCCCTTCATGGTTGTAATAATTATGTGCAATATGTTCATGAACCCATTACATATTAGAAGGGTTTCTCCACTTATTTTTGGTCATTTTTACTTCACAATCCTATTATGTCCTCTATACCATATCCACCACAAAAGAGACTCATGTATTATTTTCAAAGCAATAAATGTTCCATTGGTAGTTTTCAAAGCATGAACTATCAAGGAAAACAATTATACCTCCATGAGAGAGGCATATTAGAACCCATGCATATAAAAGAAAATATTAATGGTCATGATCTTAATTACCTACCATATTCTCAAGACATTAGTGTCCCTAAAAGATCTAAATTCAAATGTACACATCCCCCTTTAACCTCTTTCCATCCATATTAGGTCCATATTTGACTCCATTCATTAGCTAACAATCCACTTAATCTTTTATAAATCAAGATCAATGAAAGCACACATGTTTGAGAATTATACAACTAAACATCCTTCTAGAATACCTTGTTATCATTTCTATTTTTTTATGAATCTCATTTATTTTCCAAGTGATTTGGATGCTAAGAATAAAAACCATGAATTCAATAATCCATGTGCAATCTGAGATCAACATGTACCATTTATTTGGCATTTAAAAATAAATAAAAATATGATCCAAAAACAAAAAAATAAATATACATGAAGCCATAAGTGCCCATTGATAAAAAAAGAAAAATCAAAAGTAGTCATTATTATTAAACTATCAACTTTGATAAGTACATATCAATGGATGTTTACTTGGTTTAGTAAGTCTCGTCTTTCATTGATTTCATTTCTCACCATATTCATAGGCTACTCAAGGATATCACTAAGTGATGAGAGTGTTTGAAATAGTTCATGGTCTTTTATTTTTCTATGCCTTATTTTTTAATGATTCCATTTTTTCCCTATGTTCCTATGCTATTCAAGGACAACACTAAATGGTGAGAGAAACCAAGATGACTCATGCTCGTTTCTTTTGGCTTTATCTTTTGTTTGTAAAATATTTTCATAAAGTTTTGGGGCATGTACATCTTGGGTTTTAGTGTTACAACATTCACTTAGTATCTATACATACCTCGACCCTTGATATCCACATGCTTTATAACAGATTGGGGAATTCAAGTTATTTTTATGCAAAAAGGGTAATGAATATTGCTTTGACTTTATATGTGTCCTGAGGTAATGCTTCTAATTTTCAATCACAAAAATCTCTATCAAATATAAGCAATTCCACTTATGAATAATTAGTAACGATTAATTTTCTATTCCTGTCACATTTGTGCCCATTTGAGTTGGTTTCATTTTCCTTTCAGTTAACCTTGTATTCTTTTTAATCTGGTGTTCTTGGCATTTTTTTTTGAAAAATTAGTCCGTTTTATATTTTTTTCCATTTTTTTGAGGGGCAACTCTTGTAGCCTATTGTATTTCAGTCACCTTTTTTTTCAATTTTTCTTTGAAACAAGACTCAAAATCAAATTGTCTCAAAAAGAGGAAAATGTAGATGCATATAAATGGTAAATACCCCTAGCTCCCCTCTTTAGCACGTCTTATTTATACATTTGATTCTCACCACTGGTCAATTTTGTGTCATTATTCTATTAGTTAAATAAAGTTGATTATTTACTTTTTAGTCATATCTTGTGATCTTGTCATGTCCTTTTGATTTTATCCTTGATTTCTAATCAGATAAATGATTTATTGATTATTTCATTCCTTGTCAATCTTTGTCATTTATTCTGGTTAAATTATTTTCAATAATTATTTAATGTATCTCACTAGTTTACCTTAGGTGGATAATATTTTAATTATTTTACCCCTCTTGTCCTAGCATGCCCTACTTAAAATAGATAAATATGTTATTTATTTATCCATTTCCTCCCTTTGTCATAGTTAAATTTATATATCATTTAATTTTCTAACGATTGACATGGAAGAGATTTAACAAATGAAAATTTATTAGTTTCGCTCCACTTTCCTTTTCTTTTTCTCATTAGAGTCATATTATTTCTTTTTATTTCATCTTATATACTACCTAGTCATGTATCCTCTTCTTGACTTTTCCTTTCAATTATTCTATTTTATTTTTATTTTATCTTTTCATCTTCCTTATTTTTTTGTCACTTTTAGTGTGATTAATGAATGAGTTTTTATTTATTCCCATTTTTCTTTTAGTTGTTGACCTTTGACCTTCCTTTTTTCACTTGAACTTTCATTTTGATTTCTCTTGTCCATTAATTTCCTGTTGATTTGTCCTTTCATTTCAAATTGATAGTCTATAAATTGAGCTTTTTTCTCTCATTCATACAAACCACTTCATTTTCTAAACTCCTCACCATAAAACTATCAAAATTAATCCTCACACTTTGGATATTATCTGTGCATTTATCATGTAGTAAACAACATCATAGTGGAGGAGAAAGAAAACACCATTGAATGAATGTTCATATTTTATTTTGAAATACTTTGTTTATGCTTTTCATTTCAATAGCCTTATTGGTTATGATTAGGACTTTAACAACATGGTTTTTATGGTTGCCATGGTTGGATAGGTCATGTTTTTATACCAGTTCCCTAGTTTTCCTAATCTACAATTTTATATATATATATATATATATATATATATATATATATATATATATATATATATATATATATATATATATATATATATATATATATATATATATATATATAGAATGCATTTAACATCACATAAGGTAGCAATAAAGAAGCACAAATCAACAACACAAGATCATCACATAATACAATATTTTTTTTGAGAAGCTTTTGCAATAAAATAACTTCACCAAGAAGAGATGTCAAGCATGTATAATCTTCAAATGAATGAGATTACAATACATTCACTTACATATCTATTTTCTTCCAACATGGTAGTAGCTATGTACTTTTGAACATTATCTCTAGGCCTTAACATGTCCTTATTCTTGCACAATAACACTCCATTCAATGTATTCTACATCAAAGACCAATTTTGTATCCAATACTTTTCCTCCACCTTGGTTCCTATAATTGGAAGATACATATTACATTAAATGCAATGTTGAATACCAATGGACGCTTATTTACTCTTTCCAATCACCTAGTTAGAGAAGCCCAATAGCCACTCATTTTTCCCTTTCACTTTCTATTAGCCATCTCATTCTAGGAATCTACATACATAGAAAATAATATTAAATATTTATGTCTACAAGTCACCTTGATCATTGCTAACAAAATTCATCACCCTATATGAATGTATTATGAAATATAGAGAAATAAATGTTACAAAATGTTTTTCCAATATGTCATATATCATATTGTAAGTGGAAACAAATTTTAGAGACTTGAAAAACACTTGATCACAAGAAAGTTCAAATTGCAATTGTATTGTTTGCACCCAAGCCAAAAATAGTTGGCCACACCAATAATGAAACACAAATGTACGAAAAATGCCATGTATGCATGACACTAGTGAGTCTGAATTAAAGGAATTGGTATGAGATTGTGCTAAGTGAAATGTGGGTTACTTTTATTGAGGCAATTAATGACCAGTCTTCTAAGTTAAAATAATTGAGAAAACATAAGCTAGTAGGTGCCCTAAGGTTGTTTTCAATGACACCACAACAAAAAAAAAAGTTTACAAATGAAACAAAAATAAAAATGGATGAGTAAATAAAGTATTTACTTGAATGCTCATAACCCAAATATCATAGAGAGAATATTTTGTTTTAGTTAAGTTTCACAAGCATATGTGGGTAAAGTGCTAGGTTGAACAAAAAGTATCATCTTAAAGACTTCAATCCCACATGTGACTATCAACAAAAAGGGTTCATAGCAACTAATATTTTATCGAGAGCCAAGATTATAATTGCAAATTCCAATATAAAATGAAGATGTGGAAAATAACTATAGAAGCATGAGAAGAAAGGGTGTGTATATTTCACAATACCAGAAGAACACAAATATGAGGGAAAAAACTTATATGTGGAGTGTGATACTTTCAAGAGCATCAAAGATAAGCTTGTCAGTTTAAAGTAAATTATTTCTCAGCACAAATGTTCAATGATGAGAACATTGAGAAGATAAGGATGCTTCTCATCTCCTCCAATAAGAAAATGATTAATATACAAATTATCAAAACAAAAATACTACTTGTCCTATAAGCTACTCATAGATGTTAAAGATTGATCTATCTACTTCAATTGATCCTAATTATTAACCACTTCCTATTTTTTCACTTCAATCATTTTTGCCTTTCTTTAAAATTATCTTATTATTATTAAGCCGATAGGCTTACATGTTGGAGTTTGCTCCAAAAAATGCATTTTTTCTCTAGAATTTACCGAATTTTAGTTTTCCAATAGGAAAAGACACTTTATCTTTTTTCAATTAGTTTAGTATGTTTCCTTATTTTGTTCCATTCTTAATACGTATGCATGTTTTCCTTGGAAACTCAAAATTATATAGTTGAGAAATCGTAGAGTTTGAGAACATAAATAGAAAGAATACTATTCAAGAATTGAGTGAAAAATCGTGGTGCATTTCCACTTTATTTGATACTGATACATTAACTTTCTATAATCATCCTTTCTTGCTAATGTTTTGCAATACTTTTGCAATCTACCAAGGGCTAGTTTAGGTTCTCAATTTGAGCTTAAAATGAAAATTCATATCCTTTATTTGTATTTGTCTAGAAATTAGATAACTGTGAGAGAAATTTTTGTGTATAGAAACATCTAATTGTTTCCATTTTCATATCAAATTACGTCATATTGAAGGTTTCATTTGTGGGAATATTTTTTAGTTTGATCCATCTATATTTATGGGATATAACTATATTTTAGAGATTCACTCCCTTAGAATTCATAGAGGCAAAAGTAGGGAAATCTAGAAAATTACACATTTCTTAAATGTCAAAGCTTGATGCATCCTTCTTCAGCAAAGTTTACATGATAAAACCATAATATTAGCACATTTATATACACTTCATTCAGATCTCAAATGATTATTATTATTATTAGGATTCAGTAATGTCTTCATGCCAGTTATATCATTGCTTAACTGTAGCCATCTCAACACATTTAGTTGCAATAAATCAAGGCTTAAATAATGTTAAAAGAACCAAAATGTTATCTATTTTCCAATGTTCCCAAAATTATGTACAAATAATTTAAGCACAAAATAATAGTACTAACAATTAGATTGGGGTAAAATACAGTCCATGACATAGTCAATTAAAGCATTGCAAGCTTAAAAGCCTTAACACTTTTTAGCATCTACGTAGATATCATTCGCTTGTGTTCATTCCTTGATAGGACTCTAGGCATTAGTGACTTCTTTTGAAACTTGTTGATGTAATATCAAGATATGATTTGCTACATTTTTAAATTTGTTAATATAATATCAAGATATGGTCTGGTACATGCTTCTAGTTTTTAAAAAAGTCATTTTTGTCGCTTGAGTTTGAAATTATTTTGGTTCAGATGAGATTTTTCAATTCGCTTGTTTAATTAAAAATTTATTACGTGGTGATGAAAAGTGAGCACTACCTTTTCTCCAAATCATTGAGATCTATAACTAATTGTTTTCGAGATTTTATATATTTTACAAATATTTAACTATATATAAAAAATTCGTATTTTATGTGATAATTTTTCTTTTCTATGCAAACTTTTTAGTTAATTTTTTTGATTTGTTGAAATTTCTATTTCTAATCTTCATACAAGACTCAATATTTATATTGGTGGAAACTAAAGTTCTTAAGTTGGAATGTGAAGAAGTTACCTAAAAAATAGAATTCCATTGAAATTTGTAAATTTGCAACAAATTGCAACATTCCATATTGAAATGATTTTTTTTTATTCTTCAAAATTGCCACAATGGTCAACATTTAATTTTGGAAGGAATTATTTTTTAGTTCATGCCGCATTGCAGGATACTATAGCATCCAGGTGAATGTTATGTGTCAATTAATAACTACCAATGATAAAGTCGTATTAAATTTCTAGCACACTATTTTTCAATGTTGTTTTTTCCTTGAAGATCCTAAAAAAAATTTAATACAGTTATAATTGCTTGATCTGCTTGATCGATGCATGGACAGTACAATGTCTTTATTAAATCATATGCAAATTGCAGAGATATTCAATGCTATGTTGTTTTAACAGTGGATACAGTACAATAATTGTGGCTTCCTTTGCTAATAGCTTGGACACTTTGATATTTAGAATTTGGACTGTCTTATCATCTACATTGGCTTGTTCAAAGATGGTTGAGAAGCCCTAACCAAAATATTTTGGCTTTGTGGATTGCATTCATTGCACGACATGTTTAAGTGGTAGATGACAACATTTATTAGTTCCTAGTGGAATTTTTTTTAATTTGAGTACACTAGAACATAATAGTTAGTGATTAATATTTTTTTGATAATTTTGAAACATTTTTTTTGGATTATCATTGGTCTGAGTAGGTAGAATATTTCCTTGGATTTGAATAACATTGAATAATTGGAGACTTGTAGATCTTGATCTTGGATGCTTGCCTTTGAATTTTGAATCCAATTGCTCTTGCTTGCTTGAAATATTGATATATTGATTGCCAAAAAAGGTTGCATCTAGTTATTGAAAATAAGAGGAGTGATAAGGGGTTCTTATACTAACTTCATCATTTTGAGATTCATGTATGACCTAGATCAACCACATATTCTTATATTGATAGAACCTTGAAATTGGGCCTTGAGGAAAGTTCGGGCCCCAAATCATATGGACAAGTCATTGTTAGTGATAATACAATGGACATATTTCCATTGGAGATGTGTCCTATGGAAAGTAAGCTCAAATTTATGGGTGAGCTCAGGGAGAGAGAATCAGAGTGGTAGGAGAAAAGACAACTTTCTAGGATCAAGCATAACAATTATTCATACCTAAAAATAATTAAAATAGGACCTAATATGCCCTAACATGAATAATTATGGTGCCAACATTTTATGACAGTACAAAGGCATGAAAGATTTAATGTGGAACCATAAGTAAAAGCTTTCCAAATAACATAAAGCTCTCAAAAAAATTCTTTGAAAGCTAGACTATACACAAGAAACTATTTCCCAGCATGATCAAAATCATCTACTTGTGTCTAGCAATGAATCATTCCAAAAAAATCACATTAATGATACATCTATATCCTATAGCGATGTGGTCCTTCAATTATCCTCCTCCATATCTCCCACTAGTCTTTAAACCCTTGAAGTTCAAAAGAGTACTCTACACCATCTTCATCAAATCGCATATCAAATAATGAAATCTCCCAAAGGATATCCATTATAGATTTTCAAAATTATCCCTTTGTTAAAGCATGCCCCTTTCATGGTTTATAATTTCTAGACCCACGACCACCACTACTATGTTCTCTATTTAAAATCAAACCTACTAGAAAGAATCCCATTCAAAATATATTCCTATCATGCCAAAGCATTAGATCCTTCATCTAATCCCCCATACCATTATTGTTCATACCCCATGTTAAGAAAATGATTCAAAGCATGATTAAGTCCTAAAATAATTCAATATTAAGATCCAAAGAGTGACCAATCCTATCCAATTATTGACCAAAATCTTATTTTCTCTTAATCTCATCCATATCCTACCATATCTATCTGTCATATTTAAAATGAAGCCATTCCATATCAAGAATATATTTTCCTTCCAAGTTGTGTTTAACCTTTCAATTCCTTAGAAAGATCATGACATTATTTTAGTTCTCCTAAATGATTCTATCTAAATTCAAGAGAAAAATATCTATGAAATAGAGATGGATGATCCCCTTCCAACTCAAAAGAATTTTTTCATCATCATGTCCACTACAAGATCCCATCACCCATTTGAATCCTCCCTAGGATCCCTCTATCCCTTTATTTCTATGTCCTCGAAATCTCATCACTCTTCTTATTTCATCTCATGAAGAACCTATCATATATGTTACCCCCCTTCATGGTTGTAATAATTATGCGTAAGATGTTCATGAACCCATTACATATTAGAAGGGTTTCTCCACTTATATTTGGTCATGTTTACTTCACAATACTATTATGTCCTCCATACCATATCCACCACAGAAGAGACTCATGTATTATTTGTAAAGCAATAAATATATCCCATTGGTAGTTGTCAAAGCATGAACTACCAAGGAAAATAGTTATACCTCCATGAGAGAGGCATATTAGAACCCATGAGTATAAAAGAAAATATTAATGGTCATTATGTTAATTACCTACCATATGCTCAAGACATTAGTGTCCCTAGAAAATCTAAACTCAAATGTATGCATCCCCCTTTAACCTCTTTCCATCCATATTAGGTCCATATTTGACTCCATTCATTAGCTAACAATCCACTTAATCTTTTATAAATCAAGATCAATGAAAGCACACATGTTTGAGAATTATATAACTAAACATCCTTCCAAAATACCTCAATATCATTTCTATTCATCTATGAATCTCATTTATTTTCCAAGTGATTTGGATGCTAAGAATAAAAACCATGAATTCAATAATCCATGTGCAATCTGAGATCAACATGTACCATTTATTTGGCATTTAAAAATAAAGAAAATATGATCCAAAAAGAAAAAATAAATATACGTGAAGCCATAATTGCCCATTGATAAAAAAGAAAAATCAAAAGTAGTCATTATTATTAAACTATCAACTTTGATAAGTAGATATGAATGGATGTTTACTTGGTTTAGTAAGTCTTGTCTTTCATTGATTTCATTTCTCACCATATTCATAGGCTACTCAAGGATATCACTAAGTGATGAGAGTGTTTGAAATAGTTCATGGTCTTTTATTTTTCTATCTTATTTTTTATTGATTCCATTTTTTCACTATGTTCCTATGTTATTCAAGGATGACACTAAATGGTGAGAAAAACCAAGATGGCTCGAGGACTTGTCATTTGGCTTTATCTTTTGTTTGCAAAATATTTTCATAAAGTTCTAGGGCATGTACATCTTGGGTTTTAGTGTTGGCACATTCACTTAGTATCTACACATACCTTGACCCTTGATATCCACATGTTTTAGAACAGATTGGGGAATTCTTTATTTTTATGCAAAAAGGGTAACAAATATTGCTTTGACTTTATATATGTCCTGAGGTAATGCATCTAATTTTTAATCACAAAAATCTCTATCAAATATAAGCAATTCCACTTATGAATAATTAATAAGGATTAATTTTCTTTTCCTGTCACATTTGTGATCATTTGAGTTGGTTTCATTTTCCTTTCAGCTAACCTTGTATTCTTTTTAATCTGGTGTTCTTGGCATTGTTTTTGACAAATTAGTCCCTTTTATATTTTTTTCCATTTTTTTGAGAGGGCACTCTTGTAGCCTATTGTATTTGAGTCACCTTTTTAATACCTTTTTTTTTCAATTTTCCTTTGAAGCAAGACTCAAAATCAAATTGTCTCAAAAAGGAGAAAATGTAGATGCCTATAAATGGTAAATACCCCTAGCTCCCCTCTTTAGCACGTCTTATTTATACATTTGATTCTCACCACTAGTCAATTTTGTGTCATTATTCTATTAGTTAAATAAAGTTGATTATTTACTTTTTAGTCATATCTTGTGATATTGTCATGTCCTTTTGATTTTATCCTCGATCACTAATCAGATAAAATGATTTATTGATTATTTCATTCCTTGTCAATCTTTGTCATTTATTTTGGTTAAAATATTTTCAATAATTATTTAATGTATCTCACTAGTTTACCTTAGGTAGATAATTTTTTAATTATTTTACCCCTCTTGTCCTAGCATGCCCTACTTAGAATAGATAAATATGTTATTTATTTATCCATTTTCTCCTCTTGTCATAGTTAAATTTATATATCATTTAATTGGCTAGCTATTGACATGGGAGAGATTTCACAAATGAAATTTTATTAGTTCCACTCCACTTTCCTTTTCTTTTTCTCATTACAGTCATATTATTTCTTTTTATTTCATCTTATATACTACCTAGTCATGTATCCTCCTCTTGACTTTTCCTTTCCATTATTCTATTTTATTTTTATCTTATCTTTTCATCTTCCTTAATTTTTTGTCACTTTTAGAGTGAATTAATGAATGAGTTTTTATTTATTTCCATTTTCTTTGAGTTGTTGACCTTTGACCTTCCTTTTTTCACTTGAACTTTCATTTTCATTTCTCTTGTCCATTAATTTCATGTTGATTGTGTCCTTTCATTTCAAATTAAGAGTCTATAAATTGAACTTTTTTCTCTCATTCCTACCAACCACTTGATTTTCTAAACTCCTCACCATAAAACTGTCAAAATTAATCCTCACACTTTGGATATTATTTGTGCATTTATCATGTAGTAAACAACATCATAGTGGAGGAGAAACAAAACATAATGGCACACCATTGAATGAATGTTCATATTTTTTTTGAAATACTTTGTTTATGCTTTTCATTTCAATAGCCTTATTGGTTATGATTACGACTTTACCAACATGGTTTTTATGGCTGCCATGGTTGGATAGATCATGGTTTTATACCAGTTCTCTATTTTTCTCTATCTACAATTTTATATATATATATATATATATATATATATATATATATATATATATATATATATATATATATATATATATATATATATATATATATATATATATATATATAATGCATTTAACATCACATAAGGTAGCAATAAAGAAACACAAATGAGCAACATGAGATTATCACATAATACAATATTTGTTTTGAGAAACTTTTGTAATAAAATAACTTCACCAAGAAGAGATGCCAAGTATATATAATCTTCAAATGATTGATATTACAATACATTCGCTTCCATATCTCTTTTCTTCCAACATGGTAGTTGTGTACTTTTGAACAATATCTCTAGGCCTTAACATGTCCTTATTCTTGCACTATAACACTCCATTCAATGTATTCTACATCAAAGACCTAATTTAGAAACTTGAAAATAGATCTAAAGTACTAAACAAGATTCCCAACCTCTTGGATTGTCTCATGAAGGATGCCAATTTTGTCATACTTTTCCTCCACCTCGGGTTCCTATAATTGAAAGATACATATTACATTAAATGCAATGTTGAATACCAACAGACACTCGTTTACTCTTTCCAATCACCCACTTAGAGAAGCCCAATAGCCACTCATTTTTCCCTTTCACTTTCTATTAGCCATCTCATTCTAGGAATCCACATACATAGAAAATAATATTAAATATTTATGTCAACAAGTCACCTTGATCATTGCTAACAAAATTCATCACCCTATATGAATGTATTATGAAATAAAGTGAAATAAATATTACAAAATGTTTTTCCAATATGTAATATATCATATTGTAAGTGGAAACAAATTTTAGAGACTTGAGAAACACTTGATCACAAGAAAGTTCAAATTGCAAGTGTATTGTTTGCACCCAAACCAAAAATAGTTGACCACACCAATAATGAAACACAAATGTACGACAAATTCCATGTATGCATGACATTAGTGAGTCTAAATTAAAGGATTTGGTATGAGATTGTGCCAAGTGAAATGTGGGTTACTTTTATTGAAGCAATTAATGACCTATCTTCTAAGTTAAAATAATTGAACAAATATAAGCCAATAAGTGCCCTAAGGTTGTTTTCAATGACACCACAACAAAAAAAAAAGTTTACAAATGAAACAAAAATAAAAATGGATGAGTAAATAAAGTATTTACTTGAATGCTCATGACCCAAATAATAAAGAGCAAATATTTTGTTTTAGTTAAGTTTCACAAGCATATGTGGGTAAAGTGCTAGGTTGAACAAAAAGTATCATCCTAAAGACTTCTATCCCACATGTGACTATCAACAAAAAGGGTTCATAGAAACTAATATTTTATCGAGAGCCAAGATTGTAATTGCAAACTCCAATATAAAATGAAGACGTGGAAAATAACTAAAGAAGCATGAGAAGAAAGGGTGTGTATATTTCACAATACTAGGAGAACACAAATATGAGGAAAAACACTTATATATGGATTGTGATACTTTCAAGAGAATCAAAGGTAAGCTTGTTAATTTAAAGTAAATTATTTCTCAGTAAAAAATTTCAATGATGAGAACATTGAGAAGATAAGGATGCTTCTCATCTCCTCCAATAAGAAAATGATTAATATACAAATTATCAAAACAAAAATACTACTTGTCCTATAAGCTACTCATAGATGTAAAAGATTGTTCTATCTACTTCAATTGATCCTAGTTATTAAACACTTCCTATTTTTTCACTTCAATCATTTTTGCCTTCCCTTTAAAATTATCTACACATTATTATTATTAAGCCGATAGGCTTATATGTGGGAGTTCGCTCCTGGAAATGCATTTTTTTCTCTATAATTTACCAGATTTTAGTTTTCCAATAGAAAAAGACACTTTAGCTTTTTTTCAATTAGTTTAGTACGTTTCCTTATCGTGCTCCATTTTTATGCATGTTTTCCTTGGAAACTCAAAATTATATAGTTGAGAAATCGTAGAGTTTGAGAACATAAATAGAAAGAATACTATTCAAGAATTGAGTGAAAAATCGTGGTGCATTTCCACTTTATTTTATACCTGATACATTAACTATCTATAATCATCCTTTCTTGCTAATGTTTTGCAATACTTTCGTAATCTACCAAGGGCTAGTTTAGGTTCTCAATTTGAGCTTAAAACAAAAATTCATATCCTTTATTTGTATTTGTCTAGAAATTAGATAACTATGAGATAAATGTTTGTGTATAGAAACATCTAATTGTTTCCATTTTCATATCAAATTATGTCATATTGAAGGTTTCATCTATGGAAATGTTTTTTAGTTCAAGCCATCTATATTTATGGGATATAACTATATTTTAGAGATTCACTCCCTTAGAATTCATAGAGGCAAAAGTAGGGAAATCTAGAAAATTACACATTTCTTAAATGTCAAAGCTTGATGCATCCTTCTTCAGCAAAGTTTACATGATAAAACCACACTATTAGCACATTTAAATAAACTTCATTCAGATCTCAAATGATTATTATTATTATTAGGATTCAGTAATGTCTTCATCCTAGTTATGCTATTTCTTAACTGTAATTGTCTCAACACATTTAGTTGCAGTAAATCTTAAGACTTCAATAATATTAAAAGAACCTAAATTTTATCTATTTTCCAATGTTCCTAAAGTTATGTACAAACAATTTAAGCACAAAATAATAGTACAAACAATTAAATTGGGGTAAAATACAGTCCATGACATAGTCAATTAAAGCATTGCAAGCTTAAAAGCCTTAACACTTTTTACCATTAACACGTAGATATCATTCGCTTGTGTTCATTTGTTAATAGGACTCTAGGCAATTGTGACATTTTCTGAAACTTGTTGATGTAAGATCAAGATATGATTTGCTACATTTTTTAATTTGTTAATATAATATCAAGATATGGTCTGGTACATTCTTAAATTTGTTTATTTTTCTCCCTTTTGCAATCCTTATAAAAGCTCATTAACTTGTCGATCCCAAAAGAAAGTAATATTTGTCACTTGAGTTTATTCTTGTTTAGATGTGTTTTTTCAATTCGCTTGTTTAATTAAAAATTTATTACATGGTGATGAAAAGTGAGCCCCACCTTTTCTCCAAATCATTGAGATCTATAACTAATTCTTTTTGAGATTTTATATATTTTACAAATATTTAACTATTTTTTAAAAAAAATTTATTTTATGTGATAATTTTTCTTTTTTGTGCAAACTTTTTAGCTAATTTTTTTTATTTGTTGAATTTTTTATTTCTAATCTTCATACAAGACTGAATGTTTTGATTGGTGAAAAATAAAATTCTTAAGTTGGAATGTGAAGAAATTACCTAAAAAATAGAATTCCATTGAAATTTATAAATCTACAACAAATTGCAACATTCTATATTGAAATGATTTTGTTTTACTCTTATAAAATTGCCGCAACATTTAATTTTAGAAGGAATTATTTTTTCATTTTTTATTGCAGATGAATTACTTTTCTTTTTCTTTTTCTTTTTAGAATGATGTTTATAGGCCTCAAGGTTGCATGTTGTTCAAAATGTGGTGTTCAAAAGTTTGAGAGATATTTTGGATCTAAAAGCAAAAATTTCCTCTATTAAGAAATCAATGAAAATCACTTCCTATACAACTCTAGCTCATTATGGTTTCAAGGCAAAGATTTTCAAAGTCACATTTTCGTACAATTAAATTGAAATGTGTGTCTTGTATAGTTTTTAAATATTGTATTGTTTCATTTATTTGTTGCTATATAATTTTTGACTTTTTTGATAGACCTACTAATGAAGGTTTTCTTAGCAAAACGATTTGAATACAAATTTTTAACTAGAAGATATTGTAGTGGTAGATCTCTCATTTAAAAAAAAATCTTGATATTTTATTTTCATCATTCTTATTTTTATGTTATTTATGTTCTTTAGATTATTCTTGTTGCACTCTTTGGTATAGAGTGGATACAATGAAGCCAACTTTGTCTCTTCCATATTCAATATTTCTCAAGGCCCCAAAGATGGTACAAAGATTCAAATGAAACGCGTTACCTTCTCATCATTATTGTATTTTTTCATTTTCCAAATTATTTTGCTATGAAGCTATTGTTATTATACATATTTGTGAGGGCTAATTAGAAGAGGAAGTGCATGAGGTGTTTGAAAAGAAAGAGGAAAAATATGAGATTGATAAGGGTGTAATTAGGCATAGTTGCATGGTCATTGAATGTAGAGAGAATTAATCAATTATGTAGTTAAAGATGATGTCATTTATAGTAGTTTTATGTTTTAGATAGTGCTTTGAGGATGTATGGCAAGGTTTTTTTTTTTTTTTTTACTAATTTGTATATTTAATTCAAATCTTTTAGATTTTAAATTCATCATTCTCTAATGTTTCTTATATTATTTGGTATTGTTATTTTAATATAATTTAATGAAATATTTTCCAATTTATCTTCGCTTTTCTTGTCTTCATCATTGTTCCACTAAGCTATTGTTAAAATCTATTCTTTTTTAATATTTCATGTATTATTTCTTGTTGTTTTCTATATAATCTAATTGAATATTTCCACCTTATATTATTAATAAATTTTGTAAATTTTCACACTAATATAGTTAAAGACTAAATTTCAAAAATTTAAATGAAAAACTACATAACAAAACACTTCATGGTGTCATACTAAATTTTAATTAGAATCTTTGTGATTCAATGTAAACTAAAGGAAAATTCATGTTGTATATTTTAGATAATTCATAATTGATACTTATTTTATACTATCTAATTTTATTATTGTTTATGTATTAAAATATAATAATATTCTCTTGAATATATAGCAATAATTTGTTATAAATATTTATTTACACAATACAATGTATAATTCCATGGAATAATGCTTAAACCATTAACTCACACCTCTAATTAATTTTTATCTATTTTTATAACATTTTTAAAATTAAATTTATAGCTTGTACGAAAAACACTTCAACATTTTCTTTCTCCCCAATGTTTATCAAACAATTTAGAAATCAAAAATAGTCATTTCTTAGTCTTAACCTAGTTTTTTCATGTCCCAGTTATAGGAAGTGCAAGTGTTCATGATTTAGTTAAAAGGAACAAAGCTTTTAGGGGTAAGCTAATTTGGAAAATGTAAAGTAACCCCCATAGCACCTAGTGTCAAACTATGCAGCAGAAATACCTTGACAATAATGAGCCTTCACGAATATTCTCAACTTTGGATCCTCTAAAGGGATCAATGATATAGGACTTCAGGTGGCGTCAAGAGATATTGTTCTCAAGTATGTCACATGGGAAGTTAATAGCGGTGATAAGGTTAAGTTTTAAAGAGATTCCTAGAATGGACAACCTCCTTTAATTTCTTTACAGAACACACAAGATATTGTTTCCATGTCATAAAATGTCTGGGGAACACAACTTAGTCAATTTATTTTAGTAGCTTGTCTTCATTTAGGGAAAGTCTACTGGAAGGATCTGGATCACCTTCCATTGCCTTAACAAGAATAAACAAGTCTATTTATCAAACATAGAAGACAATCTCATATGGGCTCTAGCAAAGGAAGGAAATTACTCAATTAAAGAGGGGTATAAGCTCCTTCAATGAATAGGTTCAAATAAACTCCCATCTTGTGCATACTCTTTTTGCTGGAAACATGTTGTTTTACCAAAAGTGGGATGCTTTGCATGGCTTGCAATCAAACACAACATTCTAACAAGTGACAGATTGGAGAGGTTGCACATTGTTCCTACCTTTAAATGTGTGTTATGTGATGAATTAAATGAAATGGTTGACCACCTACATGTAAGCTACCTTTTTGCACAACAATGTTGGATGTTTGTTCTTACAAAGTTAAATTATAGTACTTCTCTTCATAATAAGCTTTGGGATATCTTTCAAGCTTTGTCGGTCATCTTTCCAAACTCCCTATTCTCCAGTATATGGAAATGCACTCCAATATTAGTGATTTGGACCATTTGGTGGGAAAGAAATAAACGAATCTTTTGAAAATAATTTCTTCTAATCGACAAGGTATTAGATGGTATTGAAAGGTCAATTAGTGAAGTGACTAATGCAAGCATCAGCAAAGGCAGAACCATTCCACTTATTACCCCATATGACAACATGATCCTCTGAGAATGGAAAACTTTAGTCACACCAACATGATGCGGTTTAAATAACAAAGTTCTAAATAAAATTGATCAATCCATTATTTAATGGAAACCACCCATAGAAGGATATTTAAAGCTCAATTTTGATGGAGGTTCTAGAGGAAATCTAGGCAAATTAGGGCTCAGAGCATGTATTAGAGATTGCAAGGGAATAGTTTTGGCTCTTACCACTGATTCACTTCCTGATGGTACAAATAATATGGTAAAGACTCATGCCTTATTTGCAGGGTTGATTCTGACTAAAAAGGGTGGATTTCTTTGATTGCACATAAAAGGAGACTCTTAGGTAATAATCAATGCTTGCATTAATAGGCAGATTTTTTTGTGGAAACTTAAATGCATTCTCCTTTAGCTCTAGAAATTACTAGATTATTTTGATGACATATGCTTGTCACACACACTCTGAGAAGGTAACAAAGCAACATACCTTCTTTTGAATATTGGGTGCAATGGTACAATGATTTAAATATTTCATCTAGATAAATTCATCACATAGAATGAATCACTTCATAATTTGATTACATGTGAATTGGTGGGTAACAGTTAGTAATTTGAGGTGTTCATATTTGTGAGATCACTATCGGTTGTGCAAATGATATCATAGCATAGTACAGATTATTTATTTGCAGTCATCATTCTCTTTACCCAATGTGCATCTGCATGAGTTTGAGTTA
This sequence comes from Cupressus sempervirens, assembly GCA_028749045.1. Lineage (NCBI taxonomy): Eukaryota > Viridiplantae > Streptophyta > Pinopsida > Cupressales > Cupressaceae > Cupressus > Cupressus sempervirens. The sequence goes on from CM053790.1 coordinate 334,846,681, forward strand.
ATGTAAGGATGCGTGATAATGTTCATATGCTTCAAGGTGCCTATTGCAATAGATGAAGTAAGCATTTCACATGGCTTCACATGTGTTAAACTAACCTTCTGAATTCCTATGTTTAATTCATATTGGGTTGCACTAAATTCATTCAAGTCACCATATCTTTTCGCAATATGAAAGTACATGTTTCCTCCTTGAGGATATTGGCCTCAGTAGATGAATATCATTTTGAATGAAGATGTTGTCTCCTACAGATGTGTGCGCTAAGTGTGATTTTTTCAATAAGTTTCACTGGGAAATTTTGCCCAAAAATTACAGGATATTGATTCAACATCACTCAGATGAAAATATATTGTTGTTACTTGTAGATGATGCTTCTCTTGAGGTGATATTCATAGTCAATTCACCATCAATTCATTGTGTAATTAGTCATGTTTTAGGGGAAGAAATTATCTCTCGAACTGCTAAGGATTTTTATATATCCTTCAAATTTGGTCTCTATCTTTTTGTCAAATTCCATGGATCTTCTACAACCAGTCCATCTTCTGGAGGTCCTTGCTCTGAAAGTCATCAAACAACAATATTAGGAGAACAACAAGCTTAAGATTTCAATGCAACACTATGATCTTTGGGCTGGTAATGCTTTAGTGGGGGGTCTATTCACAAGGTCTCAGCTTCTCAAGAAGCACAAGTTCATGGTTATTTTCGATGTGCTCCAAAGATCCTTTGAGAGGCAAAGTTCCCAGGTTATGAAATTTGCATTACAAGTTTCCACTCGTTCCCTTCGTTATTAATTAGAAGAGAGAGTTTGAAGAACAGGGCATCCCTTATTGGATTTGTTGGCCCTTTTGTACAATCTTCATTTAGCTCAGTCCCCACACAATTCTTTGGAGTGGTCACCTTTGGTTCCATGTGAAAATGTGCATGCTCGATAAGATATTGGGTTGCAAGATGCACATTTTTCCCTCGACACAATAAATGCCTCTGGTTTGAGAGGTTCTCTTGGTTGGGATGTGTCTACTTCTGAGGATAACGCTTCTAACTAGGGTTTGAGTGGTGTGATTATCAAGCAGGATAGGTGCTTTCCAATAGTGGCTAACCTTGCTAGTGGTTGCAAAAATGATTCTTGGTTAATGGGTGGACATGGTCTTACTACAGAGATGGAGGAAGCATAGTTAATGGGTATAAGAAATTTAAATTTTTTGAAGTTGGACATAATGAGACAAATGCTTGGTCCATATTGTAATATGTTATTTATGTATCCTCATGGAGGTTACTATATGTAAATTTTGATGATCCAAACTTTTGTATTTAGTGACGATTATGGGTTTTCTTGCTAGTTCTTTCCCGGTTGAGCTTTTGAATCACACTTCAAAAATATATATATTAATATATTTAGTGGCTTGTCTACTTTTTCCAAAAACAAAAAAATTATTGTTAGAGTAATTTGATTTTTTTAATTAACTCTATTTTATTTAAGCTAAACTTTAGGCATATAATAATTAATTCTTTTATTAATTATTATTATGCAACCCAAGTTAGTTACCTATTAGGATTTTGATCTCCTTTATAAGGACAATCTCTCATTGTAATTATTACATTGATTCATTTTTTATAATAGCAATATCTTATTTGCTCATCAAGAATGTCTCATCTATGGATCTAGGAATTCTAGACTCCATAGCTTTTTCTCTCTTTCTGTGATAGGTGTTTGCATGCAGGTGATTCTTGGGAATTGTGGGGTTTATCTTTCACCAGCTTCAACATGGTATCAAATCTTCAAATCTTCATGCCCATGTTCAATTTGTGAGAGGTTTCACTTGGTTTTCAGATCTAGCTTTTCTCTTTCAAAAGGTTTTAGTTTTCAGAAGGATTTTGTATTGAATCTAGGGATGTCTTATTTTTCAGAGCACTATGAGCCCAAAAAAACATCACTATTGAGCTTAGAGCACTTGAAAACCCCCATTTTCATATAAAATATGTCCAATTTGGATGCTGTCAAAATATGAGGCAATTTTTTTAGCCCAAGGTTGTTTGTACAACCTTGGACACAAAAATTGAGGCAAATGGGATTAAAATTTTTAACAAAATAAATTCAAAATACTAGCAATTTGTGTTCTTTTGGAAATTCTTCATTCAAAAAGTGAAGAGGGATTTTTTCAAAAGCGCATTCAATTTTTATAAAAAAAATTGAGAGGAGGCCTTTTTCGTTAGTGAACCCCTTATCCTTAAACCCCACGTTTCCATCAAAGATGATTTTTATTTTTGGACTTCTACGTTGGTTTTAGCTTTGTCTATTCATTTGGAGGTTTGAGGTGGCTCTTTCTAAGCATTCAACCCTACATTTTTTTTATGGCTTGTGCCTTCTTTTTGGGTTCTACATGCATTATGCAACATGCTACATCAACATTTTTATTATAGGAAATTGGTGAATGCAATTTTTAAAAACATAAGGTTTAATACACCTCCTACCACCTTGGGCCCCACACAAGTCTCTGACATAGGGTTCATGCAACACCATATGGCCTCATCCAAGTCAACAATTTTAGGTTTTAGCATCAACAACCCCTTTCTTCAATCACCTTGGTTTACCAGGAATTTGAATATAGATGTCCATGCGATTTTTTAGGCCCATGGTTTTTGTAGCTCAGTGTGCAATCAAGGAGGCCAAGTTAGCGGCATGGTTGTTGATTTTTTTCTTTTCATGATTGGCGGTCTCCATTTTGTGTTCCTATTTGATAGCTATACAATCATATTTGTTGTAATGTTTCGCCCTAGGAATGTGATAGCTATACAATCTGACTGGAGCAATTTCTTTGTTTGTAGATCACAAATTTGGATTTGTACAATGGAAGAGGGTGTATCGAGTGGCCATATGGTGGGAGTTATATGCAGGAGAGGTACAAAAGAGTCCATATGGGAGTTGTGATGGTCATATAGTGTGTGTACGGTGGACAAATGGAGTCCATATGGTATATAGAAACGAGGCACAAAGGACCATACGACTGCAATTGGAGGGTAAGCCATACAGAGGTGAGGTGGTTGTACGATGAAGACACTTGGAGGATCACATGGTGGATTTTTCGTACACCAAACAATCATGGGGAGTGCAGAAGGTCATACGGTTAGACTAGATGGTTGTATGGTGGTCTTAGGAGGATTGTACGGTGAAGGAGTGACAAAATGGAGGGTGAGAATGGGAGGTCATATAGTGTATGGTGATGACTGGAGATGGATGGTTGAAATGCGTAGGGTAGTGCACAGAGAGTTTTGTAGACTAATAGATAGTGTGACACAAATAGCAAGATTTTATGCAGATAAACAACAAATGGAAATACACCGAACAAAGAGTAGATCAAACCAACATAATAGATATTTTCAATATGATGATGCTCTGACTTTCCAAATTCAAGAGAAGTATTATAGGTGATAGAATAGGGTGACGGTTGAATCCCACCGAAACCAGACAAAACCAAATAGGGAAGGTCTTTCACTTCTGAAATGGCGATCAACAAAGAATCCCAACTAGAATTCGCAGTACAAGAAATAATCCAAATTGCATACCTAAAGACTACCTCTAAGTTGTGCATAAATACTCGTTGAGGAAAAATTTCCAAGGGTGTACAAAGATAGCCAATGGTGACACAAACTACAGAAACAAAAATAAAAATGGGTCTGAGATACATAAAATCAATCAGCCTATTACAATAGTTTGATAAATGAGTTATTTTATAATGGGAACATTATAGTCTTCTCATTCCAAATTTTGATTCTCCTCAAGAAAATGTAATGTCAGGTGCTAGAGAATGTGCTCACCTTCCCATGTCGTGTTGTCTAATAGCAAGTGTTTCCAACACACCAGGTATTCCTTCACCGTGTGATTTTGTAGAGTCTTCTCACGTACTTCGATGATATCAGTTGGTTCCAATATGAGCTTTCCTTCTTCGTTGAGCAGTGGAAGGTCTATGGCTATTGTGATGTTCTGCCCTACAAGCTTCTTTGGGCATGAAACATGGAAAATGTTATGAATACGGCTTCCCCCCAGAAGTTCCAATTCATACATAGCTTCACCAATGCGAAAAATTACACAATAAGGGCCATAAAATTGTGGCTTCAATTTTTCCTTTCCTTTTTCTTTCAATGAGGATTTTCGATATGGCTGGAGCTTGAGATAGACCAAGTCCCCTACTTCAAAACTCCTCTCTAGTCTGTGTCTATTGGCGTACATCTTCTATTGTTTTTGCACCTGATGTAAGTTTTCCTTCAAGCATCTTAGTATGTCATATCCCTCCTAAAGCTAGTCTCTCACTCTTGGTGCACGACTATCACCCAAAACTCTATCGATAAAAGAAAGTGGTTCGTACCCTTATAGAGCTTTAAATGATGTCATTCTGATAGACATGTGGTACATGGTATTGTGGCAATACTCCCCTAGATATATCTATACACCAAAAAGAGTGTACTTCCCTAAACCCTTCTATCCAAGGTTTTCCATGGATTGGAAAGCTTGAATGTTGGCTTAGGGCTCCCTAATTGTGGAGTGCAAAATCATACAAATAAGCATAAAATGGCTCTTAGTTGAGCCTTAGAGATGCAACCCTTGCTAGTAAACCATGAAATGGGAGATTCTTTGAGCAAGAGAAAGAATGCTAGTGTCAAAGAACTCTTGATGCATGCAATGCAAGAATGAAACTATGCTAAAATGGGATGCACAATGCAACTAAGCTAAACAAATAAAAGTATTATAGCCATCCTAGTTAAACTATGTGATCTAAGCTACTTGCAAAAGGAACTACACTATATGCAAACTAAGCTAGGATGCCACGTAAACAAAATGCCATAAATGCAAAGAATGAAGACAAGAAGATGATGCTCTCCACAAGAAGCTCTCAAGCACTCCAATGAAAATCCTGCAACATAACAATACTCAAGAGTGTGGATCCTTTGAGGGGAGAAACCCTCTTCCTTTTAAAGTTGTACGAACGATAGAGATCAAGATTGGGAGGATGGATGATCAAGGGTTGAAATCAAAAATGGGAGGGATCCATGTGCACACACAAGTCAGCTAATAGAAAATGAGTTGACTTATCATATAAGACAAAAGCCTCATAAGATTTTCTTTTAATTTAAAAAATAGAAAAGAACTTTATGTGTGCACTTTAAGTGGCTTAGGAGAATGGGGTCTTTTTATTTAATTAAAAGGGGACATGTTCTTTTAATCAAATAATGAAATTAGGATAGCATAGTCAAACTATAGGTTATAATCAAATTAATTGATTATTAGCAATTTGGTCTAGGTAAATGATTAATTAAATTAGCCAAAATGCTGAGAAGAGGGCTAATAGTCTAGATGACCATTTTTAAGTGATTACATTTGCCCCTCTTTGACTAATGTGTGATCGATTTGAGAACACATTATGTCAAAGAAAATAGAAGCCAAGTAGGTAGCAATAGACATAGATATCTAATTCTGAAGAAGAAAATGCAAAAAGAGATAGAAAATCTTGAATGTACAACCTGATAGCGGTAGTACTAAACATTAGGAAAAGAAAGACGATGTCAGAATCCAAGAAGAATACTAACACCTAGCAAAGTAGATAGATCAGGAGCAAGTGAAAATATCAATCATATGCTCCTAAGAAATAGACAGTTGTAGAAAGCGATGATAAAGTATGTTTTCCCCCTTGGGATTGAAATCGAAATGAGGTAAAGGGAAAGCAGAAATGAGCTAGAAATGAATAAATTGAGTTATAACAATGTCAAAAATAACAGATGAATGATTAGAACCAAAGAATGACTAGTACGAAGTGATAGAATGCTCCAGTTTGACCCAAGTTGACCACAAAGGATAAAGCATAAAAACTAAGTCAAATCAAGTAGAAACGTGATTATAAGCATGAAAAGGTGAATAGAAGAAGCTATGAAGTGTAGAAATGGTGGAATCATCAACAAATGAAGATGCCCCAATGATGATTCAAAGATTAGACCTCAGAAGGTTAGCTAACTGCTCAAAAGAAGGTAAAATTTAAAAATGTGATTTTGACCATCAAGATGAACTCAAATTTTGATTTTGATCCTGAAAATGGATCTAAGATGTCAAAATTAGCTAGGGGTACAATTTCCATGCAATTCTGAGAGGTTTGAAAATTAGTTCAAAATGAGGTCAGAAGCTATAAAAGGGGCCCAAGTGTCATTTTCAAATTCATTTTTTCTTTTGTGATTTGTTGAGAGCTTGTGAGTGGTTGAGAGGTGTAACGCCCTGCCAAGGGATCCAAAAGAATTAACCTAAAGTTTCACGAAGTTTGGTAGCATTTTTTTTTTTTGAAACATGAAAGTTAAACCATTCACAACATACACATAGTAGCGGAAGCTATAACAACATTCAACTGAAAGTATACATAAACATACATAACAACACTAGTACATTTGGGCTCATTTTTTGACCTTTATTCGTCAAAATTTTGACCCATTTTTTGACCAATCTTCGACCAAATTCGACCAACGAATTGGTCGATAATTTTTTGGTCAAAAATTTGATGAACATACTGGATGGTCAAAATTTTGACCAATACATTGGTCAAAAAATGTCTAGGTTGTTGAGCCATTTTGTGCCATTCACTGGTCGAACTTTCGACCAATGCTTGGTAGAAATTTGCGAGGCATTGGTCAAAATTTTGACCAATGCATGGTGGAAAACTAGATGGCACTGGTTGAAAACTTTTTGGTCAAAAATTCAACCATCCAATAGGTTGGTCAAAACTTTGATGAATACGGTGGTCAAAAAATGTTGGCGTTGTTAGCGCATTTTTTGACATTCATTGGTTGAACTTTCGACCAATACTTGGTAGAAATCTGTAAGGCCCATATCATGGACAACAATATCATGGACCCACTTCCCGTGTACTAGGTACGAAGATTTCTGATCATGAGATCGAGCTGGGATCAAAGGGTGGCATTGACTCGCTATGAAGAAGTGCTCGAAAGTTAAGTATAGCGAGTTAGCGAGTGTGGCCCACTACTATTGAAGTAAAATTGTTGTCCACAAGATCAAGTCTGGATCGACGACGCTCGTTGACTCGCTATAAAGAGATGTGTGAAATTAGGTATACCGAGTTAACAAGCAATGGACCCACCATCGTGTTCTTAAAGGTTGTTTCAATTGTCTACCACACGATTAAAGTAAGATCAATGATCATCACTAGCTCGCTGTGGAAAGGTGCTCAAGAATTATGTATAACGAGTTAACGAGTTGATGACACGTGTGCATAGTCATGCATGGGCCTGGTTTGAAGCGCCAACCTTGAAGGAAAGGTAGAGGTGGAGGTGTTTTATTGGCTTGACTGCCAATGTGTTAAGAAGAAAGCTGAGTCAGCTTAGTTGTAATTCCCAGATCGTAGGATTTTTCAAGGATCAACGGCACAAGTTTAAAAAAGAAAGTGCGATGCCACTCTGTTTTTCTGTTCGACGCATTTATGATAAGTGAAAGATTCATGTGTGGGAGAAACAGAGAATAACATAGACATTTTCATTAATTCCAGTCCCACACGAACAGAGATTGCAAATTTTCTGAGCACAAGAGCCTGATTGATTGTGTCATGTTAAGCCTAGTAAAGACGTGAAACTATTCTTCTGTCATCTGAGAGAAATTTTAGAAGTTCAGAGAAGAACAAGTTCAGCAAGTCAAGTAAGTACTCATATTATAACCTCTATGGCATTCCAATTCTCTCAATACTATCAAAATGCCTCCTAAGAAACCATTCTCTAGGAAAATTAATTATATGGATAGGAATGTCCACGATGATTTATTAGAATTACTCCCAGAATCTACTGTACAGCCTGCACAAGTTAAAAAGTTAATTTCCTTAAACCCTAGGCTTAGAATTGGTGATGGCCTATATGACAAGGGGAACTAGGTTAGGGATGCAACAACTACTCAAACTGGCCTTATCTTGTTTAAAAAGTGGTTTTCGAAAAGAAAGTTGTTTTCCTCGCATGCTAATGTCTGGAATTTTGATTTGGGAAAGTTAGTAGTCCCAAGTGTTTTCATGGATTATGATTTTCTTGAAGCCATTGCTAAGAATTATGACCAAGCCATTACGGTTGTAAGAAGAAATGATGGTGTGCCTCTGGTCTCGATTACTCCTGAAGAAATTAGAGAGGTTTTTCACCTAGAACCATTATCAGACTACCATGTGCAAATCAATCTGCTAGAATTAGAGAATGAATATAAAGCAAAGAAGGATGTAATTAGGGGAGGTGCACTAAGGGCACATATTGGTACAATAGGAACTTTTCCAGTAATTACTATAGCCTCCAGAGAGCCTTTTAAGAAGAGTCTTTTCACCTCCCGGGCTGTAGAGATATACAGGACCTTATGCCGAGTTTTTGGTGAAGATGAGCAAGAATTTATGCCCATTGGTTTCATGTACATGATGGTTCAGATTGCTTCCTTCGGTGTAGATGTTATTTTTTATTTTGCTTCCTTTTTGGCTGAAGAATTCACATTGGTTTAGTTGGGATTGCGAAGGGCAAGGTGGAAAAAACTTTTGGTCACTACTCTCTATTAATGCTTATGTTTTTGTTCAAAGGAGTGACATATTTTGGTAATGAGATGGAACTAAACAGAGAGGAGAATGGGAAAATACTGACAGTCCAGTTGTGGATTGCAGATATGACCTGGGATGCAAGTAATGCTAGTTTTGTCAGATTTGATAGATATTTTGCTGCTAAATTGAGATGCCTCATATTGAGTGACAATCCCAGAATCCCTAGGGTACTAATGAGTCTCATCAGGCCTATGGATAACCCCCATGACTTGAAAGTTTCACATAATTGGGGAGATATCATCCCCTACCCTATTTCTACTATTTTTAGAATCTATGGTTTCAAGGGGAACCCTCATGTTTTTCCTTACCAAGTTCCTTTGAAGGTGGGAATGGCTAAAGTTTTATGGCAGCTAGGGGGAGTGGAAGAAATGTTTTTGTTGAAAAGGCAATTAGGGTCAATTTTCCCTACCTGCACAGTGGCCCATCAGTTTGTGATTACAAAAGGGAGATGGATCTTTTTGCATAAAATTTTGGAGCAGTATATGATGGCTGTCTCTCATCCCCATTTTTGTGATTCTAAGGGATTTTTCAATTAGATGTTGAGGCATAGAATCAAGTTGGGACCGGTCAAGCATGATTCTTATTATCCAAAGGATATTATAAGGAATGAATTCTCATTACAGGAGCAAAAAACTAAAAAGGAAAAATGGAGAGTTTATTCTCGGGTCTTAGAATTCATTCATTGTTTTGATAATAAATATGATCCTTTGGATAATGCTATTACAGAGGATGACAAAATAAGTAAGCTCATGAATACCTTCCCTGAAATAATGGAGGTCATGAATGAAAAGAAACAATTTTTTATTGATTCATATCCTGATAAGGCCAGAGAGGTCATGAGGAGGTTGGCTTTCACTCCAAATGTGAGAACTAATAAAATAATTGTACAAAAGAGGCCTAAATATACTATAATTCAGAATAAAAGGGTTCCTATAGACAAGGGCAAACAAATAATAGGATCTACCAATATAGCCCAAGAGGAGAGACCTGAAGAGCCTAGTCCTAAGAGGCAAAAGGTAATGACAGAAGAAAGGCCTCAAGATGAGGAATATTCACCCACCCAGTCCCCTTTGAGGATTGGAGAAGAGCAGCTCACTGGTGAATAGGTTCAACAAATGGGATCACAGGGAGATATTTTTATTACTCAAGCAGAATTAGATGAGGGTAACCCTCCAGAACTTCCTCTCCCAAGTTTGGATCTAACAATAGCTAATTATAGAGGCAGGGAGTTGGACCCTGTATTAGAGCAGGCAAGTCATCAATTTTTGACTGATGACAGTTTTGTGAAATCAAGGGCTTTTCAACAATTTGCATGGAGGACAAACATGAACGTTTTCGAAGAGAAATGTAAAAAGATGAAAACAGAGCATCCAGAAATGGATGAAACTTCCATGCAAAACCAAATTAAAGAAGAAATGATGAAGGAATTGCAGAATATAAGCCTTGAGGAGGGGAGGAAAATGATAAAGGCATCTAACATTTTATTATTGCCCAATCGGGATATTGCAGATGCATTAGTTTTCAATTCTATTTCAAGTAGATTGGAGTTGCAAGACCCAAATAGAAGAGACTTCCAAGGCACTTCATTCATTGAAGATCAAGCTGCATTGGTAAGTTGGTCATTGAGAAAGGGATCTAGAGCCACACCATCACAATCAGATGAGTCTAGGTTGATGGGAAATATACTTGTAAGAAGGGTTGTTGACACTTCACATGTACAGGCAGCATATTGGAATGTGGATTCTTCTAAGTTTGTGTTAGCCACTACTAAGAAGGAGGAACAGGTTATGTCTGAGTTACAGAATAAATATAAAACACTTCTTGAGGCCTATAATAGGGAGGTAAAAAGGAGAATTGAACTTAAAAACAAGGCAATGGGAAAATCCACAAGGCCAAGAATAACATACCCTCGTCCTCCTGTGGAACCTTTTAAATCCACCCCCCTTATAGAGATACCAGACACACCTCAAAGGCTTGAATATTATACAGCCAAGGAATTTGAAGAAGAGAAGAGCAAACTATGGGCCTTACATGTAGAGTTAAATACGCAGTATGAGGATAAGCTTAGAAAGGCTCTAATGTATTTAGTGGACAAAATTGAGTGGCCCTTATTCTTTGATCAGTTGGTAAAAGTAATTGATATATGGGAGGAATTGAAAACTCGTGATGATACCCTGAAGCCTATTGTTAATAAATGGGGAAGAAGGGAAAAGGAAATCACCCTTCTATGTTATTCAGTTATAAAGTCTTCCCATGACCATGTTGAAAAATTATATGATATTGCTAATGACTTGTCAGATTTTGACAACAGGAGAGTTGCTCTGCAACTGAAAATTGTTTCTTGTTTGAATAAGTACAAGAATCAAAAATTTGATCTATTTCCTTGTGCCTTAGATAGAAAGAAGAAATTGAAAAATAAGGAAGAGTGGAGTAAAGAATTGGATGACCTTTTCTGCACAAGGATAAATAAAGTTATTAATGAAAAGGGGCATGCCTGGTGGGCCACCACGACAGAGGAATTGGTTAAAGTCCAATTATTTTTTGATTCTTTGAAGCAAGAATTTGTTGGTTTTGAAAAGGAGGCTGGTTATATTTTAAAAAAGCAAAATGATATCCTATAGTTCAGCTGGCCGGATGATATACAATTTGACACTTGGATGGTAGATCTTCTGTTGGATGAGCAGTTAGAGGAGGACAGTTTAGATGATGATGAGAAACTAGAAGGCAAGGTGCAAGTTATTGACACCTTTGCACCAGAACTAAAAAAAGAAGAAGGGGAAAAGGTAATAATGCCTGCTCAGGGTGAAAGCAGTGAGAACCTGTAGGAGAAAACCGATTTGGAGGTATCACAAGATCATCCTTCTTTGGCCAGCTTGGTAGCCACGTATTCTGAGGAGCCGAAATAATGAGAGACAAATCAGAAGTTGATGATTCACAACAGAAACTGGAACGGGCCTACCTGAAGGAATATTTGATACGCCTGGCATTCTGTTGTGATTGTTTTTGTCTTTTGTATGATGCTTTTTTCCTTGGACACTTGTCAAATCACAATTGCCCTTTGCTTGTTGCAACTCATGCTATATAAATGAGTTTTCAAGGCATTGTGATGGTCTGAGACTTGTGCAATTTTTGGTTTCTTTCAAGAAGAGTACATATTCAGTTGGTCCAATAGTATGCAGAGGTTTTGAGTTTGCTTCCATTTTACTTTCTGATAAGCAAATTGAAATGACAGAAATGGCAATCTATTTTGGGCATTCAATTGGTTTTCTATTGGTTATTGTATTAGTCATATGAAAAGGATAATACAAAGGGGTATTTACACTATATCTGTGGATCATCGATTTCTGTCTCCAGTTTATGTGTTTGTTTACTTTGAAGTCATTTAAATAAGGTTTATTTGGTTGAATGCAGTCTAGATAGGTTGTATGTTGGTTTTATTGTTGCTTTTAATTCAAGCAATTATATAAATGCTTCAGTAAATCAGTAGGGTTTATGAGTTCATAAAAGGGATATTGAATAAGAATGGAGATGGGTGATTGCAGTTGATTAATTCTTATACAAGTTATTTGAATTAGATCTCCCGCCAATAGTCAATTTCTTACCCAATGGATAAGGCACTGGTCCTATAAATCAGAAGTAAACAAGGATGAATTATGCTGCTGCATACCAAATCATCTTACAAAATCAAAATTATTTTCAATCCTGTTCAAGAATTATAAATGCTAGTCTCAACTCATTTATATCTAATTCCTGAGTCTTAGGTAGCTGCTATTTCCAAGAATATTTGTAAATTTTAGGAGAATTATGACCAGACCTGCTGATAAGGGATGTGTATAAGTTTAAGAGCATTGAAGAATTGAAGTGAGTTGTGCATGTATGTGAGGGTAATAGAGGAGAATTAGAATGAAACTAAGATAATTTCATTTTTGAATTCTACTGCACTGTGCACTTGTACAGATCCTTTCTTGTTCCTCTTTGTGCCCACCATTTAGCCCACATTATTGAGTGTCCTATACAAGAAAGTCTTATAGCAAGCAATTTACCCAAGATTCGTGGAGTTGTTCCACTATAAGATATGATGAAATCATGAACTAATTGCCTATTATTTAAGAAAATGAGAAACACTATAAGACACTTTGTAGTGCTGCAATAATAGCCAAATCACCAAAGTAGGCATGCTTTTTGGATCATATTCTCTCTCAGACACAGATGTAGCATGCATTTTGGTTGCAGGTGATTTCTAGGAGCTTGGGGTTCACTATCAATTCCAACACTTTCGACTAAATTTTTTGAACAAGTCAAAAGTTGTTCCACTATAATGATTCCTAATAAACTTTATCATTGTTCAAGTCAAAAGTTTATCATTAGCAAAAATGGTAGATAATTTTGTTCATGGTCTCAAGGAAAACAAAGACTGCTTGACAATAGCAAGAAACAACACAAATGACTTAGAAATAGTCTATCACAATGAAAGACATATTTTGCCCACCATAACACTAGCAGTGCTCTACTGTCTCATTTTTGGTAACAGAGACACCCCCCAAACATGAAGGATTCACCCCCCAAATATCTTCAAACATGAAATGATCCACTGTCTATTAGACTGGTGTCTAATCCAGGCTAAACCTCCATTAGCAATTACCATCCAACACTGCACTTGCACCAAGTTTTACCACTCTCCTGCATTTGGTTAATATAGTACAAATAAATTATCACAACCTCATTGTCTCCCACCAATAACAGTGACTACAGGTGGTAGGAGAGAATCTACATTGGAAACTTTAGAATAAGTACAGTTGACTATGCCTAACTAGTCACTGGTTTGAATGCACCAGTCTATTATTCCTTACTCAACCTACAATGAAAATTAAAAGAATGCATGGACAAGATAACAAAAATAATAAAATTTTCTCACATTAAACATTAGTCAAAATGCATTTGATACATCATAGGAACTCACTGTTCCATGGGACAAAGACTGAATTGCAGAGAACAGGATTATTTTATTGATTATAATTTTTTCACAATGCCTTGTCTCACCACCCCAACTCTACTTCTCCCCCAAACACTCGACAAATCCCTTCTAAATAACCAAACAACAGTAAACAACCATTGCTATCTAATTATTTGACTGTTACAAGTTAGTTATAAACTGAAATTTGTTGTCTAGTTGACACAAAGTGTCAACTTCGACAACTTACAATCATATATGCCTTTAATATATTTCACTAACCTTTTCAAAGGTTTTATAACTTCACTAACCCTTCCAAAGACACCTAAAACCCTTACGAGCTGTACTAGGCCTAAAGAAACCTAAAACCCTTGCAAGCTTTTCTTTGCATTTTTTCTACATTTGATACTTTTCTTATAGGTAGACATGTCTATCACAAACATCCAACATGTCTGTCCTTAGACTTCATGGCAAAAACCCTACAAACAACACACAAAAAAATAAGGACATGAACCATCCAAACATCTCTAATAGCTTGTGGATATCCCAAAGATGCATAAGTGCATGACTTGTGAAAACCAAAAAGATAAGACTAACTTGTATAACAAGTGAATAACCAAAATGATTTTATGTCTATGTTATGTTTGACAATGACAATGATATTTGGATTCAAGTATGAGGAAATTTGTATCAATCAATTCATTAAATATCATTTGAATACAAAGAAGATTTTAAGAGATTCAAGAGCATAATTATAAGCCAAATTTGTGGAAGATCTAAATCAGACCTAAGTGAATAGACATGTGAAGGCTTATTTTGAATATGATGAGCAGATCTAAGGCAGAATTTTTATGAAGGTATATTCCAAGTTTAGAGCATTTATTGAAAAACAATAGTTCAAATCTTGGTGGATTATTCATAAGTACAAGGCAGATTTGTTGAAGACCTCGAAGGAGATCTAAGGAAAATCTACCTACATTATAAACACTTTGCATTTCAAAGGTCAGTTCCTTCTGCATTGCAGGATTTGAGGTTGGTGTCTCTTGCTAATTGAGTCTACACATTTGTTTGAAGTTATATACATACATACATATATGTGTGTGTGTGTACATCCACACAAAATTCACCTACAAGGATTTCCATGCTAAATAGTATATGCATCTTGTCTTCTTTTGTTAGACATCAACTATCTGAATGCTTTCTACATTGCTTTCAGTTGACTAAATATATATAATAAAATATGCAGGTTTCTATGCCAAACTAACTCCAATGTGGACAAATATCTAATAATTGGGATTTAAACTAAGCAAGAACTATATGTTCAAGGAACCAAAAGATGACTGCAATGAGACTATTACAAGTGAAAAAACTTCAGTCTCGTTAAAGAGAATTGGGATGTGTGTTTGAAGACTTAACAAATTTGAGCTTCACTTGGTTTCAAGAATACTATAATATTCTCTACTTAACAAGGCCAACCACGTGAAGGTGGAAGCTCATCTGGCCTCACCCCCCTCACCCTAACATCAATCTAAAGTACCCATTATCATCTAATTACATACTTCATTCATTAATTCATCCATTTATGAACTAGAACATTCAATCAATACAATCACATAACATTCATTAATATGATATAAAATCATTAATACACAATACTAATCAAAACTTGATTAACACATAACAATATTCATTAACATAAAATAAAAATCTGTATTAATACGCATCATTCATACATAATTACTTAAAACAAAGTTCTTTCATTATCCAACAAGGTTTATCAAAGAAGATTTTTAAAACATCATTTCTTTTTTTTGTTTTTTTGAGCTCTCTTAAGAAAAGCGCTCATAGGGACATCCATATCTGCTTCATTCTCCTCCTCTTCTAGCACGTGTAATGTCAAATTACGATGGCTCCTTCTCTTTAGAGGAGCAGGAGGTTGCTGCACTAAAGGGGGCTCTATTGCAAGAACAAGTGAATGCGATAAATTGGCATACTCTTTTTCTTTTTCTAACTGTTATAAGTTTGTAATTAAGTACGAGTACAACAAAAAATGCATTTTTCTTACCTGACAATGCCACATCATGTACATTAAAATTTTGATTTGCCACCACGTCAACATGTTGAACACTTGGAACATGGTCCAGTCCTTCAGCATGATGTTCAACATGCTCTAAAATATTCAAAAAAAGGATACACGTCAAATTCTAATTGAAGATGTTAAATTGTATTCATAATTGCATAATTAATTTCTAATAGCAAATCAATACCTCCACCACTATAATGCACATCATGGCCTTCGTCAGGAGTAGGTTCTGTGGTAGGATATGAAGGTTGCAGTAAAATTTTATGCACATTGTTATGTAGTCAATTTACATTTAAAACTAATACCAAAAAGGAATCTTCTCAACTATTTAATTTCATTTACTTTTCATCTGACCAATTTACCTGTGAGATATCATTTGGTGCACTGGATTCTTGGGCAAGGCTTACATATTCTTCACGTAGGCATGCAACCACAACTTTATAGCCTTCCTTCAAGGCAATTTTTCTATCTTCAACTGTGACCTCCACATTGAAATCTGTGCCCTGTGGTTTTTGCTTGATAACATCAATTTTCCATGTATGGTTTCATTAAACAAAACTGTTTGCAACATTATATTAAAAAAAAAAAAAAATCATTGCTCTACTTACAAGTCGAGACTGCAGATTCATATAGCCACCAGAGCCAAGTTTGTGTTGGCCAACCTTTTCTATTCTCGCTTTTGTAGCCACAGATGTGTCCTACAATCTATGAACTATTTCAAACATCTTAGATTATATATTTACAAATATCAATAATTAGTGCATGATTACAATGTACTTAATACCATAATGACATACCTCTTTTTGCCCTGTGCTGCTTCATTATCTCTATCTTCACATAGCCTTTTCTCCTTTGCATCTTCTATTATTTCATTCCACTCCATTGGTGGAATCATAGGAGGACGGTCGTACTTTAGGTTATCCTTAAGACCCCTTCTATATTGATCCCTCACAGTCTGTATATGCTTTGTTTCTCTTTTTAGAAGTAGGCTAGTGTCAAAAATGTTTTTCCCAAATTTCTCCTCAATGGATGCAATCAGCTGATTTTTTAATTCCCCAGCTTGTAAATTCCACCTTTTTAAAAACAAATAGATTGTTAGATCAATAACTTTAATATATTGCAATAAATAGAAGAAAATAAAAATTATGTAGCAATGATATGAAACTATGTACCTTTTACGTATGGTGGGTCCAAACAGTCTCAATGTCATATGAAAAAGATGTTCAAAGAAAGCATTATTACCTACAAAAACATAAAGGATTTATCAGTCCAAAATGAGTAATGTAAACGTAAACTAAATTTACACTTAAAAAAATATCAATTTTAAAGCACCTGGAAGCTTTCGTTCTCTTAATAGAAACATAGTTTTCTTATTCAAGAACAATGTCCCTTCATACAAACCAATACTAATCACACGAACTGCTCCAAAAAATGGATCAACTTCAGTAGTACTGCTCTCTATTGCTCTATCAACTGAAACATCATAACAATTAAATGACAATTTTAGTACTGCTCTCTATTGGTCTACCTCCCTACCTATGTCCATGTCTCTCTATGTGTGGCTTTATATATATATATATATGTATGTATGTATGTATGCGTGGTGTGTGTATGCATGTGTTTGTGTGTATGTAAGCTTCTGTAGACATCATTTATATATATATATATATATATATATATATACATTCATATACATATATATATACATATATATATATATATATACATACATATACATATATATATATATATATATATCTATATATACATATATATATATATATACATACATATACATATATGTATATGTATGTATATATATATATATATATGTATATGTATGTATATATATATATATGTATGTATACATACATATATATATATATATACATACATATACATATATATATATATATATATATACATACATATACATATATATATATATATATGTATATATATATATATATATATATATATATATATATATATATATATATATATATATATATATATATATATATATGTATGTATGTATGTATGTATGTATGTATGTATGTATGTATGTATGTATGTATGTATGTATGTATGTATGTATGTATGTATGCGTGGTGTGTGTATGCATGTGTTTGTGTGTATGTAAGCTTCTGTAGACATCATTTAAGCACTAATGTGCTACTTCGTTGTTGATCAACTTGTAGAAAGACATTACAAAATATAGCAAAACAAGGTTTTACCAGTTCTACTGGGCATAGACGATGATGTTTGCATGGTCCTTGTTGTCGACAATGCAGCAAACAATAGTGGACCACCAACTGAAGGAGGAGTCTGCACTTCATCATGAGTTGAAGAATACAATATTGTTAGCAAAGACATTTGCAATGGATAAAGATCAAATGGGATACTAGCGAGAAACGTCGACAAAAAAAAAGGTAAGTGTTATAATGTTGATCAAAACAAACAAAGTGTTACTTACACGAAGGTACTGTGAAACAACCCTGACCATGTTCAGCATGTGATGTCACAACTGGCACATATGTCTATACAAGAACACATAAAATCAGAGATCATGATCCATAAGATACTATAAAATATTAATATCTATTGAACTTCTATTATTGCTTTAGTTGAATTACTGCTTACTTTCAAAGATTGGATTCTACGGTCCAATTCTATTCTTAGTGCCTCTTTCTCCTCACTTCTATCACCCTTGATGATAATTTGAACAAGCTCATCAATGTATCTTTGTGTAATTTGTTGGGTGATGAATATAGGATTAGTACTAAGGCCAATGTCATGTAGATATGACGCCCGTATTTCAGATTGCATTTGATCAGCGATCATTTTAGCTTTTTCTTATTAGTTGTGACATCAAATATTCGTATACTTTCATCAAAATAACTCCAAAGCCATAAAGAAAAGAACATAATAATAGGATATTTGTTTCTATATTAACATTAAAATTTACAATAATTAATGTTTACCTCTACTGAAGGTATCTGACATGGTGCATCCATATCGCCCTGTGAAAAAAATTAGTAAGTCTTAGAAATCAGTAGCGAAATTAAAGTAATAGACTTACCAAAAAAAATATTAATAATAAAGTAGATTGTATATGTAAATCATTTGTCTTAAGTTAAAAATTTAGCGTAACTAATGTTTATATCTAAAAAAATATTTGGCATGTTCTACTTAATGTTTATATGTGCACATATGGTTTGGAAAGAAATATTTGGTCATACAAGACCCCATCATAGTTGACATTGATCGTACCTAAAGATTTCATTGATCATCATGATCGTCATCCATGTCATCATCATCATCATCATCATCATCATCACCATCATCGTACTCGTCACTTTGATCGTCGTCGTCACCACCACCATCTTCATCACCATCATCATCCTCTTGATCACTATCATCACCATGACCATCATCGCCATGATCATCACCATCTTCGTCACCATGATCATGATCGTCATCAGCATCATCATCATCATTATTATCACCATTATCATTAGCATGACCAAAATCATCACCATCTTCTTCTTCTTCATCACTGGGTAACTGTTGTTCTTGATAATCATTTACTTCCTCTTGTGCTTCTTCAATATCTTCTTCTTCGATCACATTATACTTTACCCGCCTTCCTCTTGGGTCATGTCTAACAACAAACGACCAACCTGGTTTGTCTGGAACACCAAAGTAAAACACTTGCTCGCATTGACTTGGAAGAACATAGGGCTCATCTCCGACTGGCTCAAATGACCTTGTATTAATCATAGTAAATCCAATGTCGTGTTCAATAACAATCCTATCGAGATCATTTCGATTTAGTCGTAACCTAAACCATTTGGTGACAAATAGAACTATTTTGAATGAATTAAAGTCGCACTCAAGTATATCATCCAAAATGTCATAGTATCAATTTTCAGATTATTGAGGATGTATGTCAGTTCTAGATGAAATATTGGTGACTATGAAGACAACACTTATCTCAGAATCACACATTTTCTTCATTTCATCTAACTTTTTTTGTGTAGAATTTATAGCCATGCTAGTACATAGCTTTGTGTTGTTTCACTTTCAATTATTCAAACATGTCAAGAATCTTCTCATTGATCTGTGAGTTGATATTAAACTTATGTCTCATGATTAGTAATCTTATGCATACCTTTGTATCTCTTAAGTCATATATTAGATCAAGTACCATTGGCATAACATTGGGATCTCCATTACGATGAGCTTCTTTAACCAATGATGCAACACTGTCTCATGTTAATGAGCGACCATTTTCTTGAGACTATTCAATCCACACTGTCATCCAATCAAGATTGTTTGCAATATACAAGTGTAGTGCATTCCACTCACGACCAACTATAAAGAAGACAATTACACCAGTTAGAAACAACTTATATATATTGATGATGGATAAGAATTGTTAAATTACAAAAAAAAAAACTTATAATTACCTCTCACCCTCCTCAATCTACCTTTCTTCATCAGGTACTCCCCTTTGAATTTGTCATTACAGTTGGGATCCCAAATGCGATCTAGATGGATACCTGCTGCAAACTTTGGAAGATATTCTTTGATATACACCATGGTCTGGTATATCATATATCCCTCTATCATAGAACCCTCAAGACGTGCTCTTTGTCGAACCAAGCCCTTCATAAATTTCAAATGCCTCTCAACCATCCACATTGATCTAGCTTGTACAGGTCCACACAATTCAATCTCCTCAACTTGATGTATGAGGTAGTGTTCTTGAGCATTGAAAAACGTTGGAGGTAAACACTTTTGCATTTCACACATAAGCTGTGGAATTTTTCTCTTCCAATATTTTATATCTTTTTTATCAATTTCTTTAGATGATAACCACCTAAATGAGATTCAACACGCAAAAACACATAGAGGAGATTTCAAATAAAATTATACAATAGATTTCAGATAAAAAGCTACAAATCTAAGAAAAATCACTCTTCTAACCTCATGTATTTTCCAAGATCATATATAACTTGTTTAATACTATTTTCAAACTATTGTGGAAGGGATAGAGGTAGGACAAACTGCAATCATTAAAAAATGATCATTTCAATATATTATTAAATAATGCAACTGGTACTATATTCAATCTTACAAATATATTGTAAATAGAAAACATGAATTACCTTGAGGAAGGTATGCCAATCATGTGTCTTCAACCCTGGCCCAAAATCACCTTCCTTTGATAGAAGAGTACTTATATTTGCAGCAAATCCTGTTGAAAATTTTGTTTTTTTTTATGACTTCTTTTAATGCATCACTTTGTTGCTCTGTTAATAACCAAGGAAGGGCACTTGTATTTATGCGCTCTCCATTCCTATTTGATTCAATGAAAACTTTCAGTGCATGATTAGATTCATGAATGTCAATACAAATGTTAGCAATTTGTTCTCTATCATTCCTTCCATCCAACATTTTCCATAGTGTCTCTATTACATTCTTTCCAATATGCATAGCATCAAACAAATGCACGATTGGGAGATCCTTGTAGTATGGTAACCTACTAAATTGAGTAGGATAACTTTTCATTCCTCTAGGAAGTTGGTCATCGATGCCTTGAAGACCTTCACAAGCATCAGTTACAGCATTAGTAAATATAAGACAATATCGAAATACAAATTGTAAACTTTGGACGACAAATTGGACATTACCTCGACGATTTAGTCGATCGTATTCCAACTTCCATAAATGAGGTGTCATTTTTCATGGCCTTGATGATGTCTCTTCTTTCCCATTGAAAAGATGTTTTTCGGCAATTCAACACCTATGATTATTGTGGAGAAAGTGTCTAAACTCATCAAACACCTACTTTCCTAAACTTCTCGAATGACGACATTTCATCTTCAGACCACAAACTGGACATGCAAATTTTCCCTTTGTCTGAAGACCTAAAAGATCATGTATAATTGGATCATGTACAATTATCATGCGCAACTTAAGCATTTGATAGTAATGTGTAAGCATTATAACAGACCAAAAATATGTGATCTTAACAATATAACATACCACAAAAATGAGTTAGCCCAGGGGCATCATGTATTGTCCATACAAGCATTGCATGGAATTGAAATTGTCGATGTCCTATCGGTCTAGAGATGTCATACATAGTGATGCCATTCCATAACTTCAACAACTCATCAATTAGGGGCTCAATATACACATTCATATCTTTAACTTGGTATTTACCTAGCAATTGAATGAACATAAACATTACGTAATTATTATAAACATTTTCATGCACTATTTATAAATTAATTTAGATAACTATAAAAAAGAAAATGACCTAGCACAATCATTGACAACATTATGTGCTCCCTCTTTATGGACATCCAAGGAGGAAAGTTATTGTTAATAACAAAAATAGGCCATACTAAGTAAACAGATCTCATATCTCCATATGGATTGACACCATCCGCCGCCAATGAAAGTTTTAGATTACGAGGTTCTTCTTTAAAGTGTGACCATGTTTCTTCTATCTCTTTAAATGCAGAACCATTGGCAGGCATTCGCATAATGTCATCCTGACTTCTATTGCGTGCATGGTAAGATTGTGCCAAGCTAGCGCACTTGAATAACCATTCCAGACGTGGAATAATGGGAATGTACCGAAGAACCTTATGACGCACTTTTTTTGTTATTTAATCGGACTGATATCTACTAACATGACAATCAGGACATTCTGTTGCAAATTCATGTTGTTTATGATATAGAATGTGATCATTGGGACATGCATGTATTGTCTGATACTTCATTCCAATCTGATCCATAATGTTAGATAATTCTCAGTACGAACGAGGCAAAATGTTTGATGGTGGTAACAAAAACTCACTAATCAACCTACAACAACAAATATGCATTTTTAATATAATGAATAGTAATTGTATGCTAACCTTGAAGATGACAAAAATGAGATACCTTAGTATACGTGACATTGCTACATTGGATATGCTATTCATAACCTTTAAGTTCACCAACAACACTATAGCCGACAGTAGAGTTGTTTGGGAGCCTAGGTATAAGGGCTCATGTGCATTCTCAAGTAAAGTTATATCAAGACCATCTTCATCACTATTATTAGATTCACTAGTACCATCATTGTGAGCCTCTTCATCACTTGCCCCAATACCATCTTCTTCAATCATGTCCTCTGGTACATTATCATCTTCTTCCATGGGAGTGTTATCCTCAACTTGGATATGCACACCTCCATGTTCCTCCAATAGGAAATCCACATTCAGCAATGGACAAAAATCGTGGCCCCCTTCAACATGACCATATTGCCTACAATGACTCTGGGCTATTGTGATTAGAATTCTTCGATTCTTTAAACCCTTACACTTTTTGCAAGGACAATAACATTTATCAAGTTTTCTTCGGAATTGAGCCCACAATGCAGCCATTGTCTCATTATTTTCTTCTAGATTCATATTGTCAAGCGTGGTCTTTCTTCACAGGAAAATATACCTACAAATAAATTGGACATGTTGCGATTAATGTTTATATCTGCACATATGGTTTTTGTTAATTAATGTTTTCAAATGTAACTAAAATGATTACAAACATATCAAAAAGGACCTTCACAAGGTCTTATTACATCAACTATTCTAACATGGTCATGTTGGTTATCTTGAGACCTTAATGTCTTCTCATGCCTTCAACCTTGACCTTGATCCTCTTGCACAATTCTCCCAAGGATCAAGGAAAGTTGGATCATCATGGAATTGAGTAGGTAGACCTTCTAGGAAGTTGCAATACTTCAACCTTGTAAGTGTCACATCAATGCAATGGGTACTAAACAAACAATTTAAGTTGATGAGAAATGGTTGTTATGAATTCAAATTGTAAGCGTCACCTCAATGCATTGGGTATTAAACAAACAATTTAAGCTGATGAGTATGGGTTTTTATGAACCACAACTCATGAAATATGCATTAAGTCCATACCTATTGTTTACAATGAGTATGGGTTTTTTTTCTAAGAACATACCTATTGTTTACAATGAGTATGGGTTTTTTTTCTAAGAACATACATATTGTTTACAGTCAGTAAGTTTCTATATCCTCTAACAAATTTGAAGCAATGAGCCAAAGTCACACGGTTGAAGATGATCATTGTCCCCTCAAAGCACAATCATTTGATAAATTGTTGCATTGAAATATGATCTAGAAAGGGCCTTTCCACATAGTATGTTGGCACTATTTGGCAATCATCGATCATGTGGTTATTGCAAAGAGGCTAAGGACCAAACATGGAATCATGGAGATAGTGCACGGATGTACAAGGAAAATTTATTGCTCTTTAGCTACTAATCTTGCTTTGTGCTTGTCAATTAAAACATTATTTTTAAACTTGATCTTAATACTTTTTATAATCAATGGCTTTCTTTCCAATGTCTATCTCTTGACTCAACACATTTTTTCATTTTTCTTTCCTTCTTGCTTCATCATAAATACTTGGTTCACAAGCACTTATAGTGTTCTTCTTGCTAAGATTATGAAGTGGACAATGACTTTCAATCTAGATAATCAAATGTTTGGCTCAACTTTTTTGGGTAAGTGTGATGATATGTAGTGCACTATAAATTTTATCTTCAATGAAAGGATTAGCACCTCTAATTTTCAAATGGCGATCAACCAGAACTAGTTGACAATCTAACCTAAAAAATACATTTTATGCCAAATTCCAATCACAATTAAAGACATTTAGCTATTGGAAAATGGCCAGATTATGTCTTATTTCAGATATGCAATAAAATGGGCAAGAAATGTGGAAGAACGTTAAGTTTTTATCCACCAAAACATGAGTAAAATTGTATAAACTAAATGTATTTTTAAAAATAATGTCAATTCCCTTCAAAAGAAATATTTTGCATGCAACTTACTTGCTGAAGATATTTGAAGTTCAGCAACTCTTTAATCACAGGATCCACAATAGTTGGAAGCTTTGACCTGTCTGTCAGCTGTGGCTTGGCCTGCAACAACAAAAAATTCTTAGTATATGCATCTCAACATTTAAAAAATACATCAAGCAATTCAGGTCAGTTACAGTCTGTAAATTAACTGGCATTTGTTTCTTCTTTAACATATTCGACAATCAAGTACAATTAATAGGAATACAAGAGCAAAACTTGGAATTCTACTAATGTCATCAATGTTAATCTTGGGTACTAGTACAAAGCCAGTAAGAAATCTGCAGTTGTACCAACCAAGATATTTACAAGACTTGATCACAAAAGGTTCATTTAGCACAAAACAACTTCAAAAATATTGTATATATACACTCTTTGATGTTGTCAAAGGGAACAATTATTTTAATGATGTTTTACGTAAGAATTGCTAGAGGAAATGATAAGCATGAAATATATTCAAGTTTTGACACTAAGGAATTGAAACATCCGCACTCAGGAATTGCCTGGAGTATTTAAAGAGTGTGTATCCCACAAATGAAATTGGTATAAATGTTACAACCACCAAATTTGGAGGGCATGGAAATTTAGTCATCATTATCCTATGTAGTACACTTAATTTCATATGTTGGAATCATTTTGTGACTTGTACACATGATAGTCCAATAGTTTTTAATGTCATCTTCATCACAATTTTTCTATGATAGTATAATAGTTGCAGGTGGCATCTTCGTCACAATTTTTCCATGATAGTTTTGTTGGTCTGAATTTTTGCATAATCGAATTCCTTTGTCCAAGGTATAGAAGAATTCAGATTGGGATCCACCTATGGTGAATAGGGTTTCTAGCCAAGTAATATTTTGTAGGTCTTTGAAGCAAATTTTTGTCGACACCCTAGGTCTTGTTTTCTTTTAAATTTTTTGGGCACAAAACAAAAAATATGCGAAGATTCCCATCCTTTTCAAAAAATTTGCGTCTTGAGTCACATCTTTTCTTTTGTGTTTCTGACCGCCCGATCCCTAAAAGATCTACAGTAATCGCTATCTCGCTATAAAAAGATATAAGTATTTTACCCTTAGCGACATAGCGACCACCGCTAAGTTGAAAAGCGGTTCGTCAAGTGGAAATACAGTGACTGGAGATTGTATTGTTTCAGAGATATTTCATCACATTTACAACAGACATGTTAGAACCTGAAAAGGAATTACAACATTGAGGTACAAAAGGCATCAATAGAAATCTTAGCTTTTTCGTTTAGTCGCTTTGTCGCTATCGGAGAAATTGGGCACTTCGCCGTTAGCGACATGACGCCTTCACCAAAAATAATGGCCGGCAGTCACTTTTTAATTTTTTGATGATCGTAAGTTTTTTCAGGCTACGCGGTGCACGTGTTGTTTTATTATGTGTCAGATGCATTAATGAGGGTAGTTATGGCTTCACTCGCCTTTATCTTTCTGACCCTAAATTTTGATGAGTCACCAGAAATCGCTATGTCGCTATCGGAGAATTGGTGTCTCTCGCCATTAGCGACATAGCGCCCAGACAGAAAGTAGCACTGTGGCAACTTTTTAGAGTAAGTGGGTCCCAGAAAGTACTCCATCAGATATCAATTATAAAGCTTTGGAACACACTGGCATCTAATGAGCTACACGTATACGTCGGGAAAAGAAAAGACTCAGGGATTCGCTATGTCGCTATCAGAAACTTGTTCTTCTCGCCATTAGCAACATAGTGCCCAGCCGAGAAATAAACAAATATGAGCCCCAAGCAGCGGGTAATATAGCCAGGATTTCATCGTGTCATCAATGATTGGACCCATGCCCTGTTCACAAAATATATGAAAGACTGATCATCAAATCTATCTCAGATCCATGATCGTCGCTATCTCGCTATGGCGAGTTGCACGAAGGTTACGAATAGCAACATGGCGACAAGGGGCCCACCATATTTCTTTTGAGCAATGCATCAAATGTCATCCGCATGATCAAATCAGGATCAATGACGAGCGTTATCTTGCTATGGCAAGGTGCTCACTCTTTATGTATAGCGAGATAGCGCCTAAGTGACACGTGTCCTCAGAGTTCTGTGGGTCCAGTTCAGAGGTGCCAACAATGAAGGAAAGGTACACATGGAAAATTTTCATTGGGTTGACTGCCAGCTTGTCAAGAGGAACATGAGTCATCTTTGCTTGCATCCCTGGATCGTAGGATTTTTCGTAAATCCATGGTGTAAATTTGAATATAGAAGGTGATGCCACCCTGTGCATTTATGAGAGATGAAAGCTTCGCGTGTGAAGAAAAATAGAGTATAACACAGAAGATTTTCTTAATTCCACCGTACTCAAACAAAGATTCAGAGCATTTCTAAGCAGAAACAGTTGTTGAGAAGATCGTGCTGGATTCGGTAAGATTGTGAAGTAGTTTGTTCGCAGAAAGATTGCAGTAACACTGAGAAGAACTAGAGCGAAATTCAAAGTAAGTACTTGCATTATAATCCTCCTGTTGTTTCAATTCCTTCAAGAGTTAATTAAAATGGTTCTAAAATAGAAAGCGTTTTCTGGTCAAGCGAACTATTTAGATAGGAATGTCTACGATGATTTGCTTGAACTGCTCCCTTCTTTCACTATCGAAACTGTAGAAGTTAAGAGGCTAACTTCATTAAACCCTAGGCTGAAAATAGCAGATGGGTTGTATGACAAAGGAAACTGGGTTAGGGATGCAACAACTTCACAAACTAGTCTTGTTTTATTCAAAAAATGGTTTTCAGAGAGGAACCTTTTGCCCCACATGCCAACATATGGAATTTTGGTCTAGGGAAAACAGTGGTTCCCAGTGTTTTCATGGATTATGATCTTTTGGAAGCTGTAGCTAAGAATTATGACCAAGCCCTTAGGGTAGTGAGGAGAACTGATGGTGAAATCCTGATTATAATCAGCGTAGAGGAGATTAGGGAAGTTTTCAATTTAGGGCCTGTCACTGATTATCATGTGCCCATTGATTTGAAAGGGTTAGAAAATGAGTATATGTCTAAGAGAGATGCAGTTAGGCAAGGAGCGTCGAGCGCACACATAGGTAGAATTGGAACACTGTCAGCAATAACAGCATCCTCCAGGGAGCCTTTCAAAAGGGCATACTTCAATTCTAGGGCTATAGAAATATATAGGTCCTTGTGTAAAGTTTTTGGGAGAGATGAATAAGAGTTCATGCCTGTGGATTTTATGTATATGATTACTTAGATTTCCTCTTTTCGTGTGGATATAATTTTTTATTTTGCTTCTTACTTAGCAGAGGAGATTCACATTGGACTGATTGGAATTGCTAAGGGTAAGGTGGAAAAAACTTTTGGCCATTATTCTCTGTTAATGCACATGTTCTTATTCAATGGAGTAACATATTTTAGTAAAGAAATGGAATTAGATAGAGAAGAGAGTGGGGAAGCATTACCAGTTCAATTGTGGAGTGCAGATATGACTTGGGATGCAGAGAAATGCCAGTTTTGTCAGGTTTGATAGGTATTTCACTTTAAAGCTAAGATGCCTCCTATTAAGGGACAATCCCAGAATCCCCAAAGCATTAATGAATCTCATTAGGCCTATGGACAACCCAAGTGGTTTGAAAGTTTTACATAATTGGGGAGATGTCATTCCATATTATGTTTCTATTGTATTTAGAATATATGGTTTTAAAGGAAGCCCTCACGTACTACCCTACCAAGTGCCTTTAAAGGTAGGATTTGCTGAGATATTGTGGCAGCTGGGAGGAGTGGAGGAAGCCCTTCTATTGAAAAGACAAAAGGGGTCAATTTTTCCTTCTTGCATAGTGGCTCATCATTTTGTAATCACAAAAGGAGGTTGGCTTTCTCTGCACAAGATTTTGAATCCTTATAAGATGGCCACTTCCCATCCTCATTTTTGTGATTCTGAAGGATTTTATCATTTGGCTCTGAGGCAGAGAATTAAGCTTGGTAAAATTGAGCATGAATTTTATTTTCTTGAAGACTTAATAAGGAATGAGTACTCCTTGCAGGAGCAAGAGACTAGGAAAGAAAAGTGGAAAGTCTTTTCTAAAATTTTGGATTTCATTCATTGTTTTGATCCAGATTATAGTCCTTTGGACGATGCAGTTACAAATGTAGATAAGATGAGAAAACTTATGAATAATTTTCCTGAAATAATAGAGGCAATGAATGAAAAGAAGTAATTCTTTATTAGGTTCTACCTGGATAAGGCTAGGGAAGTAATGGGAAGATTGGGTTTTACTTCCAATATAAGGGCAGGTCAATTAACTGTCCAAAAAAGGCCGGGATATACTATTGTTCAAAATAAAAACAATACAGTGGAAAAAGGTAAACAAATAACTGAGTCCACTAGTAGGGTTTTGGAAGAGAGGCCTACTGAGCCCTCCCCTAAGAGGAGGAAAATAATAAGAGAGGAGGATTCTCATGTTGAGGAGTATTCACCTTCACAGACCCCTTTGAGAACTAGGTAGGAGCAGCTCACTATTGAGCAAATTGAACAAATTGGATCACAAGGGGGAGTTTTTGTCACTCAAGCAGAGATTGATGAAGGGAACCCCTAGGAACCTCCTGTGCCAAGCCTCGAGCTGACTGTAGCTGATTTTAAGGGAAGGGAATTGGACCCTATTTTGGAATAAGCTAGCCAGCAATTTGTATCAGATGATAGTTTTGTAAGGTCTAGGGCTTTCTATCAATTTGCTTGGAGGGCAAACATCCACAATTTTGAGGAAAGATGTAAGAACATGAAAACAGAGCATCCAAAAATGGATGAAGCCTCCATCCAAAACCAAATAAAGGAGCAAATGATGCAAGAATTCCAGAAAATTACCCCTGAGGAGAGAAGGCAAATGGTAAAAACTTCTAACATATTATTGTTGCCTAATTGGGATATTGTAGATGCATTGATTTTCATCTTTGTTTCTAATAGACTGGAGTTACAAGACCCAAATAAAAAGGATTTTGCAGGGACTGCTTTTAGTGATGATCAAGCTGCTCTTGTTATGTGGTCATTAAGAAGATGATCCAGGATTGTATTAGCACAGCCTGATGGTTCAGGACTGATAGGGAATATTATTGTGAGGAGAGTTGCTGATACCTCACATGTATAGGCAGCCCACATGAATGTGGATTATTCTTAGTTTGCCTTGACTACTGCTAAAAGGGAGGAAAAGGAAATGTTTGAATTACAAAGTAAATATGAGGCAGTTGTGGATGCCTACAATAAAGAGGTAAAAATGAGAGTTGAGCTTGAGAACAAGCCACTGGGAAAATCCACCAGGCCTAAAATAACATACCCTTGCCCCCCTGTTGAACCTTTCAAATCTACCCCCCTCATTGAAATACCAGACACACCCCAAGGGCCACAGTATTACACTGCTGAGGGTTTTGAAGAAGAAAAGAGTAAACTGTGGGCCTTACATGTAGAGCTGGAATCTAAATATGAAGATAAACTAAGAACAACTCTTACATATCTAGGAGACAAGGTTGAATGGCCACTAATCCATGATCAATTGGCCAGGGTGATTAACATCTGGGAGGAGTTAAAAGTAGATGATGAGGCTCTAAAGCCTATTGTGAACAAATGGGTGAGAAGGGAGAAAGCAATAACCTTATTGTGTCTATCTATTATAAATAATTCTCGTGATCAGATTGATAAAACCTTTGACATTGTTTTTGATCTTGTTGATTTTGATAGCAAAAGGATACATTTACAGAAGATAATAATAGGCTACTTAGACAAATATAAGAGCCAAAAATTCAATTTATTTCCTCATGCCCTAGATAAGAAAAATAGTTTGAAAAGCAAAGAGGAATGGGCGAAGGAACTTGATGATTTATTTTGTTTAAGAATGAATCGAGTCATAAATGAAACAGGGCATGCACGGTGGGCCACCACAACAGAAGAAATGGTGAAAGCCAAAATATTCTTTGATTCTTTAAAACAGGAATTTGTTGATATTGATAATGAGGCTGATTATATAATAAAGAAACAAAAGGATATTTTGCAATTCAATTGGCCAGATGACACATTATTTGACAAGTGGATGGCATAAATACCTTCTAGTGAACAGTTTGATGTAGATGAAACTGACAGCGATGAGGTGCAGGGTGAGGAAGTCCAAATCATTGATACCATCACTACTCAAACCCAATCAGAAGAAGAAGACAAGAAAAACCTGTCACTTTCAGTTGCAGAACTGGGACCACAAGATGCCAATACAATTAAAGAAAAGGAAAAGGTAGAAGTTGTCCTTACCATGCAGAATGAAGGTGGTGGAAGCCTGCAGGTGGAGGTTAATGTGCCCTCATCAGAACAAGCTTCATCATTGGCTAATTTAGCAGTTACATATGAAGATGAATCAGATCAATAGCCAACTCAGCAACATTAGAACATGTAACAGAAGCTGACCCACCGAAAGGAATGATTTGATTTCGATATCTTCTATTACCCATAGTTTTGTCATTTTTTGATAGGTGTATGTAGATATTCCTTGTAAAAGACACCTGTCAGTTTCTCTTAGCCTGAAGCTTGTTGCATTTCACACTATATAAGTGAAATTCTAGGGCAAGAGAAAAGGTCCGAATTCTATTTGCTAAGTGATACACTTAGTCTATTTTTGGTCCACCTTTTTTGAGCAAAAAATCGTTATGTATTTTCTCTGTCAGATCTTGAGAATACATGAATATAGAATGATCTGTGTTTCTTTCTTAAGGTCATTCTGAGTCTATTGTAAATTGTATACAATTTTCAAGAAAAATGAATACAAATTATGAACTATCCCCATATCAGTTCTTTTTGAACTTTGTCTCCTTTTGATTACTTGGTTATCTTGATGTTGTATAAGTAAAGGCTTGTGCAATTGAATGTAGTTCAATTAGGTTGTATATCTGTTTATCATGGCTATTAATTCAATGGATTAAGTAAAAGCTTTGATGAATTTGATAAGGTTGCTACAATAGTGGAAAGGATTTTGAATGACGATTTCTAATAAGAATTGCTGATAAAATTTGTTGTAAGGCAACAAATTAGATCTAGAGATTTGTAGTAGACTCTGAACCCCAATGATTTAGGCACTAATCGAATTTAATCTAGCTGAAAGAGAAATGTGTCACACATGATTGTCAAAATGTAGAATTATAATCAACTTTACTTTTATTTCCTATAGATCTTCAAAGTTGGCCTCTACTTGTTTGCATGGAATGTTTTAGCTTTAGTTAGCCATTATTGCTGAGAACATCTGTAGACCTATAGAAGATTTTTGCCCATATCTGTTATATGGGATGTGTTTATTAAAGTATCAAGAATTGTACATGTATTGGAGAATTTTAGATGAGAATCAGAATGAAACTAAGATAATTCTCATACAGTTTTCCCAGTCTTGTATCATCCCTGGGTATACCCACCCTGGTTTTGCAAAGCCAAAAGAGTAGAAAACCACCTTTGGTTTTGTAGAAGTTTGGCCCAAATGGTGTGCACATACAATTGATAATAAGAATTGGCTAGTCTTTAGACTGTGTGAGTATTGTCATCTTGGTATTAAGCATTTTGTTGCTTAGTAGTTTTAAAACACCAACAAGTTTGTTATTCATCCAAATGGAAACCCTTGTAGGAAGACCTAATTGCAATGCAACAATTAAATGTAATGTTGAAATATAAGAGAGAGATTCTTTTGGTTGAACTAGAAGATAAATCATCTTCTAACAAAATGACAGAGACTTTCGGTGAAGGATCCAAACTACATCAATTCAATTATAGTCTAGTAAATTTAGGTGCCATCTTCATCATAAGTTTTTGAAGATAGTCCAGTATTTGTAGGTGTCATCTTCATCAAAAAATTTCCATGATAGTCTATTAGTTTGAGGAGTCATCTCCATCACAAGTTTTCCATGGCATACTTGTAGTTAGAGGTGCATTGAAGACCTTTTACCACTACATGAGCTAGTAGTAGATGGTGATTATTCATTATCATCATCATCATCTAACATAGAATCACATGAACATCATGTTTTATAGCCCACATGGCCTAGGTATTGAGGGTACAACTCCAAGCACTAAACACACCAGATTTCAAATTATTATCTTTATGTGTTGATGTTTAAGTTGAATGTTCTAGAGTTGAAGAGAGAAACACAAAATTTTTTTTTCTTTTTGTTCTTTTTTTGAATATGAAACAGTTGTCTAAATGATACAATATAATTATGTATTATTAAAACAAAAATACAAGAAAAATATGATACCAACACAACTATATTTATAAAACAAAAAAATTGTCATTATTATTTCTTCTAAGCTTTTACAACTACAGCTTTTACATATACATTTCCTTTCTTTTCTTTCATTACTATAACAAAAAGTATAATAGTTGTTACAATAGACCAACATTCCAAATGATAAATCTACATCTACACACTTTCAATAAAATGAAACAACAAGTACATTACATTCTTTTTGCAACTAGACTCTTTTTAACACTTATCATCAAAACATCACTGAGAAAAAATACTTGAGCGGAGACTCTCCCATTTATATTACACAACAATGGCTGAACTTTGGCATAAAAAATAATAATGATAGTAATAGTATTCACTTCCATCTTCAATATTATCATAACAACCTACAACAAAAATACACATGTACCTATGGAAATATGCTCAAAGAGAAATCCATCTCCTTGACCACCGAAGATGCAGGTGTGATTGGAGGTCGTGAATGGAACAACTTTTGAAGTCGAGCACATCAGGAAGAATGAAAGAAAGACAATATCGAGAGTTTCAAATTACTATTCTGCCCCCCTATATTGATGCAAATGCAGGGGCCCCCTTTCATATTATTCCTAGGGCTAGCAGGCATCATTAATTAAGTGGGTGGAGAAAACCTAAAATGAAACTGGGCTCAGAGAAAACCATGCGAAAATGCTCCAAAAATGTCAAATGAAACGGGGCACGAAAAACGTAATTGGGCAAATGTTTTTTGAACTTTGCGGATGTATAAGCCCTGTGTTGGTCAAAATTTTGACCAACACAGGTCTTATATGTAAAAAAAATAAAATTTGCCTTTACATTTCGACCACCCTAAATTTATTTAGTTGATGGTCAAAATTTTTGGTCGAAAAATTATGTTAAATGTAGTAGTGAAGGTTACATTCCTTAAGGATCCCTTAACATTGAATCACATTTAAATTAACTAATATTGATTCCATCTAACACCACATCCACATGGAATAATAATGAAAAGTCCAACATTCTTAAACAATATACTTTTGTTCCAAATAACCCCTAGTAAATTAGTTTCCAAAATGCTCAATCATCCACTGTACATGTCACAGGGTATGAAAGACATAAAAGAATATACATATGTGAAAATAAAGTACATCATCCTAGTCTAATCCATGATGCAAGTACAATAAAGTAAATGAAACCATATTCCATACATGATACATCATCATAGAAGATATAAACATCCATCGTAAAAGATAACACAACTAACTAATTGCACAGTTCCTCCCAACTATAAATAGCATTATTAGACCATAATGGGCCCTAGCCATCCCTTTGTACGTAACATGCCAAGTCACCGAAGAGATCATCGGTACTATAGTAATAGGGATGTCACTCCTAAACGTACTACAACATATGCATAAAGAAATCTAACATACTAGAATAAAGCATAAGATAAATAAATAACACCATCTATCATATGCTAAACATCAATATAAGGATACGTGTCCATCATCATAATCCAAGAATAGAATGAAGATAGATGCCAACAAAGAATGCATCAGCCACGGTGTCTCAAACGGATCTCAAATGGTAAGACTGAAGAAGCACTACCACCCGACCATATGGGACCTAAATGGCCCACTCCCACCATGCTGAGGAGATAGTCTCAAGTCTCAAACAGGATATCAAATCACATAGCACAAGTACTCTCTAAGTCTAGGAATCCTAAAAGTATACTAACTCAAAGGTTCCAACACACAGATCGACATCTAGACCCAGAGGCACAATAACGACATGTAGGAAACCTACTATGTAAGCAAAAAAGTGTCATTGCATGAATCACGCTAGAGTTACCCTAGTAGTCTCTCAATAGACCCCGGCCCCCTAGTGATCCCTATGTGGCCACTAGTATCCTCTCGTACTAACAAGGCATACTACAGAATGCAAGGTCGCAACCAAGCATTCTCTCTACTCCCATCCTAGTATGTACTAGCACTCAAGGCATGGGCGAGAACATACAATTATCTTATTAGGTTTATTTTAATCCCCATTTAGTGTAAAAGTTTTCACTTATTAAATAACTTACAATGAGTTACCCTGGCGGCCACTTAGGGCCACGACCCCCATTGCAAGCCACTTCCTGACACTACAAGTAGATAACCTACCCTAGGCTCATGAAATCACAAATCACAAAATCACCTCAGTCCTATACAAGCGACTAGAAAGCATCATAAAGATAATTAAAATAATCACATCAATTCTCCACAAGTAACTGAAAAGCATCCAATGATAATCATAATATCCATCAGTTCTCAACGAGCAACCAGAAAGTATCTTAAAGTAATATTGATCGAAGACTCCAAAATGGTCAAATCAAAACATGTCACAACATGATGTCATCAAAATCAAAACAAACACTTCAGTCCCATCAAGGCGACTAGAAAGTAATCCAAGTATAACTGATCGATGACTCAAAAATGGTTAAGTCAAGTATCTCAAATACATATACCTCAGCTTCACACAAGAAGACTGAAATGCAATAACAATTAGTAAATACAAACATCTCATAGAGCATACCATAACATTACCATGGTTGGGTTTAGAAAGATCGAAATCAATTAACATCAACATGACATCACAAACACATAACCCTCGAGCCTCTGGTAACAACCTAAGATTAGTCAAAGCTAGGACCACCCAAACCCCAAACATGGATAGCATAAAGAAAAAGGTACAAACACATATTTTAGTTTTCTTTTGCAATCACATGCTTAAGCTAAATATGAGGTTTCAGTTTTTGTTTCAAGTATACTTCAAGTGTATAATATTCTTCATTTAATCTCCAAGTCAACCCATTTATCTTTTTGAATAAAACATAGATTTATCCCTCCATTATTTTAAAACAATTTTCTAAAATAATCAAAAGATAATTATTTACTTATTTAAATCATTGAACTAGTTCCCATTGACTTTTAGATAAAATCATTCACATTATTCAAAACATTAGAATAATACTTATCAACTTTCAAATAATTAGCTTACAATTTCCTTAAAACACTTCAAGGCAATCATTTATTTAAAATAATCTTCATTGATTAAAATCAATCTCATTAATAATTCAGTAATTATATAATTCTACTAAACACTTAT
The DNA here is from genome assembly GCA_028749045.1 of Cupressus sempervirens. NCBI lineage: Eukaryota > Viridiplantae > Streptophyta > Pinopsida > Cupressales > Cupressaceae > Cupressus > Cupressus sempervirens. Next base: position 334,882,653 of record CM053790.1, read on the forward strand.
TAATATCTCTTTTCTTTTAATTTGCCCTCATTAAAAAATTTATTTACTTAAATTGACTAATAATTAATTACACTTCTTCTACTATTAACTAATCTTAATTAAATTTAATTTAATTAGATTAGTTAATAAATCATATAAAACTAATGTATAATAATAAGATTCTATTTTAATTCGAACCCAAACCCGAATCAATTTCCAAATCTTGATTCTACTAAGGGAAGATTGCAATAATATTTTTAATTCCCATAACTGGATAAAACGATATGCATGCTTGAATTCCAAATTACAAAATTGAAGATTCATTCATAGAGAATTATTCAGACACACATAACAGACATGATGAAGACAGGAAAAGAAAGAGCATAATAAAATATGCGAAATAATCACGAGTGCTTACTTGGACACTGATGCTAATTTGCTACGCCTCAGAAAATTGTAGAGAAGCTCCTCCTTTTCAAAAATTCCTTCCTTCTCCAACATTCACAATTCCTCCAAGAACCGAACCCCCACAACCCCCCCCCCTCCAAGTGCCTAGAAGTGCTTGTAGAAGCATATGAGGATGTCCATACACACTAAGAGAGCCTGTATATAAAGGCCTCTAAGATGCATCTAGAATGTGTCTAGAAAGAACTAAGAGATAAGCATAACAACTAAGCACATATCTTCCACGATAAGAAGATAAATATGATGAGGTGTCTAGAATGTTGTAAACACCATGTGCTCAAATAATGTGCTAACTCTTAAGTGTAGACAACACATGCATAATTAGAGTGCAAACTCCTATGTTGTCAACATGACAACTCACAAGAGTTCGCATACTCCTATGTGAATGAGTATTAAAATAATGCACATTACTTTATTTAATATCCACTTTATTTATTTTTAAATTAATTTTTTAATTTTAAATCTCATGCACTTAGCATGAAATTTTTAATAAATTAATTTCTTTTCCACTTTTAAATTTATTTTCAAAATTTAATTGATAAAATATTTATTAACTTAAATAATAATAATATTATTAAGCATTTATTTAAAAATGAACTCTAAATATATTATAATTAAATTAAATAAATATTATCATGTTCCAAATTTAAACTTATAACTTTAATCTTCAAATTTAATTCTTTTTTATTTAATTAATTTCCCATTTAATTAGTTAGAAACAAGATATCAAAATATTGTGATATTATATATATATATATATAATTTTATTTTTTCATAATAATTAAATCTTTTAATTAGACTTAATTAATAGAAAATACACCAAAGACTCATAAAGTAAAATATGAAAACTCATCGTAGCAAAAAACATACAAAATCAAACTAATGGTTATAATCACGAATTATGTCATATGATGCATTCAAAAGGTACTCAACTCAGATACTTGTCCTAATTTTCAATTAGAAAAAATGGCTTAAAGGGTTGGGATTTGGACTTGAGAATTTATCTCCCCTCTCTTACCATTGAGATAATGTGATAGGGTACGCTCATCCTGACAATTCAGGGAAGTCGATACTCGGTACCTACAACTTGCATAAAATCCACACATGTACAAGCACAATATATACTAAGCTAAATAGGCAATGGCAGGAAGCGGTGCATTGTGTAGATCCCAACTAGTAGGTGACTACGACTCCCTTCCTTAACCACATCAAAAATGCCATACATAAAGAAAACAAACACGCACACCATACACACGCAAGTATGGGGTAAGTATCCATACAAAAACACGTGTGATAATAAACCATCTAACTAATCATCATCAATAATTGAAATCACTGAATAATCATCATGCATACATGAAATATAAAGTACCAATTAATCTCATCATATAATAAACTGAATGTAAAAACAATAACTGATAATCTCAAAATAATACCACTAATCATCAAACATAAAACTAGTCTGAAAGCATTTGGCAATGACAACAAAATGCGAACTAGGGGCAGGCACTACAAGAGGCTATGATGGCTTTGGCAAACATTCCTCTTCATTGACACCATTTCGAGCACAACCAATGAAAGCGGTATGAGGAGCCGGTAAGTAGCAACTTTTTGTCACTCTTTCGAGCGTTTGTTATGTTTTTTTGTATGATTTTAGGGTTTTTTTGCAAAATATCATGTGATACTTAAAAAGTATCACATGGGTACTTTGATAAAGATCGTGTGATAGATTTTTATACAAAATGTATCGCACACATGCTATGTAATCTATCATATGGGACATACCCATATGTCACATGGATTGGTGTGAAATGTCACACGATAGGATTATGTTGCACATCTTTAGAAAAAGTATCGCACAATACTTTGTCAGCAAATTATATAGCCCACAGTAGGAAAAAGTATCACATAGCATATTTTTGTGGCTTTTTTACATTATGATTACATTTTTGATGCATTATTGATGTGTACATGCTATGTGTTGATAGTAGGTATTCCCAGCACTACAGATTAGAGCCCCCAAAGTGGTGGGGTTGCATGTTGTGCAATATTTGAGTGATGATGAGCATGCAGCCATATCTGCAATGGGTTATACAAATGCTCAATATACATGCAAACCATGGATTGCTAACTATGTTGGTTGAGAGGTGGCATAACAATTATAACACCTTTCATCTACCGACTAGTGAGGTGTCTATTACATTGGAGGACATCTATTGCATCCTTCGAGTGCCATGCCACGGTAAACTAGTAAGTTGTTTGATTGATTATTGTTGTCATGTTTTGCAAATGCTGATGCGAGAGAGATTGATGTTAATCTTGATTATGTCACAGGTGTACTATGATTAGACACTGACAGAGGGGTAGGCTATGATGCAGCAACTGTTTCATGATGTCACTATCTTAGATTGGCATTTGGGTTGGAAGCGGTTGATTGCAGAGTATGAAGCAGATTTCCCTCTTCCTAGCTTGCTATGTTCATTGGTGGTTCAGGCTTTGGTTACAGACAAAGGCTAGAAGGGCTTACCACTGGGATGGGGTTGACTAGTATTCGATCTGATTGCACAGCCACGTAGGATGGCATGGGGGCTGGCGATACTGGCAGAGATGTACCATGAGCTACATGAGATAGTCTATCATGAGGGCCACTCATGGGCATACAATGTAGTAGTGGCACAAATCTAGGCTTGGGAGCACATTATGGTGATCCAACCACGAGTGCAGCCACAAGAGCGGAGCCAACTGTACATATTTGGTTATAGAGGATTTATCCCCTAGACACATAATGGGGATGTGACCTATTATTGGTGTGTTTTTTATGAGCTGACAACGTTCACATGGCATCCCTATCGAGAGTGCCATAGATGATCGGATGCATGGGAGCTAGACTATATGATATACAACAGGCCACTAGTGGGGAGGATGACATATGTGGTAGAGCAATTTGTGATCAGCTAGGTATGGCAACAATTTGTAGAATGATAGGTGATATCGATAGAGACTACCACCTTCGGATGCAATTAGACGAGGCACAGGGATGTTTGTTGATGTTAGATTACCACACAACAGTATGAGATACAACGGCTCTAGTGCCGACTCACTTGGACTATTGCCCATATGTGGCTGATGTAGGGGTAGATCCTACATACTTATAAGAGAGGTAGAGGCACCCATTCCCATGA